>JAOYMR010000001.1:17253224-17263376 GCA_025802075.1 Tenebrosternarchus preto | reverse complement strand
CCTCTATTCTGAGCGATGCTTGGCAGCAGGTGTCCACTGCCTCCGTGTAATGAGGCACCACAGTGGTGCAGAAACACAGCAGTCGTGCAGGTCGCTCTTTTATAACATCACACCCAAAACACAAAAAAAGAATCACAAAACATGAACCCATTTGTGTGTTTACTTTAGACATACGGTTTAGACAGAGAGAATAATGGACTCCTGTATGCTTCATTGTCTTCTTAATAAATGACTTTGTGCCGAGGGACGTTTATGGGAGGAAAACAACAGAACTCTGTAAAACTTTATCCAGTCGACTGGAGCCGAAGCACTCGACACGTTTGCTGGCAGATCAGAAGAGATTTGCCTTCGATTTACATTGTGTTTGCGGCGCTTGAGCGCTGGAGGAAGACTTGGATGATGACTTCATCGCCGAAGAGCAGCTCTCTGTCTGTGAGAAATGTCATATTCTTGCCTTCGTGACGTTGGCTGGAGAAAATAAAAAGATTTTTTTTACTCGACTCAGAGAGAGCTGGACAGAGAGTGAGAGAGAGAGAGAGAGAGAGAGAGAGAGAGAGGAGACGGGGAGAGGAGACGGGGAGAGGGAGCTTAATGTTTATGTCCTGAGTTCAGGAGGCTGTTTGGCTTTGGAAGGGAGAGATAACTGGATTATCGTTGTCCCTCGTCCAGCCGCTCGCCACGCCCCTCCTCCGAAGGACCCATAGGACACGGCTCTGTCTGGGAACTGGAGAGACTCTTGTATAGTTAATCTCACCTCTCTGCCTCTGACAGAAGGAGGTTAGCCTCCACCCACTCGCCGCCGACAAACCGCAGAGGCGAAGGGGGATCGGCGTGACCCAAATGAACGCAGAACGCTATTGGTCGGAAACGTCTCGCTTGGAATCGATGCATCGTTGCACCCTTATACAAAGATGGAGAGTTGCTGACCCCAGATCAGTATTTCTACTCAAATAACGAGTAGCGAGACTGCGCTATAAAAAACTAAAATATCCAGTGTTATAAACAATGGCGTAATTGTGAGCGACAGGAAACGGCCGTTACATCACACAAAAGCAACAAGAAAGCAGCTCCTGCCTGTTCTACAGTATCATTACATAAGGCAGGATTTCCATCATGACATTCTGTTTTTGTTTTGGATTCATTTTTCCCCCCCAAAATGGATTAATGTAATCTGTGCAACAAAGAATCAACAAAAACCCAAATGACACGAAAGATAAATGAACTGCTTTGCGTCGAGTTGACAGGCGGTTCTCAGACGCGGCGGTTCTGAACAATGACGTGGGCTTTTCCTGCACACGTTCATTACTAAGACGTATTTCCACATTGGGCGGTTCCCTCTAGCACCACACCAGCGCTTTAATCCTCTCACTGGGTTTCTCTTTATCTCAGTGTTTTTCTCTGTTTCTCATCCCTCTTCCACCCTTTGTCTGTTTGTTCTTTTCCTCCTCTCTCCGTCCCTCCTTCCTTTTTCTTGTTCTAGCTCTCCTTTTCTTTCACTCCGTCTCCCCCTCAACTTCTCATTCTTTCTCTCTCTTCCTCTCCTTCTGTGATAGAGAGAGCACATCATCCAGTCTTCCGTAGCCACCTCCTTTCTGATTTATATCTCAGAATGTGTGCAGTGTGGGAACTGCACTAGAAACACACACACACACACACACACACAAACACTCACACACACACACACAAACACTCACACACACACACACACACACAAACACTCACACAAAAACACACACAAACACTCACACAAAAACACACACACACACACACAAACACTCACACACACACACACAAACACTCACACACACACACAAACACTCACACACACACACTCACACACACACATTGTTTGCAGGAAGAAGATACACTTTGCACTTGATAAATCATCGTGAAAAAGTAAGTGCATCAGTGGCAATGTGTCATTTCTCTCCTCACTCTCTGTCTCTCTCTCCATGTCTCTCTGTGCCCGTCTCTCTCCATGTCTCTCTCTCACACACACACACCCTCCATGATGAAGCTGACTGTCTTGTTAAACTTTACGCCAGCGATCAAAGTGGGAGGTATTACACAGCTGATCTGGCACTTTCTCTCACTACAACACACACACACACACACACACACACACACACACGCACACACCCAATTACTCTGTTTTGAGGCAAAGGTCAAAATTGAAAGAGCAAGTGCATGTACACACACACACACACACACACACGCACACACGCACACATACTGCTAAGTCAGCAGATATGAAACAGCAGACATTACCCAGAGATTCAGAGAGTCGTAGGGAGGAAAACACCCGTGTGTGTGTGTGTCTCATCTGTACTACAGGCATGGAGTTAACGAAACCGGAGTTACGGGGGTCACTGCCAAGCCAGATGGGAAACGAGTTTCAGAATTTAGTACTGGATAAGGCATCAGCACTCCATCAGCACGTCCTCGCTGTGCTGACGGAGAGCCCACAAGGAGATCGAGCGCATCAATAACAGAGATACGGCCAGGGAGGGTGGCAAGGCTGACCTGCCTACTCCATTCAATGCCCCAAAGGAACAGCAAACCATCAGAGGCTGTAGACATCAGAGACGATAGTTAAAAAAAGAAAAAACCCAGCTAAAACCATACAGGTAGTACAGGATACACACATACTCAGGATACTCAGATCTCTCGCAGCCAACACCTGAGAAACTGCCAGTGTGTAACGTGCTTCCTTCAGACGGAACCCAGACGGGTTCAGCCCAGCAACAACAGCACGGCTGAACGGACAAGGGGTGTGTGTGTGTGTGTGTGTGTGAGCATGTGTGTGGGAAGCCCCAGGCACCAGGGGCCTGCACATTAAATATTGATCTAATTGGTCCCGCCAGGCCGCCTGCATATAGTGAGCGTCTGCGTAGAAATGCCACCTCACTCCCAGGTGTCATGAGACACAGCAGATCAAAGCCAATCCTGGCGTTTTTAATCTGCCTTAATTGGGAGATGAAGGGCAGGTCTTCCTGCTGAGCTGTGGGGCTGAAGACAGGAGTGGGAGATGGAGAGAGAGGGGGAGAGAGAGAGAGGGAGAGGGAGAGAGAGAGAAACTAGACCGACTGAGGGTTGAGCCCCAGTGCCTGCAGGCAAAGGCAAACCTTGATGGCATCCAGAACTACAGGCGTGTTTGTTTCTATGCCAGTGTGTTATGATCTTTTAAGTTAATTTGGTGTCACAGCGAGACGCGGTTGCGTGAGCAGGGCCGAGCTTGCCAGCGCGCCCCACGGCAACCGTTACCGTCCGTTACACAATTAGCACTTCGCGCCCAAGGAGTACGAGGGCAAAGCGATGTCTCCTCGCGGCTCCAGCTCCTGCTATCTGTAGCGCTAATTCCACAACGCGCGTACTGTTAGTGATTAGCATAATAATCCAAAGAGGATCACCATCAAACAGGAAGCATGTCTTTCCGGGAAGCCAATCAGAGAGGAGCCTGTCGCTCTCAGGACGGGGGGTCTGGTTCTCTGGAAAGAGCTTGGCACACCTGTCGAGAACGTCACCCCCTCCAGAGAGGGTTAGGGTTAGGGCGAGCTGACGCTCAGGCTGACGCCAGATCAGCGCAAAGCCGACGGTGGCCTGCTGTTTTTCTTCAAGTCACCTTGTAGCAAAGAACTGCATTTCCCATGGGGCCACTGTGGCTTACCACAGCGAGCTGTCTGTCGGTTTGTATGTGTGAGGGGAGGCGAGGCTGTGCTGTTCTCAAGACCCCGCCTCCATCCTGGCATTCTCAAGACCCCGCCTCCATCCTGGCATTCTCAAGACCCCGCCTCCATGTTTCCTCTGTAGGAAGTCCCAGTAAATCCACTGTTCCAGTAATTCTCCTACCTCCACATGACTGAGGATTACTCAATAACCTTCATGTGACAGTCCAGATAAAGTACTACTCTCTCTCTCATTCCTCAATACGAACGGTTTGCCCACTAAAGCTGACGTGGATCCTCTCAGATTGTGTCATTTGGAATATTGGGTCAAACGCTTTTGATTGAGTCCACCCTGCCTCTCCGCCGTCAGAGTCTCCGCTCCCTGGTCACCCGTGATGGGCCGGTCTGGACGTCCAGGCCGCGCTCCCCGAGTCTGGACTCTGTCAGCATGGTCCCGTGTTTAATATCAGACACTGTGAGCAGATCGTCTGTAGTGTTAGTGTGTGTTAATGAACTCAGTGAACAGCACACCATCTGTTTGAAGACATTTTGTTTTCTGCTCAGATCCTGGACATTGCAGGGCTTGGTAACGGAAGGGGGGGGGGCACTTTTTATGTAGTGAATATGTAATTTAGGAAACTGGCCTGAGCTCAACAGCTATTTCGTATTTTTCTCGTGTGCTTGCAGAAGAGGTTTCTAACATTCAGTGTGAGGTTTGAGCTGGAATCATGTGATTTGAGAGATCATTCAGAGAACTTGTTCTCTAACCGATTCAAATCATTTGAGCCAAAAGTGAACTGGTATTTGAATGTGAATTTGACATTTAATTGTGTAATAAGCTCTGCATGCTTTTCTCTCACTTCATTTACTGCTGGATTGGAGTTTCCAGTTGAACTAACCCTCACTCCTGAATAATTATCGTGTGTACGAAAGGTTTCTATTTTGTCCCTTATGTGAAACATGATGTGTTTCCCTGGAAACTGACTTTTAAAAAAAGATTTTTTTTTAATGACTGTTTTGGTCTTTTTCAGCATTTCTGCCAGTTCCAGCAGACCCAGGTTCTCCTGCCCTGTGGGGGAATAGCAGAACCAGGTCATCTGCTTTGAGAAAAAACATCTGATTGTGTCGAGTGAGACCAGGTGCTGCGGAGGAACTCTAAAATGGTGTCCAAATTATTGATGTAGATGTTGAATAATATTGGGCTTGAGGAGCAGGTCTCGTCTCCCAAAGAAAACTGGCCTGTTGTTTCCAGTCTTTATAGCAGTTATTGTTTGTGTACATGTGTTTAATAATGGCCCCCACCCCTCAGCTCTCTCTCGACGTGCAGATCCTTGGCAGGCAGCGAGAGGCTGGAGTGACGAGCGTTCAGTGCCGTCTCCCGCGGTGACCGCAGGGCCGCTGTCAGAGATGGCCCTCTTCATTTACTAATTAACCATGCAAATGAAATCTTAACAGGCTCCTCAGACACGCTCCTCCAGGGATTCAGCTCTGGCATTAGCTTCTAAATATTCTTGATCTGCTCAGAAAAAAGGGGGGGGGGGGGTGGGGGGAGTTTGAATATGTCGAAACGCCTCAGCTGAGGGACCAGCCAGCAGGATGGACGACAGATGGAAACAGAACCGAGCTTAACCTATCACCACTCAGCACACAAAAATATCAACCAATCACCAGGCAAGGCACCGACATATGAACCAATCAGCACTCCCGAGCGGTAACCATGCTTCTTTGAAAGTTACATTCTTGTAAGGGATCGTCTTTGATTTAAAGTCACGGTCAGGAATTACAGAAAGAGCAACTGAAGTGTCAGTTTACCTGAAGTCATGATTTATTTTTTTGTAAAATCCACCAGAACATGCAAACCTAAACGACACTAGCTGTGAATGTATCATAAAGAAAGGTTACTACACTATTAGTAATATAAAGGAGGTTTCTGTCGTGAATCAGTGAGCAGGGTTAGCGGTTTAACCGTGGTCGTTAGCACCCACCCACCACGCTCACCTTGACGAGGTCCTGCGTGTCGTCTGTGCAGTACACGCGGATGCTGTACTCCAGCGTAGAGCAGTAGGCGGGAGCAAACAGCATCAGCTTCAGGCGCTTGGCGGTGGCCATGCTGAGAGACTCTCCCACCAGTGCGAAGCGGCCCAGCTGACCAGTGAACACGCGGCAGGTCTCTGCCTCCAGCTGGCAGTAGTACGGCTCTGGAGCCGGCTCCTCACCCACCAGGAGGACGTCCTACACATGCACGCACGCACGCACGCACGCACACACACACACACACACACACACATACATGCACGCACGCACACGCACGCACACACGCACACGCACGCACGCACACGCACACACACACACGACAGTGTTGTCTTCATTTTACTGATCTGCTTTGATAATCACCTGTTCTCTTAATTAGCCTTATTAACCACTTGGATGAAATACATTATAGCAGTTACTTATACACACACACAGACAATGTACATACACACACACACACACACACACAGATATGCATTTCTCTCCAGGGTACATATCTGTTTGCATGAGAAAATAAACGAGGGAGTAAAATATATGAAAACATTATTCCTCTTTATTCACTTGATAATGTACCCAGTCCATGAGGTGGGGGATGTGTGTCTGCTCCGGGTGTATCAGTTACACATCGCCGTCAGTGAGAGGAGACGAGACCTCATCCGCCGCTCCAGCCACGCTCGTTAGCGTCTCCGCAGCAACGGTGCGACCAATCCCTCGCCATTTTACACTTCGCCCCGTTCGTTAATCAATTAGCCGCTTTGACGCTCAGTCACGGGCTCCTTTAGCGGCCGAGCGTCCGCGAGCCGCAGCGTCAGTGTGAACGCTGGCCGTTTTGTTAGGGCTAAAGCTCACCCCACGTCTGTAATGACCACCAGCTCTCTCTCTCCTCCACATCCATGACAAGACGCTGCGATGGCGTTCAGAGAGAATCTCCCACAGTGTGGAGCTGTGCTAATGAAACATGTCCTTCTCTCGTTGCTTGTGGCCAGATCCCCCCTTCTAACGACTCCCCGGAGAGACTTTAATTAGAACAATATTCAAATATGACCAGCAGTGAGTGGGACTCATCACCGGGACGACTGTACTTTCTTCCGCACCCGCCCACCCGCCCGTCATCCAATCAGGCTCGTGGTAGAGGCCCCGCCTTCCCGTGCCTCGGGTCCCTGGCCAGGTGAAGCTGCATCCTGCCAATCAATATAATACGCTGCTATTTTCATCAGGGGAATCAGCACTGACACGCAGGCATTTTGTATTTCCACCGCAGTTGTTTTTCCATAAGTCTACATTTCTCTCCGTCAGCGTCGTTCTTGAACGTCCCCGTTCCGGAAGGTTCAATAGGCGTGTTTCAGCCGGCCTCCACCCCCTCCCTCAGATCTCATTCTCTGGAGAAATTAATTGCTCTAAGCCAGTCTGCCAAGACTCTATCCAGGACAAACTTTCCTGCTTTCTGCCTTTGTGTGGGGGTACCTGGGCGTGTGAGGGGCGACCTGTCGCCCGTGGGCTATATTTGGGCTGGCAGATGATTAAAAGTACTCTTCTAACCTCAGTCTAAAGACAGGGCAATTCATTCTGCAGACACCCCACCCCTGCCACACCAAGGGGCCTTGAATAATTTATGCACAATATCGAACATGAAAGAGGACCTTCGTATCCTCTCCCCAAGGTCCTCCTCTCTCCTCCTCATGCTCCCTGCACACCTGGTGCTCTGCTGTTTGGGTGGTGTTTGGCCAGTGTTGGCTCCTACACACTACACACACACTTTTATGTAGGAGGCTCACTACAACCACACTATTATGCAGGAGGGCCTTTTTTTTCCATGTGCACACGCACAGTTTTATCGTCAGTAGCTCGTGGTCATGTGACATTCCCGTTCAGCTGACGTGAGTCCTGTTGAAAGGGTTAAAGGCAGATGCTGCTGGTTGTGGTGGTGGATGAAGGTGTGTGTGTGTGTGTGTGTGTGTGTGTGATGAGTGGTAGAGAGGGTCTTCCTCTGATGATGCTCTTCAGAGAATTCCACCACCTGACGATGATGACGATGTACTGGTACACACACACACACACACACACACCCCCGCCTCCACCTGGACACACCCCCACCTCCACCCAAACCCTCCTCACCTCCCAGCTTCCCTCATAGGACTGCTTCTTCAGGCGCAGGGCCCAGTTCTCTGGGCAGGCGTCGGAGCAGTGGTCCATGCTGATGATGACGGGTCGGGTGAGGACCACTCCTGGAGGGCCGCAGCTCACCACAGGGCTCAGCAGCGTCTGGCACCCAGCCAGGGGCAGCCTGCAGGGGGCACCAGCGCGGCCGTGCAGTCAGCAGGAGTGACTCGTTCACACGCTAAACATGTTACTGCTCTGATTGCTATTGTCAGTTATAGTGAACCAGGATAATAATAAACCAGTAGTAGCAATAATAATAACAACAACAAAAACAATAATAATAACAACAACAATAGTAATAACAATAACAATAATAGTAATAATAATTATTATTACAATAATAATTATAACAACAATACTACTACTACTACTATTACTACTACTAATAATAATAACAATATCAACAACAACAATAATAAATATTGTTGGTCATAGATGCAACATGAATTGATCAAAGCCCTTCTATCACACCGATCCGTGTGTGTGTGTGTGTGTGTGAGTTACACCACACAGAACGCCTGCCTGCAGTACTTCTTGTATCTGAAGCTGACGCTACACATCTGACCAGACAAACTCATGCATGCACAGACATGAGCACACGCTTGTGCATCCCAGCGTGGGGGAACTGCCTTCAAACGCGCTGTGAGGAGATCCTGCCAGAGCGGGCTGTCGTCCTCCTCCTCACTCCTGTGCTCAGTGGCTCTCCTCTACGCTGGAGCGAAGGAGCGAAGGCCGACCCACCTCACGTCTTCCTTCCGCTGCACAGTCAGGTAGACCTCGTAGATCTTGCCTCTAGGAATGGCCTCAGGGGGGATGAGCAGGCTAATCCCTGATGCACAGAAGACCAAAGAGAGGGCAGAATGGGGTTCAATGCCCAAAACAATTGGCATTTACGTCTCAATGGGGTTAAGCTTTATATGCTGAAGTTTATTCAAACTGAAGCAAATGAAATTTTCTTTATTATTCTGTTGATTTTGGACTTCAGAGGTACCGTTCTGTATCTGGCTGTGACCTGCTGCTTTTTGTTCTGTTTCTTTATTAGCCATGAGAGTGTATGTTTACATTTAACTGCTCAACACACTGCAGGCTGTACCAACTACCCGAGGGGGGGGGTTGAATAAATTAAAATAATTGAACAGAAACCTACACTCACTTGGCTGTTGCTTTTCCCTCCTGATGTACCAAACTCTTTCCGAACTGTGATGTGACTGAACTGAACCGTGACTTCTGTGTGCTGTTACATCCCAGTACATTTTGTATACATACACACACATCTATTCCCATCTGTGGCCAGTCAGCTATTAAACACGAGGTCAGAGGTTTGGAAAGGCTCTTAGAAATGGGATGTGAATCTGGGACTGGTTTCCTGGTCTGTTAATGCTAACCTCAGTCACCGAAGCAAATTCAAATTCAAATGTATTTATGTAGTGCCTTTTGTCGCAAAGCAGCTTTACAGATGTCCAAGTCCGATCCTCCAGTGAGCAAAGAAAGGGTGACACACAGTGGCAAGGAAACACTCCCTGAGAGCCTGAGGACAAACCATGGGAGGACCCAAGATTCAAGGGGGGGTCCATCCTCCTCTGATCGACACCGGGTACCACAATAAGCATAACAACAGAAGATAGAGAGATGGAGGAGAAAAGAGCCGGCTGCTCGGTCAGTGATGGGTGGGACCCTGGGGAGCTCGCGGTGGGGTGGGGCCCCAGGGGAGCTTGCGGTGGGTGGAAACGTTTTCTGAGAAACACGCCCTCACCAAAAGTATCTGTGTGTCTGCCTGGCAGAAGCATCACAACTTGCCCTACATAAGAAACAAACACTTACGCTTTAAACAAAACATGCAATGTAGCCACTCCCCTTCCTAATTGAACCCCGCCCCTTGCCCCGCCCTCTTCCCCAACTCACCCGTGCTGGGGAGGGTGAGGCGACCTCCCAGGAAGTTGAAGGTGCCGTAGGAGGTGTTGACACTGTCCCTGGGCAGCGTTTTCAGGTAGCTCTGGGTTGACAGACGGCTGACGAAGTCTCCTGGGTCGCTGGGCAGCTTGCCGTTGTGCAGTGCGTGAGAACCGTTGGCCAGCGGCTCCAGCAGAGGCCCGTTGCTCATGGAGAACTTCTCACCGAGGTCCAGACGTGAGCGCAGCGTGCCCTGGTAGCTGGTGGTGGTGGTGGTCAGGTCGGGCTGGATGGTGAGCAGGTGAGAGTTCTCTGTGGGGGGGGGGGGGGGGGGGGAGGAGAGAAAAAGTGAGATAGAGGGAGTTATAGAGATTTTCACAGACAGAGCAGTGCAAATAAAAAAGAT
>JAOYMR010000001.1:17207508-17218286 GCA_025802075.1 Tenebrosternarchus preto | reverse complement strand
GCTACGACCTCACAGTTCTGAAGCTTCGAACCAGCGCGTCCAGCTACGACCTCACAGTTCTGAAGCTTCGAACCAGCGCGTCCAGCTACGACCTCACAGTTCTGAAGCTTCGAACCAGCACGTCCAGCTACGACCTCACAGTTCTGAAGCTTTGAACCAGCGCGTCCAGCTACGACCTCACAGTTCTGAAGCTTTGAACCAGCGCGTCCAGCTACGACCTCACAGTTCTGAAGCTTTTCATCCTTCGAGCTGGGAAAGATGGACACCAACATGAATTGTTAAATTACAAGAATATCCTGCAAAGTACCACAGCTGCCCCACTTTGCCACTAAGAAAACATTTAGTTTTAACACACTGGTAATTGCACAAATAATGTAATAATATACAATACGAATTATTTTAGAAAGCCCCTGAAAAATGTCCAAGCATGTTATTTGTTGTATTAGCTTCATTTTATTCTTAGTATTAGCTGTTTCCTGCGAAACTGTTCTCCAAAAGTCAGAAAAAAAAGTCATTCCACTGTAACACAGAGCATTTTTTCCTGGTCCAAGTTTGCCTCTTCTGACTGCACCTCCTGTCAAACTCAAGGCAATGACGGCCGACTTAAAGAGAAACTCTTGCTAATGAATTAAATACCAGCGTAATTGTGGATCGTGGCCCACGACTGGGTCAGCGAGCAGCACTGGCAGGCACGGGTCCTGTGACGGAGCTGAGGTTTTCTCCTAACGTGCATTAAGGGAGTGTGGGATGGTGAAGAACGATGGCAGAAACTACAGAGGTGCTGGGAGGTTCTCCTGCTCCAGCTGTGCCTGTGAACTACGTGAAACAGCATGGAACGGTTCCCGTGGTAGACGGGTGGAAGATATTTTTACGTCTGTTTTTATTTATCCTTGATGCACCACTTGTCTGGTAAAACTTGTTATGGTGTAAGAATTACAAATTAAAAGAAGCAAAAAACTCACATGGATATTTATGCAATTTAAAGTTGTAATGAATAGTTACTTCAGTAAATGTCCACTCCATTATCAGCGGTCATCACTGACCATTACATAACACATGCTGACACAGCCGGTAGCACTGTGTTAAAAACACATCAACGCCATCGGCTTCAAAGAGAGAATTTTCAGCGAAGCCATGAGTACGTCCTCTAGAATTGATTTTTAGATTTATCCTCTAAAATTGATTCTAAATGCTCTTTGTGGTCTTGTCTCCTACCTCAACCTTCTAGATATGCCTCAGTCATGTCATTTATGACGACCATACAGGAAGCAGCTAAAAACCCAGAATCATCCCAGAAACCTGTGTCAGCCTTCGGTGACTACGACTATAAACTCTGCAACCTTCTACCTGAAAAACTTTCCAAAAAGGTTTAATAAAGGCTTTCATTTTTATTTGATCATTTTTTATTTGATCATTTGTCTTTGATGTAATTTCTGTGTTTCACTTTGTTTGGTTTTTAATCTTTTTTATTATTATTTATTTATTTATTTACTCGTTTTATTTTCCTGCAGAGGCCTTTGTGACCAGTACTGTAATAAAAGCACCTTTAATTCTACTCTTACATTCTATTTTATTACCATTTCATTTTATTGCTCATCTTTTTTCTAGTGTCCGTTTTATTTGTTTAAATATGTAAAAGCACTTTGTTGAACTGTTTTAAGGTGCTACTTAAAATGTATTGCTAAATGTATCATTACATTATTAAAGAACCGTGCTATATGTTCGTCATAAAATCACCACGTTCAGCTATAAACGATAACTCACTCATAATCATGGTGTAATACTGAAACACAGCAGGACTGAAATAGATCAACTCCCCTTCACCTTGGGGGCAGAATTGCCCTTAGGGAACTTGTTAGAGGTTTGACCGCGGGGCCGGCAGGGCACAGGTTTGAAACTCCCCTGGGACACGCTCTGTTAAAACAGAACAGCACCTGCCAATACCCGTCAGCCTTTGAGGTCTCTGTGACGGGCAGGGGGATGCGAGAGCAACGTCAGCTTTGCTCTGCCCTACAGGCACTGTTTGAGAGTTTGGATGCGATGGGCTGAGTTTGGAATTCCAGCTCCACTCCAGCCCAGGAACGGCTCTGCCCGCCCACTTTCGCCTGCTTCAGCCCGCAAGGCGAAGAACGGCCAAGTCCACCGAAAAGCAAGCGTCACATTTAATCAAGCTGATTAAGTCCACCTAGACTCTAATGACCCTGTTCGGAGAGCGTGGTCATGACAGCAACAGCCCCAGTTTCCCAGAACGGCCTGTAATTTGTGCTGGCCGAGGCTGCCGAGCTCACGATGCGTCCTGCAGGCCTCACGAGACCCAGGCCTCGCCGTTACAGGATGTAAAACGCAGGATGTTTGCGCCCGATGCTTTGAGCAGGAACACGGCACCAGGCTTGCAGGCGAAGCCGCTGTGAGCTGCTGATTTGAGGATTCAAATGAAAGTTAAACTCATTTACTTAATAAAAGCCTTGCACTTGCAATTTGAATTGGGGAAAATACGAACAACATTTCCGCCTGAAAACCTGAACAAATGAATTCAAATTAAGCGGTGAAAAACGAAATGTGGAATATCTAATTAGAAGATAAGATCTTGGACAACATTCGATTATAAACTGCATTTAATATTCATTACCGTATTTGTGAGAAATATGCCGTGCCAGGCGGCTCTCTCCCTCCCTCCAGAGACTCTTCAATGCTTTTGTTTGTGTGTTTATGGGTTTTTTTTTGCAACAGTTATACTTTGCAAAGTGGCACAGTTGACAAACACTGTGCAAGCTGGAGGTGTTCAGATGTTCAGGTACGACAGATCGCAGAAGACGAGAGTATCCACGCTTGAAAGCAGCTGAAATTGATGAAGGTTTGAAAGAAGCTCGGGGATGGGGGGGGGTGGATCAACGGCGCGTGATGAGACGGGCGAGCCTCACCCGGGTTGCGAGCGCATGCAGGCGGTTGTCGGATGAGAGAGAAATCACAAGCGGCGTGCAACGAGGACCTACGTGGACCAAATGTGCGCACGTGTGCTGTCGGCATCGATTCCGCACCGAGCAGATACATCTTCGTCATTGTCTTTGGTGGATCTCGGCTCATCTCCATGCTGGACAGGCAGCGGCGTTTATGCAAACAGTGTTCCTTAAGGAGCCCCTCCCCCCCTCCTCCTCCCAATCCTGACTGGCTGCAGCAATGCAATCGAGAAGCTGCCATGCACAGGTAATGAAAACTGATAGACTGCCTGGAAAGAATCAATATCAGACACTGATACGCTGAAAGGAAGGTCGGATTGCGAAGATTACTCTCCAACTGAATAAAATGCTCATAAATAAAAATGTAAAAAGGAAAGGCTACAGTAAACACACAAGCAACAAATACTTGGTGGGGGGGGGGGTGTGTTTTATGCAAAACGAAATCAGGGGAGATCAGACTGCCTGAGGTGGTAGTTGTCTGTGTGTGAGATCAGACTGCCAGAAGTTCTCTTTGTGAGATCAGACTGCCGGACGTTCTCGCCGAGCTTCAGTCGGGGTGATGTGATCAGAGCTGAGTTACCCAGAAGGCTCTGTGGCTGAGTGCCTTACCCAGAAGGCTCTGTGGCTGAGTGCCTTACCCAGAAGGCTCTGTGGCTGAGTGCCTTACCCAGAAGGCTCTGTTACACCTGACTTGACTGCAGTGGGCCTTGGTGTCTGCTGTGTTTCCAAACCCTTTCCGTTACACTCCTGCCTTTACTCAAGTGAAATCACGGCTGGAACGGTTTCCTGCAGATGCACCAACGAGGCGGCTGTGAAGAGACCTGCCAGGACTGTAATAATCAATTACAGGTGGAGTTTGATGGCTTTATAAATATGTTTTGTGTGGGAGAGAGTCCTGCTGACAGACAGATAACGACAGAGAGATCTGCTATCAAATATTCCTATTAACATTCCATTACTCTGGGCTTAACTGTATTTGTAAAGTAAGACTTGTGTACATATGGGTCTTTGAAGATATAATTGTTACTAAATGAAACAATCAGAGCTTAAAAACACCACAAGCGTAGATGCATGTGAGCAGGAACACACACACACGCACGCACGCACGCACGCACGCACGCACGCACACGCACACACACACACACACACACACACGTGTTTAACGCTGTGTGTGATCAGTGTTTCCGCTAAGGGACTAGAATATGGTAGGAAGGTAACAGTGCACCACTGTTTTGCTCATGTTTCCTCCTACTAGTTTGTTGCATCACTCCAGAGTTTGTGTGTACGTGTTTGTGTGTGTTGTGTGCAGAGTTTGTGTGTACGTGTTTGTGTGTGTTGTGTGCAGAGTTTGTGTGTACGTGTTTGTGCGTGTTGTGTGCAGAGTTTGTGTGTACGTGTTTGTGCATGTGTGTGGTTTCTTGTTCAAGCTTATGATCAGACATATGTTGCGATCGTGTGCAATCAGACAGCGCCGGGATCTGGTCCTTTAATCCCTCACACTTTCTGAGGAGAGCAGCAGGTGTTCACTGCCTAAGCTGCTGCCTGCAACAGTGTGGAAACCACGTAAGCAGGGCGGTATTCGAGCGAGGAATATGTGAGATTTACCCGCAAACTCTATGGCGCTGAACTTCATCTTGCCCGACTACAATTTGGGCCACGCTTTCTGGAGCAGAGATACGCTACTCTCCAACACGTACTCCCTGATACTTCACCAGCTTCTCCAACATTCCTGATCATACACCTGTGTGGGGTTGGAGGTAGAGCAGGGGTTTTAACTACAACTACCACCAATGGGCTATTTGCCATAATCAGACTGAGTTTATTTGAGCTAAGAAGGGTTTTGTCAATGCAAAAATCAATATCGAAAAAGACTTTAGTTTTAAATGGCAGAGTCCACTTTCTGAACTCACCCCAGTAGATTTAAATGTTTTCAGCTTACCAAGAGCCTCAGAACGGGATGGAGTCTAATCTTTGGCAGTTGCTTTAACTACACCCTGGAAATATGAGTTTCAAGGTTCAATCCCCAAACAACACAGGGATTTTATTAAGGAATGTTCACTCTTTCAGACTTGTTTTCCTAGTACTGGTTAAGTTCTGATTCTTGCCGATTTTAGCATTCATGTCTGCTGCTGATGGAAAACATCGGTCGAAGCTGAATGATTCATTTAATCTCATTTAATGTGGAAGACAGGCACGTCTGCCTGACCGCTGAGTGACCAATACTCCACTCCACTTCTGAGCGTCACACTTTGTTATTATTCTGCTACATGAACTGCTCTACTGTTCTCAGATGCACACTTAGTCTCACCCTCTTCTGGTAATATCAGTGTCTCCCTGCTTTCCAAGAATTTGGAGGAATTTAGACACCACATTTATCTCTACTTACACAGATATCTTTGACTCCATAGTTCCGCTGAGAATCAGATGGCAGAAAGTTAAAAGGAACGTAGTAAAAGCAGTGTGGGAGAAGAAGGACAAACTTCAAGTTTCATATGAAATATTAAGGCACTGTTTCACCATGCACCAGTACTCGGTACCAAGAACTAAGTATTTCTCAGATGTGATCATTAACAACTCCCATAGCCTAAAGGCTCTTTCCAGTACCATTAACACAGTTTTATATCCACGTGTTATTTCTTTGATGTTTCTCCTGAAACTTGGGAGAACTTTTGGAAGTTCTTTGTTGATAAAATTGAGGTCATTCGATCTTCTATTGCAGCACCTGTTTATGACCCTTCTGAACCAATTTCATGCTCCGTTTTCCTGAATCAATTTGACACTGTTTCTACCTCAACTGATAGTGTCTCAGATGAAGTCCATCATTTCTCTGGTTAGTGTCCCTCCACATCTTATTGAATACATTTAGTTGATGTTGCCCCATCTGTTTTAACTATTATAAACGGCAGTTTTAATACGGGTGGTATCGTATCATGTTGCTTAAAAGGTGATTCATCTCATCATTAAAAAGCCAAACCAGAAAAAAACATCTTTGAAATTTAGATGTTCGTCTGTAAATATTCATTCAACAATCTGGAAGGTGGAGTTACAGTTACAGCTAATTTTCGCTCGGTTATCAGGGCACACAGTTCACAGTTGGTACTTCTTAGATTAGCAAACGGTTTTCTGTTTTCACGCCGAGTCAAGCAACTGCCATTTTAGTCAAGCCTGGGCTCTCCGTCACATTCAATACAGCTGACCACAATATCTTCTTAGATCAGCTTAGTCTTGTAGTGAGTGGATTTCCTCTGACCTAAAAGATCATACATTTGCAGTTCGTATGGAAAATCTCATTTCTTCTCCAGCTCATATCTCCTTGAAGCTCATATCTCCTAGAGGCACACCTCAAGGCTTAATTTTGGGTCCAGTCCCATTTTCCTTAAATATTTGTCCTCTGGTGACAATTTTCCAGAAATGTGAAATTTCCTGTTAGTGTTATGCAGACGTCACATAGTTGTACTTGCTACTGAAACTGGGGGATAACCAGAATCTTTCTGATTGCCCTGAAAAAGTCCTGGCTGAGCTAAAACTTTCCTCCAGTTAAATGAATATAAGACTGATGTTGAACCACCTGGTGACGATGAACCACCTGGTGACGATGAACCACCTGGTGATGTTGAACCACCTGGTGACAACTTTGGGCCTTTATTCTACAAACTTTACAAACTGTGCAACAAAATCTGAGGGTCTCATTTGAACCATTCCTTAAGTTTGACTAACAAATTAGTTTATCAACTGACCCACATCACCAAATTGAAACCAATCTCTTTTATTTAATAATCTGGAAATAGTTGTACATGGTTATATTCCTACATGCCTAGATTACTGCAGGCCCTTCTATATGGGAATTATCCAGTCCTCACTTTCCTGTCTAAAAGTTTCACAAAATTTATTTGCAAGATGCATCACTGGAACAAAACAAAAGGGTTGTTTATATTGGCTCCCTGTAAAGTTTAGAATCGAGTTTAAAATTGTATTTGTATTTAAGGCCATGACATGGTCTGTCTCCACAGTAGAGCTGTGATGTGACTTTAGTCTTTGACCTGTGACCTGCTGTTACAACTGTGACCTGCTGTTACAACTGTGACCTGCTTTTACAACTGTGACCTGCTGTTACAATTGTGATCTGCTGTTACAACTGTGACCTGCTGCCCACGACCTCATGCTCACGCTCTCGCTCCGAGGCTGATTTTGTATTTTCAGGCACTTCCTCTTGGAAACCACAGACACGTCTAAACCTTGCCTTAAAAAGGCTCTTTGCCATAGCATTTTACTGTACCTGAATCATGCAATTAAGTGGCTAGTTTATACTAGTTCACTTATGAACTTATTTAAAATTTTAAATAATATTTTTATAACATTGATTTTAATTCATTTTAATAAAATTACAATATTTTAATAGTATTTTCAATTGTCTTTCAAGTTGTTCAGTTGACAGTTTTGTCGATGTGCAGTTTTGCTATTTTACTGGGTTTTTATTTACTCTTTATTTACTGTTTTTATTTACTCTTTCATATTAACGTCAGTTAACTGTGGCCGTTCTGAAATATGCAATAAATTATTAAATAAAACTGATGGACGTGTAACGCCCTGTATATGTGACACCAAGCGTATGTGCTGCGTTTATCCTGAGAACAGAAAGCTTCTGGCTTGAAAGACTGTATCTGGTCCAGGGAGCTCCACCTGGAGAGACGGCTTTAAGGAGTTAAATACATTAAAGAATCGTGTAGTCATTCTAAAGCCCGTGTGCCTGCTCTCCCCTCCGGTGAGCTGGGCAGTGGTCTTCCTCCAGCCCAAGAGAATCAAAACGTGCAAAGACTCCCAAAATGTTTCCTCCCTCTAAAACCTTAAAGTTTTGAGAGATGGTTTTTTGGGCCAGTTACCAGGGGGACGTGTTACTATGGGCAAAGCGCCGACAACAAGCTGGGAGGGATCAATGCAGGTATATCCTGCAGACACCTGTTCAGATTCTGACTGTGGTCCAAATGTCAGCCAAGTGGGACCCTGAGAAACCTGCTGGTGTTGGTCCTACGGCTTCAAACTGAAAATCTACAATAAATGCATTATTAATAATAACCTGTACATTAATAATACATACTCATGCATTATTCATGTGAAGAAATGTATTAAACCATAATTATATTGCAATATATATGCCCAGTTTGCCAGTGAAGAGTGGTTCTGCTGGTGGTCACGGTCATCAGAGGCTGGTAGCTGTGTCGTATGTCTATGTGATGCCCTCGTAAACGAGGTGAGCTTTATGGTCCGGATCAAAAGAGGCCCGTGACGGGCTGCCGGCAGGCACTGCCTTTTCTCTGGACGAGATCAGCGGGCGCAAGCCACAGCAGGAGGCTCGGCGAAGGCGGAACAGAAGAGAACGAGGGCTCCTCCTCCGTGCGGGACCAGCACAGAGGCGGAGAGATGGGCGTACGCCCGGCGGGTGAGGACCGGACCAGACCGTAGGGTTCTGGGGTTCAGAACGCTTCTGAATTCATGTGCATGCTATATGCATGCTGGGTGATAAAAAAAAAACCTGCCTGCAAACACAACACAAGCATGCTAATGAGCGAGAGAGAGAGAGAGAGAGAGAGAGAGAGACAGCGCGAGCGAGCAATCATCCTGATGGAAAGGAGACATTATCACAATGCTTTAACGAAAACATTCTTTTCCTTTCTGTGAGTCGGGCGTGTTCTTTTTAAAAGCCGCGCTGATTTGTACACACGGCGGTGGCAAAATACAGATGAGCGGGAGAACTCGTCAACGGATCATAATCAATCGGAGGTTCTGGCGGAGCGACTGTCAAATGCGTGGTGCTCGCCGAGAGGAAGGCAGAGCGGAACAAATGAGCGTTGCTTTCACCGGCTTCACAGAAACGCGGGGCTGATTAAACCTCACGGGAAGGCGAGATCCTCCACTCGCAGGAAGGCGGAGAGGCGGCCAAAAACCCCCTCAGACGGAGACGCCGCATTCCTCAAGCCCTCAAATCTCCTGAACGGCGCAATCTTTTAGGAGCACAATAACGGGGCTTCAGCCGCTTTGTTTTGGGAGGTAGAAACAACAGCGTCTTTGCCTATCCGGGATAAATTGGAGACTCAGTCTTTATTTAAACCTTTCTGTTTAGAGGTTTGGGGGAGGGGGGGGGGACTGTCAAAACTAAGCCTATACCACTGTATTCAGAAAGACTTAACGGAGAACAAAGGCCAACTCTTGTGCCCAAAAAGACTCGCAGTCAATGCGCAAATTGGCTTTGATGAGTGCGGAAGCTTCCGGGTGCTTTTCTCCAGTGATGGGGAGAACCCAAGTACTTGCTTTCATGCCCCGCTCTTCCTCTTTGGTTCATGCTGTTCTCATCTTCCCCACTGCACTCTGCTGAGTGAAAACGCCTTTGTTGACATTTTCATTGGCTATTTAAAGTGCCAGTCCCCCCACTCACCCACGGCTGCTTTTTAGTAACTGGTCTTTGGTCATCTGCCCGTGAAACCCTGACTGCTGAAACACACATTGCAACGGAAACCTGGCGGGACCCTGCGGGACCCTGTGTACCTGTGGACGGCTCCACGGTGTGCTCGATCAGGTGGTCGTCCTGGTGCACCCACTCTCCGTTGCACTTGAAGTAGATCTGCGTGGCGGGCGTGGAGCGGCACGTCAGGGTCACCGGCTTGTTCTTCACGATGTACACGTCGTCTGGCTCCACCAGGAAGTGCGGAAGCAGGTCGGAGAAGGCTGCCGGCAGCGGGTGCGTCACCGTGGCGACGTGCTCTCCACCTGCGACAGAGGAGGAAAAAGAGGTTCGATGCTTGACGTGGGAACGGGGCGGGTGGGTCTGTAACGGGGTTCTCAAAATAAATAAATCAATCAATATTTTTTAAAAAGGCACCCGTCAGGGCAGGAGTAACGGAAGGATAATGAGAGTCTAATTTGCTGATCTGGAACCCTGTGGATAAGCAGACTGGCGAGTCCCCGCGTGTGGTGATACTGTACGGCCTCCACTTGACGAGAAACGGCGGCCTGCTAACCACACATGACAAAGCCAAGCCGGCGAATTACCACAGGTCTGAGACAGGTGTGTCCACGCGCTTTATAAACAGTTGCACTGTTGTGTGTGCGTGTGTCACGGGTCATTTCCT
This sequence comes from Tenebrosternarchus preto, assembly GCA_025802075.1. NCBI lineage: Eukaryota > Metazoa > Chordata > Actinopteri > Gymnotiformes > Apteronotidae > Tenebrosternarchus > Tenebrosternarchus preto. Next base: position 17,208,205 of record JAOYMR010000001.1, on the reverse strand, counting down.
GATACATTCAGCACACAATGTCCACCTCGGCCGAGAATGACGGATAAAGGGGGAGAGCGAGTGTGTGTGTACATCTCAAATGGGCACACACACATACACATGCAAACACACACTCATGCACACATGTACGAGCGAGCGAGCGAGAGAGAGAGAGATAGCACATCCTCCCTTGTTAACAGGCAGAGTAAAAGGTTTCTGTGCAGCACGGTCTCGTCAGGCTTTGCCTGAGGCCGTTTTAAGCCCATCTCTGCTTTCTTCTCGCTGTTAATCACAGGCTTTTAAGATCCAGGCTGATGGAGCGCAGGTCATGAATCCTCCTCGCTCGATGGCGGCGCCTTGGTCAGATCTGTGGCGCTGGAGCCACGCCCCCCTACCCCTCTCTTCTCTCGTGTCAGAGATGAGCGGACCAGCAACGTGGCGCTGATGGATGGACGGATGCTTCGAGACGAATCAAGAAGAATTTTGTTTGATGCACTCTTGATGGTGTAATGGTGGTGTGTATAGTGGTGTCATATAAAGCATTGTGGCTTGGAGAGCCTTTCTGCAGGGAGTGGGGGTGTGTGTGTGTGTGTAGGGGTGAGGGTGTGTGTGTAGGGGTGAGGGTGTGTGTGTGTAGGGGTGAGGGTGTGTGTGTAGGGGTGAGGGTGTGTGTGTGTAGGGGTGTGTGTGTGTGTAGGGGTGAGGGTGTGTGTGTAGG
>JAOYMR010000001.1:17180839-17194460 GCA_025802075.1 Tenebrosternarchus preto | reverse complement strand
ACATACGTTTTCTCAGTACCAGTACTGGTTAAAACTGTAAGAACATACGTTTTCTCAGTACCAGTACTGGTTAAAAACTGGTTACATATTTTCCAATGAGCAGCATTTATATTCTCACGCTCTTCGGTGGCAGGTTCCCCTGGTGAACTGTGAGGTGGAGGGATGGTAAAAAACAAAAAACACTTGGTCTACGTTCGACGGCTGAGTGGAGCCACTGAGCTGCATGCAGAACAGCTGGTTTTTGGCAGAGCGGCGGTCGGTGAATGGAAATGCTTTGTACGGGGACGTACCCACGGCTCTGTCCTCGATCACGCAGGCAGACCGGCCCTGGCTGTGCTCACGCTGTATCCAGGAGAGCGGAGGCATGATTGCAGATACGTGCCGTTTTGCTTCTGTGTCCTGCAGTTATTGCTTATTATCCACCGACTTGATTATGTAGCAATTTGATGTAAACGGAAAAATGAGAATGAGAAGCAAAGGCACATGGTGTGTGTGTGAGTGTTAGTGTGTGCGAGTGTGTGTGTGTGTGAGTGTGTGTGTGTGTGAGAGTGTGTGTGTGTGTGTGAGTGAGTGTGTGAGAGTGTGTGTGAGTGTGTGTGTGTGTGAGTGAGTGAGTGTGTGTGTGTGTGAGAGTGTGTGCGTGTGTGTGAGTGTGTGTGTGTGTGTTCTGGTCGATTTCACCTTGTGGCTAATGTTGCTCCAATAGACCTTAGGGTTGTGTGTGTGTGTGTGTGTGTGTGTATACAGGTGTGGTATGTTTTGGGGAGGTGCGCTAATGCCAGCTCACTGTAATCTACAGGACAGGAATGGTGTGATAACAAGGGATCAGTTTAGTGGATGTCTACAAAGTGTTTTAGCTGTAGTGCTGTAGTGCTCTCTACACACACTCCTCCTCCCTTCCCTCCCTCCCTCTCTCTCTCTCACTGCTTCTGTCCTTCTTTACCTTTCAGTCCAATTCATTTTCTCCTCTCTTTTCTTTCAAACTCTTTTTTTCCTTTCTCTCCTTCTGAGATGAGTTTATCGTTTTCTTGGAGCAGGCAGAGACATTTCTGGCCTTGAAATGCCATTGTTTTTTTCTGCACAGCTGTTATATCAATGATGAGTAATTTATAGCCAACATCCACGCCAAGAAATGTATAACCTGTGTAAGCCAAACCAATTATATGCCAACAAAATCACTAAGTGAAAAGCTCCACATCTCTCACCTTTTTGAGAAGCAAGTTAGCATGAATTAAGTGGTGAATAAGTTGTTCATCTGACTGCAGGCTTAAGCTCTCTGAAGACAGCTGCTTTAAAACACACATTTTATTTTTTTTACTTTATGTTGGCCTCTAAAAATGTTCCCCCTCTATAAAAAGCTTTGGATAAAGAGACAATTTTCACCTTACCTTTCGAATTACGGAAGGGTAACATTGAATAAATTAACATATGGTTATGTTGGCTACGATATGACGGAAGAAAAAAAGTGTCACACTTCCTTGAAACTAGTTATTCGAAAGAAACAAAAAAGTCTAGAAGAAAAATAAAAATTTCAGTGCTTGATAATAAAATATAAACCTTGAGTTTTTCATTTTGTGCCTGGAGCATTTGAGGTGTGGAAAAATCATCCTTGCTGTCAGAGAAGATTCTCTGGAGGCACTGGAGAGTCCAGCCTATCTTCAGCACTGCTTGCAACACAGTGTTATGGCCAGTAGGGGGCACAAAACATGCCGCCTCTCCCCTCGTCCTCTTTTTTCCGTCTGGTGGAATTTTGAGCTGCACCAGGGCTGCCACCCGTGGTTAGCAAAATGTGTTCCTGAGCATAAAGATACGCTTAAAATAACACACAAACACTACAGACGCCATGTACCAAGACGGGTGGGGGGGGGGGGGGTGGCAAACAACCAAAACAAATCGCAAAGTGGTAATTTTCAAAACGGGAGCAACAACACAGATGTGTGTTCGTCAGTTCGGCTCTTCGCTGGATGGGAACAATTTTGTCCTTTGAAAGCAGGAGACGAGGAAGTGAATGAAGAGTGAGAGATGAAAACCCAGAAAAAAGGGGCTTTATGAACATCTTGAGCCATTGAGGGGTAGCAGGGTTTCACTCTCTAAAAACGAAAGGATTTGGTTGCAAACCCAGGCACAGTTGTTACAGCAATAAAGGTCAAATTCACCAAAAACTGCCTGAATGGAAAGTTCAGACCCTCGAAATGAACACAAAGGGCGGTGGGGGTTGTGAGAACAAGACTCCACTTTATTTTCAGTGCCAGAAAGCGCTTTAGCAACACAAAACTGCGGCAGTGCCTCGCCAGGGACGCGCTCGGCCCAACCGAGGCCTTCCACAGCAGCAAAAATATTCGATCACTCCGTATAAATATTTGAAAAGCGGCGAGCTGTGAAAGACCTTTCTGATCGAGAATTCCGAAGAATTTGGACTCGAGCGAAGCTGCTACTGACGGAGGGGGTAAACCTCACCTACACCTCAACAGAAGAACGGAGGAACACAGAGGAATTAATAACAAAGGACTTCAATTAGCAGCAAATCAGATTGATCTTTGAACACAAAATAATACCAGCACCACCACTCCAAACCAAAGGAATAAATCATATACCCCTTTTGGTAGCGCAAGACCTTCAGCCACTGTGACACGCCCCTGTGATTCCATCTGTGGTTGGTTGATTTTCATTGCCATGGGAACGTCCGGTTTGGCCAGGGCTTGGATCATCGTTGAGGGGTGGGGTAGAGCCCTTCCAAAGCCAATGGAAAAGGGCTTGATGATGAAGTGTGAGGAGACTGATGAATCAGAGAGGGAAACGAACAAACGCAGAGGGCGAGCAGATAGAGCGCTCGGTGCTCGCTAAGCATCCACTGACTGTGGCGACCAAGACGACCGTCGGGTCACTGCGCTGTCGTTCCCGGGAAAAACTCCCCCAGAGAGAGCTCCCGCTCTGCGGACACTCCACGGCCATCGCCGTGGAACGAGGCACAAGTCTAATCGGGTTTCAGATACGCTGCTGATGGCTTTACAACAGGAGCAGAGCCCAGCTCCAAACCTTATCAGATGATTGTTAAGAGTGAATCGAGCAGACGTAGCTTTTGTCTCTGGAAGGTTGGAAAATGACAGTGAATGTTTAAAGAGGGCTTGGGAAAAAGCCATTAAAATGATGAGAACAGTGCACTTTGTGAACACAAGAACAAAATAATTTGCTGAATCCCAGAAGAATCTCGATGTGTCTCCGGGGTTCAGATTTCTAGTTCAGGCCCGTCTGGTCACCTATTCTCACACTTTTGGTGGGAGACAGGAGCAGAGCTCCCCCCACCTCCAAAATATCTCAGTAATCTGCCCAGGGGGGCACCTTCTGTTGGCTTGTTCATTATTTCCCATGAAAAAGGACTCGAAAAAACTCCATGTTCCCATTTCAGACATGTAATTAAAGTCGCATCTGTTTCCAATCACCCTCGGTCGTCTCCTTCAGAGACCTTCCTAATCTGAGGTTACGGGGCCGAGGACAACTCCTGCTCAGACCAGCAGCCACCTGCAGGATCCATGAGGGCGATGGATTGGAGGACAATAGACCTTAAATGGAGAAGACTGTCAGCTTACTTAGTTATGACTTTTCTTATTTGTTAAGGACTTTTGTTCTGGCGTTCTGATGTGTTTTATGGGTAGCGTGGTGGTACTCTGGATTCCACCATAGCGCTCGTATGAGATAAATAAACCCACCGTTTCTGCAGTGGGAGTGCTGAGCTGCAAGTGTGGATCCGAATATGTGTGTGTGAGAGAGTGTGTGCGTGTGAGTGTGTGTGCGTGTGTGAGTGTGTGTGTGTGTGTGTGTGTGTGAGGGGGAGGGTGTGTATGAGAGAGAGAGTGTGTGTGTGAGGGGGAGTGTGTGTGTGTGTGAAAAAGAGAAATGACATCACCATTGTTGCACATACTTTTTCATGCTGATTTATCAAGAGTCGGAGGGGGGCTCTGGCCGCATGCAGAGGATTGTGGGCATGTCATTTGGTAACATACGGGAGAATGAGGGCTTTACTTTGGCTGAGTCTCTCTCTTTCTCTCCCTCTCTCTCTCTCTCTTTCTCCCTCTCTCTCTCTCTCCCTCTCTCTCTCTCTCTCTTTCTCCCTCTCTCTCCCTCTCCTCCAGTACTGAGGACAGATTGTTGATGTGCTTTTTCTCCAGGTCTGCCGCATGACACCATTTTGGGGAGGGGGTGGTGTTGGGGGTGGGTTTAGGTTTGACGTATGGCCCTGTTGATGCGCTGTGACCACACCCAGCAGACGCGATCTCGCGCACATTCGCTACACCTGCCAGAACTGATCCACCTCCACCCGTGCCCCTCTGGCACATAAAACTCTCCCTGTGCCCTTTAAATGCGCGTGGCCACTGCAAGTCTAATTTGCTCCCCTATCTACATTATTATAAAAGTGCACGTTTTAATTGGGTTGCAAGGTCTTGCAGGAAAAGGTTGCCATCATTACGTGGTAATTACGATCTTTATTAGATAGCGGCTTCCAGGCAAACAATGTGGCAAGATCTTAGTTGTGGGTAGGACAGGGTCTCCAAGAAGTAAATATCTAAACGTAGAACAAGATTTACTACTGGAGAAGACTGGAGAAAACCCTGTTGCACCGGGTTGCCAGTTGATGAGGTATCCCTCTTCTGCAGCTGCACCCTATGGAGCACCAGTCCTTTTTCACTCTACTCTATATACTCAAAAATGAACTGACTGGTGGTAAATGGTCTTTTTTCTCAGTTGTGTTTCTGTTGGCCTCGTCTCTATAATGAGCTGTTTTAAATAAAGGTCTGGGTGTTGTGTGTCTGCCTATAGAATAGATTATTCATATGTGTTTACATAAACAATGTTCTCAAGCACATTTACTTTATATATTACATAAAAATAGTATATTTGGTGAAAATCTGATAAACAATGCTTTATTAACATACGGTTGTCAGAATCATCAAATATGTTTCTCAGTATTCTATCCATTTTAAGCAAAATGAAATATTTCTTGACTGTCCTGTTCTTCCCTTTAAATAAACACATATAACCTATAATATATTTTTGTAGCTATATTACCTATTTTGATTCAAACGGCTGAAAATTCATCAGCGTTTCTCGATAGCCTGCTGTTCTTGCTAAGCAAACAGCACTGGCGTCTCCCAGACGCCTACCATTGCTACGGCGACAAAAAGAACGCGTCCCGCAGCAGCGGGAACACAAAGCTCGACTTTCACACGCAGGTACATTTCAGCGCACATCCGTATCCTTTGCTGACATAATGCAAGCCTCTCTCGCAACAAGTCAAATAACGTTGTAAAGAACCGACAGCCTTCCATCCTCATGATAAATAACACCACAGCTTAACATCTTCATACGGTGGTCAGTTAAAACTGTGATGTGGGATAAAGATAAGTTATATAACATTAATGTGGAACCGTAGTATCGAATGATTTTATTGGTGAAACAATATATCAGCCGGACCTTGGTATACTGTGTGCATGGCATTTGACATTGGCTTGGAAGCTGGTGCACTCTACGCTTGAGCCTTGGGGAAAAAGGCCAAGCCACAGTCACTCCTCCCGTAGCTCAACCTGGTGGAGCGAGATGGTTCGATTCTCAGGAAGCACATGTACTGTCGTGCTGATAAATATTTGTATGCTGCTCTGGATGACAGCATTTTCCAAATGGTCAAAATGTAAACATTTGGTGTCCAGTACAGAGTTTCTGACTGCTACGGCGACCCATCCTAATCCAGACCTGCCATTCCAGCAGGTCTTCAAACATCCCCAAGAACTCCACCCAGCGCAGGTTTGCCACGCCGGCACCAACCTTGCGAACAAACCCCTCCGACAATTCTGCTCTGGCAGAACCCTGACCAATCGCTGTCTTTAATGCACAGACACAAACAAATGCTTTCCTAGACAATCTCCCCATGAACATCAAATCTTTATTTAATAACCCTCATGAGAAGAAACAGAGGATGGAGCTTCTGGCTTTCACAGGAGCCAGATTAGAGTGCCGTTACATGAGACAATTTATCTGGCAAATTACTTTCAAGCCAATGCCAAGTGGCGTTCAGGCTTCTATACACAGGGTACCGAGCCAGAAATCGTATCATAATTGAGCTGCAGTGTAGAGCACATGCTCTGAGCAATCGATACGAAACCTGCAAGGCTCCTCTTGACCATCTCCATCTCTGTGCTGTGTTTAAATGTACCAAAAGAAAGAGCCCCCCTCCTCCCAAAGAAAGAGCCCCCCTCCTCCCAAAGAAAGCACCCTCTGTTTAGGTCTTTATGGATTCTGAGGGAGAGCTGAGTAACTGAAGGGTTTAGGAAACACGCGATAGAAGTCACAACCTGCCTGGATTAAAGGAGTCATTTCCCCTCTGATTCTTCACTGGGACGAGCGTGAAGAAACACGATTATTTACCCCAGAACAACCTCTATGGTGTGAAACATTTGGGACTGAATAAACGCCGACGTCTCCCGCGGCTCGCTAAACGTGACTCGTCCCTACGCGCCCCGTGACATCATCCGTCACCAAGGCGCGTCACGGATCTCGGCATCAGCCCAAGCACCCGTACGAAGAGCGCGAGTGAAGCGTCGACACTGCGGATATTCAGTGGTGCGAGCGCGGGCCTAACAATGGACGTCGAGTGTCATGTCCGAAACACGACACGCAGGACGGTTTTGTGGAGCTACAGGTGACGGGAAGCGCACGACTCGAGACTGACAGTAGGTGGGGGGGAGGGGCCACACGAGAAACCATGAATTTATGGTGAAGCAAATCCGTCACGCCACATTAATGACTGAGGAAGGCAAATTACAGTGTGTGGGGCCACTTGGTCCGTCACTGTGACTAAGCCATTAACTCTGGGCCAAACAGAACCATTTTAGAAAGGATGGTGACGAATCTATTTGGGTCCATTTGGAGGGATTTATTTGTCGAATGTTTCACAGATTACTTGATGCCTTTCATTGCAAACCCCCCCCCCCCCCCCCACCAGCATTTAGAACTGCCTCAACAAAGCAAAAAACAGATATATAGCAAAGAATCAGATACATAAAAGCCCGTATCTACACTGCCAGTGCCTGTGCTTTCTCTAGCCATGGAAGGACATTGATTTTTCCACAGGACATCATCAAGGCAATGGAGGGCCAGCGGAAAGATAGAACTCGGAGAGGGCGCCGAATCCTCCGCCGCCGCTGTTGTAGCGCTGAGCGGGAACGCCTAGCCTGCGGCTGTTCTGCAGGCCGCCGGATGAAGCACGGCGCTCGCCTGCGATTCCAAAACTCCTTCATGATAGTCAGAACTGACTCATTGATGTGCAATGAGTGTTACTTCGCTGACAGACGAACAAACAAATAAACAAACAACAATTACGCCTTCCTCAGAATCACGGTCGCCACGGATCGTGAAATCCCCCCAAATTGTGAAAATCCACTGATTTCCACATCTACAATGTTGACATGAATGTAAATACATAAACAAAGCATTAATAAGAAATTCCAGCAGTACAGTTTCATTCGACTCCTACACTCCCAGCAGCAGATTTTATTTATACGGGGGAAAAAAACACACACAACATTGCCGACTCTCTAATTAGGCAATTCACATTTAGGAGGTTTAGAATAAAAACCCACTCGACTTCTACAGCTGGCTAACTGCAAAGTGGCTTTTGTCGAGAGCCACTAAACGAACCGCTTATGTGCCTGTGTTTGTACTCAAGTAATGAAATCTTTAATGAATCTTCTATAAATATTTTATCAATGGAAACGCATCCGCAAGCTTAGGAGCGAGGTTCGATGGGGATTAAAGCGGCACATGGCGCCCGCGGGGGGCCGAGCGTACGGGACCCGGCGCGGCCCGTTCGGAAGCTCCGCGCCACACGTTCACGTCACCCCGTCCTCCGGTGTGCGGCCTGCAGCCTCGTTCTCCCTCCTGTGAGTCGAGGCAAAATGTCTTTTCATAGATTAAATGGCCTTGTAATTGCACTGTGATGAACACGCTTTGTCTCAAAAGAGAGTCAGCAGGTGAAAAACATACATCATCTAATTACATACATATTCTAATTACTGGCAATGTATTTTTAAACATAAACAAAATGTACTAATGTGTTGCTATTAGGCACCATGTAAATAACTCCAGTACTGTGATGTGACAGTCATACAAATGAACGGCTCTCACTGTGGTGCTCTGTGCACGTGTGTGTGTGTGTGTGTCTACCTTCCTTTTCTTCCCTCATTGTCTTGTCTCGTCTTGAGAGCAGGATGGAATAAGGTAGGGAGAATTCTGTAGAACACACCCCCCATCTCTCAGTGGATCTAACCCAAGCCTGGAACCTTCTGGATAAACTGACTGCAACGTTGTCCGGCACGGCAAAGGGAAAATCGGTATGGTGGAGTTAAGGATGGGTATGGTGGAGTTAAGGTTGGGTATGGTGGAGTTAAGGATGGGTATGGTGGAGTTAAGGATGGGTATGGTGGAGTTAAGGTTGGGTATGGTGGAGTTAAGGTTGGGTATGGTGGAGTTAAGGATGGGTGTGGTGGAGTTAAGGATGGGTGTGGTGGAGTTAAGGATGGGTATGGTGGAGTTAAGGATGGGTAACATTCGGTAGAACACACCCCCCTCCCCACATCTCTCAGTGGATCTAGCTGCAAGTGAAAGACTCATTCACTTACAAGTTTGCCTTACCTACTGAACCGATGACGAGTCTGAAAACATCCGGCTTTTATTCTCCCGTTTTCTCACTACACACTTTTATTCTCCCGTTTTCTCAGGACACTGAAATGTGCTTCTTCTCCAATGGCCAGAACAGAAGGTTCCAGAATAAGCTTCTCTAGATCTTGGCAAACATGCACATATTTTATTAAAAACAACAACAATAAAAAAAAAAATGCCCCCAAACCAAAAAAAAAAAAAACAGTACAAGCAAATGTGACTAATATTTCCCTGTCCACAGAATGTATTTAGTGTTATCCCATGGTACTGACCACCACTATGAGGGCTCAGTATCTCATGTGGGATGATTTGTTCGCCAGCTAGTGCTATAATGAACTAAACGCCACAAACATAATCTCATAGAAAAGCTGTCAAACGGGAAGTGTTTCAGCAGGGTTCCTAGGGGTTCGGCCATTTTGGGATTTTACACTGCATCGAGTCAGCGGTTCCAAGGTAACGTGTTAGTATGGAACAACGCCAAAGCCCAGTTAGAGGATTCTAGAAACATCTGGCATTTATCACCTCATATAAATCTCTCTCTCTCTCTCACACACACACACACACACACACACACACACACACACACACACACACACACACACACACACACACACAACTGCGATATGCAAATCCAAATTCTCTTATGCATTCTCCTCTCCACAAATCAAGCTGAAGCAGAGTGTGAACATTTCAGCCTGCGATTTACACACTCTGTGGCCAGCAGCCTTACACTCCTGGGTATGCTTTGTGCTTCCAGTGCATAAGCGTGTGTACGTGTGTGTGTACGTGTGTGTGTGTGTGTGTACGTGTGTGTGTGTGTACGTGTGTGTGTGTGTGTGTGTGTGTGTGTGTACATGTGTGTGTGTGTGTGTGGGTAGTCTTCCTCTTTCCAAAGCTGCTTAACAAACAGTAATTGGACAGAGTATTTCCCACATTCCCCTGCAGCGCCTCAGTTCAGAAGGGAATTCATAGTTTTTTTGTTGTTGTTGTTGTTGTTTTACCAGTCAGGGAGAAGCAGACAGGGTTAACGTACGTTTAAACCACTCCAGCCAGCACTTAATACTGTTTATTACGCTTCCCACAGACACGCATGGAGTGGCTGCATCTAATTACAGCCATTGATCTCTCGTCTGGACACAACCAATCAAGATGGATCCTGGTTTTCTTCGCTCAGAGCAGGGACTGACCAAGAGTGAAATCTGATGTCTTAAAGAGGGGGGGGTATTATTTAAGGCAAAGCCACTGTCCCCCTAACAACCCCCCCCCCCCATCAGCTGCCCTCCCTGCCCCCCACACTCTCCATTGAGTGACATTAGAATGCATTAGTCTCTGTGGTTTCCCAGGCGTTTGTCACAGGCTGAAGGCATCTATCTGTGTAGTGCAGGGCCTCGATCAATAGATAAGTAATCCGGAGCAGCGGGAGCCGGCGAGGGGCATTACTCAGGCCTGCCCGCCGCGCCAGGAGGACGGATGCCCGTCAGAATGGCCCGCTTCACCAGGGCGCACACAAACGCTAACTATCCATTACCATCCTTCCCTCACACTGAGTGCACCGAAGGTTGGGGCACTGGGATGTTTCGTTTTTGTCTCTGTTTCCCAGTGTGTGTGGGTGGCAGGATTGATCTCCACAACCTTAATGTCATTGTACATGTATTTATATACAGTTTCCAACTAGCTGTGCCACTGATACAACCTTCTATTATTCAAAGATGCTTTTTGGTGTTTCCTTCATCCACTACACACTACATTTTTTTTTTACTCTACATAAATTGACCTTGATAGCTCAGCACTGATAACTGTGTGCACCGCGCCATTATCTAAACCCTTCACCAAGGTAAGAGGGACGTTTTGAAACAGCCGTCTGCTGCCTCCGTCTTCTCTTTGTTGGGTGGCATCAGGTAATTGCAGCCTTCAGGCCCCTGTAGCTCCTCTGACCCACTGACCATTCTATCCCCCCATTTGGCAATTGAACCTTTTGATATATTTCTCCCTCCCGCCCAAATTGGTCCCCTCTATTGAGGGTCTCTCTCGCTTGCAGATTGCAGGCCCAAATGGAAGATGTATCACTACGTATTCTTTCTGTCCAATGAGTCAGAATGGCGATGTAGGGCTCTTAAGCAAATGAACGTTCAGTCGAGTCCATTCAGGCGCAGGGAGGAAACTAGAACGCGCCATTAGATCAAAATGCCCGCGAGACTGTAAATAAAGAATCCCAAATGGAGAACGTCTCTCTTCAAAGAACACGTGCTGCACGTTCGTTTATTTGAGTTATGCTTTAGATCCGAAGTATGCTGTAAAAGTTAAAGTACTAAACCGTGTAGATTACCGAGTTTAGGATTAATTGAATGAAAACCCACCCTCTCCGCAATACTCCATAACACGCAGCACTGCAGAAATCGGCATAACATTTGCAAAATCACGTTTTTATTGCGTAATCACTGCGTATAACTGCTTACATTACAAACTGCCGCGATCCTAATAACGCGTTCGTCTCTAATAAAGCAAGAAAAGATACTTATCGAGTTACTAATGGTGCCAGATACATTTCCACAACATTACAGAGCAGTGTAAGCGTTCTTCTGTAAAATATACTGCCTCTGCCTTTTTTGTAGTGACGCGGCTATGTTATGTACGTAGGCAGGCGCGGGATCAAATGTTTTGCACGTCCGATAGGTCGCTCGGTTCCCGCCACCAAGTAGTCTGCAGCCCAAAGTACCTAAACACCGGGCGCTCGAGCTCCTCGTGTCCGCCACCCAGGGCTAATATTCGGGAACAACAGGAACAAGGGCCTCGAGCGCGTTCTGTCACACCCGCGCTCCACACCACATCCATCACCGTAATGAGTTACGGAGCTCTCAAGTCGCGTAGGCATTCTTTTAAAAAGACGAATAAAAATTCTTCGGCCTTTTTTGTTTGGACGCCCCGACCGCTGGATTCTGTGAAGGGCTACCGATATCCATTTAATACCATGGTGATTGTGCAGAATGACCAAAACCGTGTCCTTCCATACTGTGTCGTTTCAACGAGAAACGTGAGAGAAAAAAGGACGACACGCTCGCTGCCTTTTAGATCGTGCTGGGTAAGCTGACAACACTTAAAAGAATACGACGAACAAACTGAAATCTATGTTTAAACGCCCCCATCTGCTAAATAATGCCTGCAGTAATTCCAGAAGCTCAGAAACACTGACGTTACAATTCAGTTTCAAATTGCACTCGCGATCTGTTCCATTCGACCAGCTCAATAGAGAAGCATCATTCATTTTGTGACTTTGGTATTGATTAGCCGTCAGAAACAAAGAAAAAAAAAGAGAGAAGCCAGTGATGAGCACTGAGCCTCGCGAACAGGCTCTTAATACATACTAGTAACACAATACTCACTGCATGCCTTAACTGAAAGGACTGTACCTACAAACACAACAACGTAAACCAGCGATTTAAATCTTTTTTTTATCTGACGGCAGATAAAAGATTTTCCAGAACAGAGATACATATAGAGTACTGTTCCGTACTCCATACCTCCTACTATAAAACAAGGATGCGCACTATGAATTAATAAATGTTATCTAGGCGTATAGCTTCATAGATGGGAGGAATTCAATTACTCTCTTTTCTACTCTATTAAAAAGAAGTCAGGCTGTAATTCAGAGTAGATGTGTTTAGGCTGTTGCGCTTCACTGTTCTGGCACGAGCGCTGTTGACTGAAACCGGTAGAGCTTTTAGAACACCTGCACCGACGCACGCGCGTTACGATTCGCAAAATAGCGGCTGATTGTATTCTACAGCGCCCTTAAAACCCAGAAAGGGACGGGTGAAAGTCGCCGCGTACACGCGGGCTCTTCCATTGTGCAGTGAAGCAGCGAGTTTATTCATCCTCCTCTGACTCACTCATTCAGATGTTCTTGATGTAGCATCTGCTGGGAACAAGGGCCTTTAAATAAGCTTCAGATAGAGCTGAAAGCTTTTCACGTCAAATCTATGAACATTCATCATCTGCAGATGCTGGTCAGCTACATTAGTGACACGATCATTTTCAAGTCCAATAAAGAAAGATTAATGCTGCTTGTTCCATACACGCAGTCAAGGCCCAGGGTGAGATGCTGGACGCCTTTATCTTATTATTACTGTCAATAGCCTTCCCGTTCTTACCGAGCCTTTTTCAGGACTCTCTCTCTCTCACTCACACACACACGCTTTCACACGCGCATGTGATGCAGCACACAGGCTTTAAATAATTCACGCCCTGATTCGAGTAAACCAAATCAGGCCCCTCTTCTCCGAAATCAAGTATCGCTTGTCGACGTAAACTTTCAGTCTCATTTATGAACCCCCGATCTCGGAAACCACAACACTGCCGCAGCTGGAAAGGAGAAACATAACAGGTTTACTCCAGGCGAAACACAGGCGCGAGAGGGGCCCAATTTACTGATCACCATGCGGAGCGGATATGTGAAAGCATACTGACGCACCGACAATCCAGTTTTTTTTTTATAAGACTTTACAAACTCGCACGAAGGAGGAACTCGAATTCAGTTCTCTGCGATACACGGATACGGCGACGTGTATATCGACACATTTAACGTAGTAAAATGAACAAATTCAAAGGCCTTTCAGTGTTGGATTTTCAGTTTGATTTTACCTTGTAAATATTATTGCACAGCGATTTATTTTTCTCCGACTTATTTTTTAATGACAGTGCTCATGAATATGATAAAGAGCAGCATCGTGCCGTGCGTTTCCCCGCTTTGCAGTCGTCACGCGCTGTCGTGGATTCTGCGCATCGCTCACTGCTGCAGCCCACTTGGCAAAAAATGTCCCAAACTAAAGAGTTTGCAGTTTCTCGCGAAACGATGCCAACCGGGTTCACAGCTCCGCACCGTTTCTCCAGAGCTGATGCGCCTTAGTGTGTCGGG
>JAOYMR010000001.1:17144785-17156635 GCA_025802075.1 Tenebrosternarchus preto | reverse complement strand
ACATCTGTGCACTAGTGTGTGTGTGGTGGTAGGGCTCTCCATATGGGACTATTTTTTTCTTTGGGTGCGCATTCACAGCCATTGTGGACGAAATTAAGGCCAAGTGAACAGTACACGCCCAACTTCCTGCTGCTTCCCGTGATAAGACGGCGTCATGGCGACCTGGAGCAGGCCGATAGTGAGGATTCAGCACACAGCGAGCACCTTAGGGCTTGATTACCGTGTTGTCAAATAACACCTCTGAGAACGGCAGACAGGAATAGAAAGTAGCACGGAGACATAAAAACACTCGGGGGAGAGAGATGGTGTGCGTTCACGTTTTCTTTGGCGGTGGTGGTGACGGTGGTGGTGACGGTGGTGGTGGTGGTGGTGGTGGTGACGGTGACGGTGGCGGCGACGGCGGTGGTGGTGACAGTGGTGGTGGTGGTGGTGACGGTGGTGGTGGTGGTGGTGACGGCGGTGGTGGTGACGGTGGTGGTGGTGACGGTGGTGACGGTGGTGGTGGTGACGGTGACGGTGGTGGTGGTGACGGTGGTGACGGTGGTGGTGGTGGTGGCGGCGGTGGGGTTCGTTTGGCATTCATTCTCTCATCCAGAGCAAGACTGAGGACGGACAGGCAGGACTTTCTGGCCGTCATGCGGGTTTTGAGACTGGCTGTGCGTCCCGACACGAACCCCAGTGTGAGCACACGTTTGTACACCATCAGCAGGGGTCAAAACCCTTCACTCACAGTTACAGTAAACACACCCAGCAACGTTTCTGCTAGGGTTCTGTTATGGGATTAAAAAAAACAAATAAATAAATTTAAAAAGACTCTTCTCTCTCCTCCGAACAGACAGGCAAAGATGTTTAACCGAAGTGTGAAAGCTGTCAATGTGTTCACACTAAATACACATTATTCACACATCAGATTTGGTTTTTGGGGGTTATTCATGACAGCCTCTTATATATAAAACACGTGTAAACACAGAAGATTGACACTAAATTTATATATAACAGAACCACAATATGGTTCTGTTCAACACCTGATTTCTTTATTTCTGAAGTGTGACAGAACGCCTGGCTTTTATCCACAGCCACTCCTGCAACTCGAGTGAATATATGAGGTGCAGATATTAATTTCTCGAACATGTTGAGAAAAACAACTTATGGGAGAAAAGTTGTGCCTTTAGTAAACCAGTACTGTGAGGTTTAGTAAACCAGTACTGTGAGGTTTAGTAAACCAGTACCGTGAGGTTTAGTAAACCAGTACCGTGAGGTTTAGTAAACCAGTACCGTGAGGTTTAGTAAACCAGTACCGCTGCCTGTGAGGTTTCAAAAACGGACTGGGAAAAAAAAAAGGAGAAGAAACAGAACGGCCAACATAAAGGAAACTTCAATCACCCACCCACTCCACCCACCCCCACCCACCCCACTCCACCCACCCACCCACTCCAATCCACCCACCCCAACCCCTCTCTCCGTCCATCCGTCTCTCTCTCACTCTCTCAGCCCTTTCATACTGTACTGCATCTAATGCACGTCATTGATTACCGTAACAGACACTGAAAGCAAAGACCTGCTGGGTAAAGGAACCGTCGAGTCTGTACCGCTAACACAGGGCCCTGGAGAGGATCTGAGGCCATTTATGAAATGAGGAAGGTACATTTTCTTTTGCTGTGTGCGTGTGTGTGTGTGTGTGGCTTTTGTATCCTTTGAACCCCCGAATGACTGGGAAAAGTCTTTTTTGCCTTTTTTTGGTGTGTGGTCTTCAGGGCTGGGTATAGTTTTCAAGACGTTCAAAGAGGCTGTTCGACATTCTGAGTGAAGCAGGATGAAAATGAAGTGTGTGTGTCGTATCGGCGGCCAGCTCAGAGCGAGCGGCTGTTCTCTAATAAGTGAAATTAGGACCAGAACATCAGAAGGTGCTTCTCTACCACAGCAAGTGGGATTCAGGACCGTCTCCTTATGTAACAAACAAACAAACAAACAAACAAACAAACAAACCCAGAATACAAACCCAAAGCATCATCCCGCCAAAAAGCTCTGCTGTTCATTCATTGGTCAATAAATAAGGATATAAAACCACAAACAAAACGTTCAGAGCACGACTGAAGCATCAAAGCTCTTCAGGGTTAATGCATCCGTCACACTAGCAGGATAAAGCAAACTCTCCCGGGAGCGAGTTATAATACAGGATTATATAATATGTAGATTATCATATTATACATAATTATATAAGTCCCTTCCCCTGAGGGTTCATCTCATCCCAGGACGGTTGTCATTTTAATAAACTATATGGGTCGGTTCCCCGTCCTGGTATATCTGACCCTGGTGCTGGCTGGAAAGCCCCCCCATGCTCAAGAACCATGGGGCCTGGAGAAAGTTAAAAATAAAAAAAGGTTCAAGTTCTGCTAGATTTTTGAGGAGGATTTGTATGGTTTTCAAGATAAACTGAGCTGTACTCAAAAGGGCCCCAAGTGATTACAGCCACAGGCTGATTAATTTTCCAAATATCATTATTATCTGCGGTAATAAATAGCTTTTTTTATTATTATTATTATTATTATTATTATTATTATTATTATTTTACACACGAGGTTTTTTTTCTCTTATATTAACTGTGCGCTTTGTCCAGCCAGATTCATGCTGAAGAGAACAACCGTGCGTATCCACGGAAACCTTCCCAGCCAACTGAGGCGTACACAATCGGCGCTTTGACTGGGGCTTCACCTTGAACGGCGTACGGCTCAAAGAACAAAGCCCACCGTCCAATTTAACTGGGTCAAATGTAATGCGCTGTATCTCCCCGCTCCAGAGGGGGCGCTCTCTGGGTAATTAGGCTGCCTGAGCACAGATACCGCCGCAGACAACCACTGAAACACTCACCGCACGAGCAGAGGCAGCAGTCCTGCCACCTTGGCATTTGAAGTGTCATCCAAAAGAGTGTGAATTCGCCTGGCGAGGACGGGTGTGATTCGCCGGGCACTCGATATGCACGGCTCTCGGAAAAGAGCGAGACAGAAGTAGGGCTTTTTCCAGGTCGCGTACAAGAGTCCCTGTGCACAGAGGAGTAATGTTCTGACATTCAGAACGTTTGAAGAAGTTCTAGTCGGAATCACCTCAGTGAGAGATATCTCTCCTACCTCCAGCCCACCCCTGGCTGATCTCTGGCAAAAATCATAAAAACATTTTGAAGGTAGAACAGCTGTATACTGTTAGGGTAGCTTTCCTGTGAATTTTTCCAACATCCATTAGCATTAGAAAAACAGAGAGAGAGAGAGAGAGAGGGAGAGAGAGAGAGAGAGAAAGACAGAGACAGAACGAGAGTGAGAGAGAGAGACAGAATGAGAGAGAGAGAGAGAGAGAGAGAGATGTAGTGGCTAAAAAGCTGA
This sequence comes from Tenebrosternarchus preto, assembly GCA_025802075.1. Taxonomy (NCBI): domain Eukaryota; kingdom Metazoa; phylum Chordata; class Actinopteri; order Gymnotiformes; family Apteronotidae; genus Tenebrosternarchus; species Tenebrosternarchus preto. The sequence goes on along the minus strand of JAOYMR010000001.1, from coordinate 17,153,261 downwards.
AGAGAGAACCGGTGAAAAATAAAACAGCAGCTTCCCAGTGCTCAGTGTCACCCAGGGTCATGAGATGGTGTCTCATATTGATCATGTTCAGAGTCTAAAGCTTTCATCTATTCAATAAAAAGATAAGATCACCCTCCTAATCTATAAGGACATCTCTTCTATAAAGAGCCTATAGTACATGTACGTCTTAAAAATATAAATCCCTCTAAACACAGGCAGACAGAAAGATTACAAATACATCCATCAGTGGATACTGTAGTTTACAACGGTGGTTTAACTCCATTGACGGCAAAAGTCAACTTTTGTCTAATTATAGTTTTTAACACGTTACAAACCTTTATCTGTAATAATCAGATGAAGTACAGTATAATAATGGGTTGAACTGCTAAAAATGCAAACAGGCCTCCACCACCGTCCGTGTTTCTGCTCTGTGATTACATCTGGATCAGGGCACTTATTTATTCAAATGTTCGTGCTCGTTACATCCTCTAGATCTCCTCGGATAGACGGTGTCAAAAGCACAAATTCTTCACAATGGCACAATTTGTACTGAAAATACATCAGACACATTTGAAGGAGATACATTCATAATTTGACGGACTCCTCTAACGCAGTTGTAACTAAACCCCCCAAACCAAGACACTAAAAATATCTGGTGTTAATCAAGCCACAATGAGCATCGCTGTACTGACTGAGGGCAAAGCTGACGTACAGAATAACTCTTTGCTCAACAAACGGCTCGTTTTGAAGTCGGTTTGCATATAAAAACGTTGTCCCTAATAGCACATGATGAGGTGCATGTCCTCAATCACGCAGGCAGCCTCGTCCAGCCGGGCAGCTGCTGCTGCATTTGGCTGCTTCCTGAACGTCCGTACGGATTTGTGGAAAAGCATCCGGATGAGTGGGCGCAACCATCCCCCCCCCCTTCCAAAAACAACAAACAAAAACACGGAGCCGTCGCCGCCAGCAACACAGAGCCGAGACTACCGTCAGCGCGAGAACGTCCAGCAGGGAAACGCGCTCAGACGTCACCATCATAAACCCCACGTGAACCACAGTCTCACGCAGCACCTAGACGAGACGGCAGGGAAACGAAGCTTGTGACTGTTCTTCCAGCGCTCATTAAGAGCCGTAGATCCTGTCTGGGTTCCCAGCACTGGACGTCTTAATTCATTAAAAAGTAATGAAGTATTGAATGAGGTCCTCATGCCGGTCGGCCTGCCTCAGCCTCGCCGGGACCTTCGACGGCGTTCGGGAACAAACACGCCGTTGTGTCACGGTCATAAAACGAGAAACAGCAGATCCAGCCGCTCAGCCGCACGTCTAACCCTCACCCTAAATAACCCTAACCCTAACCAACCCTAACTAACTCTAACCAACCCTAACCCTAACTAACTCTAACCAACCCTAACCCTAACTAACCCCAACCCTCACAATCAAAAATGACTGCTGCACTTTTTCCTCAATAATGCAGAACATGTTTTACAAGCCATATTAAAAAGGTCTTTATGGTGAGACATCAAGCGTGTGCCAGTGCAAATCCAAGGTTAATGGCCCAAATGCCTCCCCACCCCACGTATGTAACCTGGACCAGTAAACAGACCACGAGACTCTCAGCCAGAGATGCTCCTCAAATCAATGAATAGTCAATGGAGTGGCTGTGACCTTGGGATGACCTCCTCACACCTCTGAATGTGCTCAAGCAGGAACATTAATTCTAGCCAATACGCTCCAATCCAAAGCCAGATAATTAACTCCGATGCATAATGGTGGCGGAGCTGTGAGGGCAGTAAACAGTGGTGTGTGTGTGTGTGTGTGTGTGTGTGCACACTCTCCCACAGCCTGTTCCCCACAGCCCCTCCCACAGCCCCTCCCACAGCCCCTCCCACGAGTGCTTTGGTCGCCTGACCGAACGGAGGAACAGATGTTGTTGATTGGCTGTTCCGTCCCGGTGATGACTCGGTAGAAATTCAGTTCCACATGCAGCGGGGCCTCGATCCTGCCAGAACCTTCAAGGAGACGAGCGCTGTCCGCCCTCCTCCATCCTCCTCCACCCTCGACTACATCACCACCACCACCACCCCCAACCCAATAGAGGGTGCCAACAAACACGCTGCCGGGCGCGCACACACACACACACACACACACACACACACACACACACACACACTCGTACATACACGCTCACACACACAGGTACACACACACTGTTCACTTCATCTCTTCATTAGACAAAAGAGGCAGGACAGTGTTCCTACCCGGAATAGAGAAGCAGGAGGGAAAAGTCCCGTCACTTAATATTCCCGCGCCCGGATCACTGAATGGCTGCTTTATAATTGTGTTTGCCAGCGTGATTAGGGGCGAGCGGCAGCTGAATTAAGATTGGCTCAGCAGATTACTGCCATAATACGGAGTGAGGACAATCCTGTGGTTCAGTCACGAGAGACCATGAAGGTCATGAGAGAGCGTGAAGGTCAGCCAGACAGATTTAACTGAGACACAACACAGAGAATCGTGAGTAAGAATGAGAAGAACTGCAAAAATCACACACACACACACACACACACACACACACACACACACAATATATGAGAGAGAGAGAGCTGTATAGACACATATATGACAGTAACTGGGGGAGTGTCTTCATCCCTTGAAATTGATAAATACCGGAGAAAAAATTAAAGCGCAGAATCTGAAGGCCTCCGCTGTGGTTGAGACAGATTGCTGAGCTCTTCTCCTGTTCTGTGCTCCACGCGGCCCGATCCGCGGGCCAAGCTCGAGCCGATCCTGAGCGGGCGACGAAGGCGTTCCCTGACGACCGTCTCGAGTCAACCCTCCTGCCTCACATACAAATGGCCCTGCTTCTAGAGAAGAGAACGTCGGATGGGGAACCGGCCCAGAGGAGAGGGGTAATAAGCCAGGATTAAGCACCTCTGGGTTTAAAGCGCACCTCCCTGTCGTTGACTGATGGCCAATTAAACAGTTAGAGACTTATTGATCACTGGAGAACAGGGGGAGGACCCCCAAACATCTTTAAATACTCCGTGCAGGGTGCAGCAGATGGACCAGGAGACTGCAGAGTGCTACTGTACATTTTTCATTTTAATGCTTCTGGATCTCCGGCTACAGAGCTGTGGAGCGGCGCTGGTTGGAAGAACGAAACAGAAAAACAAACAAAAGCTGGAAGTGTGTGCAGAGGCTCTGGAGCTGTTTATTAAGCACACCCCGGCAGATGGTTCGGTCCTGTGGATCCTGTACAGATCTAAGGTACACATGCTGCAAGCAGAGCCAAAGGCACTCTGGGAAATGGAGTCTTGCCGGCACGTGAGCGCGGCTTCCAGGCGGAGCTCGCCTGGGGTTAGAGGAGGAGCTCAGCGGGGCGCGCGCTCCTTCAGGGAACGGCTCGGGCGCTGGCTCCTCCACCACCGCTGCAGGGGAGCGCATGCAAACAGGTGTTGGAGGGAGTTCCAGGCTGGACCCGCGCCCGTTTGGTTGGAGCTACAGCCCCCCCCCCCTCCCTCACGAGATGCTCGTCACCAGGCGCTGCGGGCTGGAGCGTCGGCCTCTGCTCCTTTTTCTTCACGCTCTCCTAGCGAAGAACCTCGTGAATCACACCGAAAGGCAAAAGACTGCGTGCACGAAGCTCACGGCAGAGGAAATTTACTGTGCGTCAGGAACCGGAGAAAATAAACGATCGGGTTATTGTCATTATGTACAGGCACTTCACTAAAGCATAAGGTTAAATAAAACAGAAATGCATTATGTCTAGTTTATTCCCTAATTTAATCAAATTCTAGTTGCAAGTGCTCAACAAAATATTAATAAACTTTGTTCCCTCGGGAAGGAGAAGCAAATCTGATAAACTACTTTTCCGTTTTTCTCTTTTTTATTTCCCTCAGATATAATTTCCCCCCCTTGGTTGTTACTTTCAGCTCCTGAACATCATGCTAATTCACCAGCAGCACCCCCCCCCCCAAACACACACACACACACACACACACACACACACACACACACACACGCTCTTTGCATGCTTCATAAATTCACTGATTCACTGCTCACAACTGGGGACCAAAATCTGTTTTTTTGTGTGTTTTGTGTGTGTGTGTGTGTGTGTGTGTGTGTTTATTTCCAGTTTGAAATCTGAATGAATCTGCTAGTGTCACGTTGAAGACCTCGAGAATCGGATGCTGTTATACGACAGGAATTTGCTACAAAGGAAAAAGGACAAAGGAAAAGAGTCCCTGTGTTCTGAGGTCGTCTTCTCCCAATAAGGGATGGGAACGCGGCCGTTCTTCTCCCAGTAAGGGATGGGAACGCGGCCGTTCTTCTCCCAGTAAGGGATGGGAACGCGGCCGGTCCCTGCCTGGTCTCATCACTAGCTGATGAAGGAGGCTTTACTGAGGCAAAAGACCCTGGAAACATTCCAACCGTAATAATCTAAAAGACCCCAGAACTCTACTGTAGGGTTCTTAAGAGATTCTCTGTGCAAACTGCAACACGTCCCCACAGCTTCTGTTGATATCCACCCACCCACCCACACACACACACCCACACACACACACACACACACACACACACACAGGAAAGCAGTTTGCTTACATCTGTGCTTACACGAATAGGAAGAGGCATGCGTGTTTGCGGAGGGCAGTGGTAGGGTGTAGGATGGTGAGGATGAGGATGGTGTGCCGTCAGGTCTGGCGCACCAGTAACAGAACATGACGGACGTATGTCACCCCAGTAACTCCACCAGGGAACTGAACTCCATCATACTCACTCACACACACACACACACACACACACACTGCTCAGTCTGGGCCTCATGCTGTGCTCCCTAAAGAGAACACTGGGGAAATGTTACCCCCCCCATGAAGATTGGAAGATTGACCTTTATTTTTGACCACATTAAGTTTCAGAGTAAAGAGAACAGCCATGTGATCCCGGGAACAGCCATGTGATCCCGGGAACAGCCGCGTCAGCCTGTTTCCCCCTAGAGTCTGGAGCGCCACCCAAGATGGCAGTCCTATCTGAATACGACCCCCAACACCCCCTCACCCTCAGCACTGGTTCTGTTTGCACCTCCTGATCTCTGCACTGTGTGTGTTAGCTTTGATAACCTGACATGAAAACAAGGAGGTTCTTCGTGGTTGAAGTGGAGCCTCCTCTGCTTTCCACTGCTGAACCACATTTTGCCTCCGACCTGTTCGCTCCCTACTTGCTTACGAGCAGAACCGCCCCGAACCCGCACCCCCTCGTTTTGAAACCCGCCTCCCTCCACAGTTCCTCACTGCTGGGAGCACCTCCTCTATGTCACTTCATGCATTTCTGTTTTGCAGGATCAGGCGCGATCAGAAGTTTCACTGCGGTCAGCCAGCACAAGGCAAATGAAGCGCGATACTCTGCCAGACTGGACAGGGAGGAGTGTGTGTGTGTGTGTTGGTGAGGGGATACTCCCAGGCAGATGACTGAATTAGGTCCCCCTGCAGTACAGAGCAAGAGGCCCTGAGAAATATTGCGTTCATTGTGTCTTTTGGCCCTCCAACGCAGCGTACAGTGCTGACAGGTGGGACTGTGCAAGTCAGCTGAGAAACAGTAGTCCTGGTACAGTAAAAAAACCCTCCCCCGTCCAACACACACACACACACACACACACACACACACACACACACACACACACACACACACACACAATTTAGAAGGGCTTTTAGGACTGAAAATATCCAAATATGCATAATTATCAAAGATGGGAAAAACTATTAGCTGTTGTGTTCATATGCACGGTCACACACACACACACGCAGAAAAACACACTGGTATGATGGTTCTTTCACTTATACCAGTGCAAGACTGCTCAAAACACGATATTTAGTTCCGCAGTTCACCTATGAACAGGGAGAATTTCATGCAGGTCACCTCCGGCACGTGCTCGCTTTAACCTGGCTGTGCCTGCAGGCCATCGACTGTTAAAAACTTCCTCCGAAGTATTAAAAAATGAACAACGCAGAAGGTTCACTGACAGAAAGCACACCAGACACTCTGGACAGTGTGCGCACATTACTGGGAGTGGCTTAAAATTAATTGCTACATTAACGACTACTTCTTTGGCTGGACTTGTGTGTTGGGGACCCTAAAACACCTCTGTCGTTATGGCCTTTCTGGAAATCTATTCACATATATTTCTAAATGTAGCAATGAAGAGTACAGAGATAATTAATGTTTACGTTAACGGCCAGTTTTAACAAAAACCAGGTTAGAACAACTAGGGTTTATTTACACTAGAAACTTGTGTTTTGCATTAAAAATCAGTTTTATCCGAAGAGCAGGCTGTAGTGCTGTAAGATGCCAGCAAGGCCACGCAGGATTGCTGGCCGTCCACCTCAAAAAAGAGACTAAACGACAACAAATACGTCCAAGCAGATGAACTAATATGAATGGGTATAAAAATAGCCTGGTGCTAGCGTGCGCGACCTTAAGCGCGAGGTACGGCGTGTATCACGAGCTACCTTGAAGCTGATTAGCGGCTCAACCAAACCTGGGCTGCGTTCCAGACGGCGCGTAAATCGTGCGTTTCGCTTCTGCGTAAAAATGCTGCCTTTTTTACGACGCTTTATGGACACGTTTATGCTCACAATTCTTTCCCATGCCGAAGCAAGGAGCTCGCCAGACCGCAGAGGTGGTCAGCTTACTCCGCTAACCTGTCACAATCCTGCAGATGCAGCAGTAACGGCCGTCGGCGCAAGGAAACGCGTTATCGACCAGTTCAGCCAGGTTGTGTTGGTACTGTCCTTAGACGGCTGTAGCGGAATGAGACGTCCTACACAAAACGTGAACCGTCGGACCTTGATAGCTTCCGAAATTTCAGATGTACACGTTGTCGTTATTATATCATGTGTACCGAGGTTTGGCACCGCGATTTCGCTCTGCGAGCCTCGTGTTAACCTTTCGGATAAACCTCTCGCTCACATAAACTTACTCACGAATTTCTTCTTTGGTGCTTATCGTGCTCGTTTTATAATGCAAACCAGCTCAAGGAGCGTATACATTTTCTATCGATGTATAAAAATGACTGTTTGCGATGCCAGACTCTTCTGTATGCCGTACAAATAAGCCACAACGTGCTTGTCGTGTTGGTATGGATCCATGTGAAAGAGACGAGCCCAAGTTGATAACGGAGACAAAGATCGGAGACAAACTCTAGTGTTTAAAGCGTCGCTCCAGCGCGGCGCGTACGGACCATCGCAGCTAGCTCTTTAGGGTACTAATTATACCGTGGGGAGAATGTTGTTTATTATCAATTCTCAAGATGAAAACACGCCTTATTGAGAAAGATAACGCGTAACGTGTAAACACCTCAACCAAAGATAGTGTAGATCGGTTTACGCTCTCCAAAATATGCCAGACACCCAAATAAAAAAATGTAACAATAAACTCACCAATGCAGGTAAATCCGACGGAAAGTAGCCAGATGGATGCGAGAATAAATCTGGATCTCCGACGGACAAAAGGACCCAGATACAACGGCATCATCTTGTATTTGTCTAAACAGCGTTCTTGCACAAGTTTCTCTCTACAATAATAGCTGTGAGAGCTCTGATAAGTATTTTTCTTGTGGGGTCAGAGAGTTAGTTCGAGTGGTCTCACGCAGTTTCAAAAACCCACTGCATCAAATCCCCCGTTCAGCGCAGCTCCTTCTCGTGCCTTGGCCATGAGCAGCCGCGCCGCGCGTCTTCGTTGCTCAGAAACAGCGCATCACAGGTGTGGTAAATAAGGAGAGATTACTCCGCGTGCCTTGTGTCGAATATCTGCAACTCTCTATCCACGCTATTCAGACGTGTTTGAAGGACCAGCGCCTTCTGGTTTGTGTGTGTCCGACTCTCCGACCGCTTTTAAGCGAATTCTTGCTCTGGTAAGAGACTCGTGTAAATTGGTTATAGCTCACCAACATCTGCTTGTACAGCAATGCAGGACTGAAGGGAAACGATGTATATGCAGTGGCTCGCGAAAACCAGGAGCGGATTAGACTCTCTTCGGCGGAATGGAACGAGCTTATGAGACGGCGCGTCACTCGCGTGATTGGGTGGGAAAAGAACGGCGACAGCTTTATCAAGCTTATTTAATTTATTTATTGATTTTTACGTTGACTTCTGTTGCTGGTATTCGGGTAGAAACGAAACGTAACGGAGGAATCAAGATAATTAAAAAATTGTAAGAATGATCAACTATGTGTAACGTTTTGTTATGTAAACAAGGTGTGTGTAACTGTTGAGGAGCAAACCACTCTTAACACTGTTGTGTGTGTGTGTGTGTTAAGACTCTTAACACATAAGCACAGGCCATACCTACTATATAAAAAGCAGGTTAATATGTTTCCTGGAGCTTATCTTTAAAAATTCTCTCTCCTCTCTCCTTTCTCCATGCAGTTTGATCAGAATTAACAACGTGAGTGGATAAAGCACCCTCGCTGTTTTCGTTCAGG
>JAOYMR010000001.1:17110730-17122443 GCA_025802075.1 Tenebrosternarchus preto | reverse complement strand
CCCCCCCCCCCCCCCCCCCCCCCCCCCCCCCCCCCCCCCCCCCCCCCCCCCCCCCCCCCCCCCCCCCCCCCGCCGGCAGATGGGGAGTCAGTCGTGATTTGCGGCTGGGAGCTGCGTGGTTGCCTTGAACAGTCCACTCATCCCTGCGTGACGGCGTGTGTTTCACCATAGCAATCAGATGTGTGACAGACACATCGTGGTTTCTTTCCACGTCCTCCCCTCCGTTTTTTGTTTTCCGTCGTTCTGCGTTTTTGACCGGCGCGAGGTGACGGGCTTGTCAGACAGAATACCAGAGGTGTGAGGGGCGTGGCTCGGCGGCAGGCTCCGCCCACTCCCCCCCTCCTCCCCGAGACGCGGCGACTGTGCGAATCGCACCACCAGCGGGCGGCGGAGGGGGCGGGAACGAGATGCCGGTGGGTGTCACCCGGCTAATTTTGTTTGCCTCGGAAGGCTCTGTGCGGCGTGCCGGGATGATTACGGGGTTACGATTGTTGTTATCCAGCGCCGCTTTGAGCTCGCCCGCTGTCAGCTTCAATTATCACCGTCTGTGGCGCTAAATCCGCACCAAGCTGCGCACGACACCCCCTGACTGCCTTATTACGCTTAAAAGAAAATCCATACACATCAAGCTCTCTTTGTGTCTCTCCGCTCTTCTCCAAGCTATGGCAGAGGGCCACTATTGTCGCCACACCGCCTGGGTCAGGCTGGGTCCTCCACGTAAATTGATGATGCTGTTTTTGTCAGGCTCTCTTTGTGTGTAGCCGTCTAAAAGAAAGCATGAGGGGATTAGGCTACAGTTCAAGTGGACTTTTTTTTTTGTAAGATTGTTTGGGAAAAAAAAGAAAAAAAAAAACTCCCAATGAATGGAGCAAAGTTCAAAGTTTGCGATCTTGATGGACTTATGTGTGTTAGTCTTCAGTGACTTCAAAACGTGAGGATGGAGGTGATGGTGGTGGTGGAGGGTTGGGTAGGGTGGTTGAGATGCTGGGGGTGGGGTTAGAGGAGCGTGGTTGAGATACTGGGTGGTGAAGGTGTGGGGGAAGGGGTTAGTGGTATGGTGTGGTATGGTGTGGTATGGTATGGTATGGTATGGTGTGGTATGGTATGGTATGGTGTGGTATGGTGTGGTATGGTATGGTGTGGTATGGTGTGGTATGGTATGGTGTGGTATGGTATGGTGTGGTGTGGTGTGGTGTGGTGTGGTGTGGTATGGTATGGTATGGTATGGTGTGGTGTGGTGTGGTGTGGTATGGTGTGGTGTGGTATGGTGTGGTGTGGTGTGGTGTGGTGTGGTGTGGTGTGGTGTGGTGTGGTGTGGTATGGTGTGGTGTGGTGTGGTGTGGTGTGGTGTGGTGTGGTATGTTAGATATGTATTATGTTAGATATGTGTTATGTTAGATATGCACTATGTTAGATATGTGTTATGTTAGATATGTGTTATGTTAGATATGTACTGTTAGATATGTGTTATGTTAGATATGTATTGTTAGATATGTACTGTTATATATGTGTTATGTTAGATATGCACTATGTTAGATATGTATTATGTTATATATGTGTTATGTTATATATGTACTATGTTATGCTGCTCATGTTTCATCAGACATAATGTCTCATTTTTATGTTCCGTAAACACACGTGGCTCAGACTGTGATGAGATTACCCTCAGCAAGACTGATTACTGAGTCCATGTGGCTGGATGCACACACAGCTTATTTAAATGGTAGCAATCGATAACGTCATATTGATTGAACATTCCTGTATATGCAGATGACGCACACTTGACTCATGAGCAGTCTGATGAATATTGGTCCAAAATTAATTGAGCAGAGTGCAGTCACACGGGCTCAGCTTCCCGCTCCATCTTCCGTCGGCATGTGATCCCTGCCATTCTCCTTCCCCGTCTCATCGCCGGGACGACGGATTCTTTATAAACAATCCTTTCACTCAAACAGACACATATGGATTTTTTTTTTGGAGCACCCAGGGGAATCATGCTCGGAATGTAAGCCCTTTGATGTGTGGCATGTACGTTACCATGGTTTTCGTCCCTGATATGTAAACAGGAAAGAAACAAGAAGAAAAGAGGTAAAAAAAAACGCTCCTCTGCCGTTTACGGAAGGTTCTGACCACTTAAGTGAAGATAATGGCCGTATAACTGCTCTGTAATGTTTTATACTCACTTCACCTGTTAGGTGTGAATATGTTCCACATGTCCTTTTGCTGTTATCCCCAATCAAGCATCCAGTTGCTATAGTGTCCACAAACCTGCAATACACGCCAGCTGTCGACCAACCTGACACACGCGTCTCCAAACTGTCCTCTCCCTCTTCTGCTCTTAAGCAGAGAGCAGTGTGTAAACACCACATTTCTCACATGCTCCTTCGTCTAATTGGGTCCAGTCCTCAGGAGCCCTAGTGCTGTTAACCCTGACGGGGCTGTGGGACAGGACAGGACAGCAGGACAGGACAGGACAGCAGGACAGGACAGCAGGACAGGACAAGACGTGCGAAAGAGCACCATCACTTTTAACGTGCTGCAAATATAAGACTCACCTGCCACATCCACCAACCTCATTAGACAAGAGCCTCTCTCCTCTCCACGTGGTTGTCCCGGCAACGTCTCCATGTTCAGGAAAAACAAGCCTCTCCAGGGACTGAGGTAAGGGAAGACCTCGGATCACGATGTGACTGCGGGTTCGGGATGGGGATGACCGTTACTCGGGGTGATGCGGTCCCGTACTCTACCCTTAACAGGAACAATAATGGGTTGATTATTTCAGACACACAAACAGGTAAAGGTCACGGGTGAAGACGACCAGATACACTGTCTCTCTCTCACACCAAAAAAAGCCCGAGGGCTACAAACAGCAGCAAGCCAAACAGCAGACTCCCTAATTACATTCTTTAGTAAACATAGCTAAGTAATTAGCTGAGCTAACGCTGGTCAGGTGATAAAGTTTCTGTAACCACAATTCTAAATAATTTTAATTGGATTCCTAACTTGAATGGGAATGATTGGCAGCTTGCGGCCATCCGTAGTCAGGTAGGCAAAAGGCTGTGCTGGACTTGGAGAAACTTTAGATTTGGTACAACACTTAAAACATTTCTACTAACAAGTTCGGACTCAGTGCTGTGTGTCCTGTCATTTGTCATCTTGACAGTCAAGTATAGAGGAAAACCCCATATAGGCTCCATTTCCGATTTGACACCTGGATGGTCATGGAGTGCTGAGTGGAGCATCTTTAGGTCAGTGGTTCACTCTGGCGGTAGCCGATTGGTGCTCAAGGCTTGAATTTTACCCTACGGTAGTAACACGGAGAGTTATGTGGTGGAAAAACAATAAAAGGCCATAGAACTCCTTAGAGCAGATGAATGTCCCTGAGATGACAGTGGAGATTTGCTCATCCGTTGCAAACATGCAGCCTTTGATCAACCCTTAGCTGTGAAGGACGATGCTCCATAACTAAGACCCCCCCCCCCCCCAAACACACACACAAAGCCTGACCAATCAAATATGTAATCTACCTGAAGGCCACGCCCTTGCCCTAACCCAAGCGAGGCCTAATGCCTCTATGAGACATTTGTGATGTTATGATCTTGGGTGCACTCCAGCCTAGCAGCATGGCATGGATACGAACTGCAAAATGAACCAAAATGCAAAACATTACTTAGTACAGTGGCACTCTGGGGCAGGGGGGAAGTGACTCCCAAGCTTCAGAGGTGGCCATAAAAATGGCACTAAAAGCTGAACGCATTACTTGTTAAAGGAGAGAGAAAGAAGGAGTTTTACCAAGCGACATATGAATCAGTGGGGTAGTTAGAATCCCAGAGGGCCGTTCTGCAGAAAGACATTACAGAATAGAGACAGTGGAAGTATTACGTTAGCATTAGGAAGTGGGTGTGGCTTTTGGACGGTTGCATGATAGCTTTAGTCTTTGGATAACAGTTGTAACATTAATACAACTAAATAGTTTGATAATATATATTATATGGACAAAAGTATTGGGACATGTTACAGCTAAAGATGGCATCCTGTCCTAAATCCATAGGTATTTATGGTGGAGTCGGTCCCATGACTGAAGCTATAACAGCTTCCACTTTTCTGGGAAGGCTTTCTACAAGATTTTGGAGGGTGTCTGTAGGAGTTCATCCATTTGTGAGGTCAGACACTGCTGTTGGATAATGGTTCATTATCTCCAGTCTAGTTCATCCCAAAGGTGTTGGATGGGGTTGAGGTCAGGTCTCTGTCTGGCCCGGTGAAGTTCTTCCACACCACCGGTGAAGTTCTTCCACACCAAACTCATCCAGCCATGCCTTTGTAGACCTGCTTTGTGCACTGGGGCACAGTCATCTTGGAACAGTAAATGGTCTTTCCCCAAACTATTCCCACAGTTTGGAAATATAGAATTGGAAAGTTGGATATATACACTTGTCCAAAATGTCTTGGTAGCTGAAGCATTAAGATTTCCCTTCACTGGCACTAAGGGAAAAGAGTCCCATAGTTTTATCCCTCCTTCACCAAACTTTACAGCTGGCACAATGCAGCCAGGCAGGTAATGACCTCCTGGTATTTGCCAAACCCAAACTCATCCATCAGACTTCCAGATAGAGAAACATCACTCCACTGAACACGATCCCTCTTCTCCAGAGTCCAGTGGCAGTGTGTCTTACACTACTCCATCCCTCCATCCAATGCTTGGTGATGTAAGGCTTGCATGAAGCTGCTCAGCCATGGGAACCCACCGCCATGAAGCTCCCAGCTCACGGTTTATGTGCTGACGTTAATGCCAGAGGAGGTATAGAACTCTGCAGTTATTGAGTCAGCAGAGTTTTGGGGACTTTTACACACTCCACACCTCAACAGTCAGTGACCTGCTCTGGAATTTTATGTGGACTTGCTGTGATTCTTAAATGCTTTTCAGCAATGCCACTCACAGCTGATCTTGGAATATCTGGGACGGAAAAACGATTTTCTGCAACTATGGCATCCTATTACTCAAATTCAGGGACCTCTGAAGAATGACCCATTCTCTCATGGATGTTTGTAAAGACTACATGGGTGTGTGCCAGTGGTACAACATTTGAATTCAACAATTAAGAATTATATAGTTTTGTCCATACAGTGTATATCAAATTAGCAATAAATGTATGCACAGCTATAAGCAATCAGATCATTCATAATTCCCGGTCTAAAGTATACCAGTCAGTCTGTGTTATTCCTGGACTTGAGCAAAGGGGTGTGTATGAGTGTGTGTGTGTGTGTGAGAGAGAGAGAGACTGAGAACATGCTGCAGAATGGGGTAGGAGGCACAGGGAACTGCGTGTGCATGTGTGTGTGTGTGTGTCCTGCCTGTTCTCCTTGGCCCTGTTAGGAAGGTGCACTGTTCACTCCACTGCCCACTTCAGCTGCCTGTTTACTCCCCAGAGCCTTAGATTCATCCTGTCAGGGTGCAGGTCACCTCTCACTCTGACTCTCACTCACACAAACACACACACACACCCCAACTGACTCAACCTTTCTCTCCTCTTGCACATATTGCTGAGGCACCTGATATTACTCAACCAAGCTACTTATGTTCCTTCAGAGTGAGTCACGGTGACTGGTACTGGACAGACGTCCATCAGCGCACACGCACACAGCTCACAGGGCGGAGCCTCCGGCTGCCTCGTCTGTCTGATGGGTTCGTGCATCCGATGAGCGCATCTGAGCATCTGATGGCCTTGGACCTTCTGTTTCAACTCTAGAACATCGCAAGCAGGAAACCGAAAGAAACCCCACCAAAATAAGAGCACACCCTGTTTGCATGGTTTTGTTCTTCGTACTCTACAGTCTATAAATACCACGTAGTTCTTTCGTGTTCTGTCCCACGTAAAAATAAAAGTTCACCGGACTGGCAGTGAGTCATAAACGTAAATGGATGACTATGCAAAAACTGACAACTGAGCTGTGTCTTTGTGTATCACACACACACACATACACACACAACTGAGCTGTGTCTTTGTGTATCACATACACACACACACACACAACTGAGCTGTGTCTTTGTGTATCACACACACACACACACACACACACACACACAACTTAGCTGTGTCTTTGTGTATCACACACACACACACACACACACACACACACACACACACACACACACACACCAGTAGCAATATATATATAGATATAGATGTAAGGAGAGAGATGCCAGTCTGGTTTGATATCGCCACTTGAGTTCAGCTTCAACAGGTGGATTTCTCAGCAACCATATGAGGACACGTGCGACCAAGGCTTTCCACCATCAAGCACGTGTGCGTTGAGACGTGACTCGCGGGACGCCAGCGATGGCCAAACTCGCCCGCACGGCCTCTGAAACTGTTTTCACACTTTTAAAGGCTCTCAGGCAGGATGTTGCATTCCACACGTGTGACGTCGGCTGGGTCTGCACACGCCGAAGGAGCATCGTCACCTAAATATGCTGCAGAAGATCTGTGATGTGGTCTTGGGATTGTGGGTCCAACTGCCATCCTAACACTCCTAGACTAATATCACCTGAACTTTACTTCTGGCTGAGATTTGGACAGGAAAGAGAGACTGAAGAGAAGCCAGTGACTGCGAAAACCTGCGAGAACATGTCCTCCTAAAGCCCTTTTGCTTGGGTTTCATCTCTAGTTTGTAACCCGTTTCTTTTCTCTTTGCAAAAACATTTTTAAAAACGACGGAGTTCCAGACGCACAACGAGAGCGTCCGGGGGTGTTCCGGAGATGCTCACTACGGAGCATGTTTCTGGGCTTTCTGCCGGGTATCTGCTAAATGGCTTCAACAGTGACTGTTATTTACAGAGAACGGGGTAAAAGAAAGAGAGAGCGATTCATGGTGTTTGAGTGTTACGCTGGGAAGGTTAATTAGACAGACGCGGCCCTTCAGTTCCCGCTTCTGCTGAGTAACTGAACTAGTCAGAGCAGGAGGTGCCATGAGTCCCAGCTGGAGGTTTGGAGTTTTGGGAGCAAACGGATGTCAAGCCCACGCAGGGGGTCTTCAGCAGGAACAGTTGCCTGTGCGAAAATGTTCTCTCCCACCGATTCCAGCGGGAGAAGTCGGTGTTTTAACCTGCCGGGCCTTTTGTCTGTGAGGAGCAGAGTCCTAGGTTCTCGAACGGCGACAGAGGCTGGAGTCGGGGGGTTCCTGGTGACACCACAGCTCAGAGAACTTCCAGATCTCCTTTGAAAGGAGGAGCCCATGATCCTCGAGGACAGCCCTGATGCCTAAGCTTATGAAGCTGCGAGAAAATCCCACGAAAAATCATCATGTCCTGTGGTGTAGGATCCTTATCTCCCCAGCAGAAGAAAAGTAGAACTGTGCATCAGACCAGGCCTCAAGGTCGGACTTTAACACCACCATGTTCATAACGTGTCCGTACACAAAACCATGACATTCCTGTACAATTCTCTTGTAGTTGATTCATGTCCGTGTTATTTTCTGGTGTCCACAGCAGGAACGCTCGACTTCTAGGGTGCGTTCTGGACTCAGTGACCCACGACAGACACACACCCCACACGACATCAGTCACACTTAAGGAGCAGCACTTCTCCAAGAAGCAGGAAGTGGAAGCAGACAGGAAATGGTACCCTCATGCTAGTAACCAGACCACACTTGTCTCTGAAGAGTCAATTTAGTCTAATCTGAGGCCTACCTGAAACCACCATAGTGACTGCTGCCATAGTGACTGTGGTCATAGTGACTGCTGTTATCAGCACCTTATCCAGAAAAGCACTCCATCGCACGACTTCATACTTCAGAACTTCAGTATTTATGCGGGAGTTCATTTTTCTCCCTTGACACAAAATCTCACTTGAGAGAAAAAAAACCACAAACAAACAAATAACCGCCTACATCTTATACGGATGCTGGTGCGGAATGCACTTTCACGGTCTGTGTTTGGAGGCAAATCGCCGGCCAGCTTCAGAAGCACGCCGTGTTTATCGGAGGTCCTGCAGCTCCGGCAGAACCCGGATGTGCGGCTGGCGCTGCCCGCTGCGAGCGGCTGTGTCGGGTCTGTGTTAATTGCCTTTCTGCAGGTGTGTCCTCGCGCACTTGGACAGACTGTCACAGTCCTCATCTGTGCTGATAGGTTTGGATTTTTCACACTGCTGGGGCTCTGAAGCCTGACTTCAGAGTGGGAGACACACACACCATTTTACTGACAGAATTGCAACACATACAGGCATTCACAAAAACACACATGAACTTTGCACAGAAATACACAAACATGTAAGTTTAAATACAACTTACAAACACTCACACACACAGATGCAGGCAGAGAAACAAGCAGGCTCACACTCTAGCAGCCCAGGCTGTCCACAACCGCCTGTATGCACCACTAAAGTGCCTCAGACTGTTTTACATCAATTTTAAAGTTTATTTGCTTGGTATTAATTCTCATTACATAATGTCCTCTTAAAATGGCTGTGACAAGGGTACACCTGGCCAGTGCAATCTGGTACTTCATACAGATGATCCCTATCTTCCTGGCTTCCATATCATAGACTAACAGTGTTAGTGAGATTCAAATTAATGTCCTTTTCCAGGTAGAGGAAAGTTCAACCGGTGTGATGAGGGTCCAATAAAAAGGCAACATAACTCAATAGAGACAGTATAAACCAATTCATGCCATATACGTTTATATTAATGTAAGGGCCAGCTCACCTTAACAGACCTGCCTGCCAGATACAATCAGGGAGAGAAAGAGTTAGAGAGAGAGAGAGAGAGAGAGAGAGAGAGAGAAGCTACTGAGTGTACTGGTCCTCGAACTAATGTTATGTAGCGGTGATATTGTCTTGCCGCAGCGTAATGTTGCTGATGAGTAATACTGACAGGCTGTGGATCTGGGCAGCCCGGGAGAGCGAGACAGCCGGAAAGGTCGTGGGATACAAAGCATGTTTACCTCTCACCGGCGCAGCAATCAGCTTAGCGACTCTGCCCTTTCCATCCCGCCACACCTGCCGAAGCCGCACCGGCTTCGACCGCAAGACTCGCAATTCTCGCTTAAATTACCGCATCGAATTCGGTGCGCGCGCGGACCGGGTCCAGACGGTTTTACACGTAACGATTGACGTAAAGCGGCGTTGGGACCAGTTCGCAGGCTTAAATCGTTACAGCCACGTCACCCGTCGCCCTTCTCGGTGCTAAAACGAACGTTTATACTGTGCAGAAAATCCCTGTCAAGTAACATACCAACGGTAGCATCTTGCAAGGTGTTCTGTAACTATCTTATTTACAATTTCAGTACAACAGTTCCTTAACATAAAATATTGCAAGCTGTCTAATACCTGAACAGGCTCTCAGAATCAAAGCTTTCCCTCTGATTAATTAATGAATTGTCAGGAGTTTGCATTTTACTGTTTATGAAAACAAATCAATAATCCGATAAGTCCAATTCCACGGCCGAGTGCGTGAGAGCCATACTCAGATCTACCGTGGCGAAAAAGCAAGTCAATCCACAGGGACTTTCCGAGAAACACCACACTGTTAAGGTCAGTAGAGACAACATGCTAAGAGCGATGCTGCCATTTTGCAACTTCCGAATGACTATAAAAAGAACCTTTGGGTCAGAAAGGTGCACTGATGAACATTTCTTTTAAACAGGTTCTATGTATGATACATATTTGGTCAAAGAACATTTTTTGCCAAAACGGCAAACTTTAATTAGATCATCCATTCAATCATTCATTTGTTGTTGTTATTATTCTTCCACCATATCTCATCCATAACAGCCCTATGGCAACTCCCAAGGGACAGAAAAGTTACAATAATAATATGACTTAATAATATGATGCAATATATTAGTGTTTATCTAGTAAAAATGATCCTGTGATGTAATACTGCAAATTCAGATCAAATACACAGTGCTCGTCTTTTCGTTGTGTCTGTGTTAATGTCATCACAGTCTGGTTAACATTTTTTCCTTCACATTAACGAGGGTGAAATTGCTTCTTAGGGTCTCATACAAAAAAGTACATATTTATATATTATATATGAACACAAATTAAGACCCAACTACAACAAATATGTCTTCACTGATCAACTCCCTCAGGGGGAAGTGGACAATTTGCCATATTGTTTATTAAAGGACCTCTGATTACTAATATTTAATGTAACCAATTGCTTATAATGTTAAGTTCTTCTCCATTTCAGATATCATGGTAGAACTTTCGACTGCAGATGAAATTGTGGTTCCTTCTAGAACTTTTTCTAGACGGGCATAAACGAAGACGTCAGTAGAATCTGTTCCAGTTCTGTATGAACCTGTCTGAGATCACAGGTCCCAGTGAAACTGGGATTCCAATTATTCAAACTGATGTAGATTTGCCATGGTGAGGTTTTGAAAGGCTGCACTGAAGGTCTTGATACTGTAGATCAGGACTTGCCTGATCTTGGGTTTGCCTGGTATTTTGCAGAGTGATACATCTTGAGGGCTGTAGATCTTTGATTTTTCTTTGTTTGGGTGTTGTCAGCAGACCTCTAGTAATAAATTGACTTGTCATATTTCCTCAAGCAGCCACTCGGCGTGACCCCACCTGGTGTCGTGAGGTCGTGCGTAAACATCCCTCACTTGTTGGTAATTGCGCAGTTACTGGAGCAGAGCTGAGGAGGCGTCAGACATTACTCACAGAGGACAACACCGTTACTCCTTCAGGTCAGGGTCGTAACGGGCGAGACGATGAGACCATTAACATAACGGAGCTGAGTTGGATGTGTGTGTGTGTCTGTGTGTGTGTGTGTGTGTTTGGGAGGGAAGGGTGGTTGAGAGAGTGCAAATGATATAGAAAAGAGTGAGCACCAGAACAGAGAGAAAGTGAGAGAGAGAGATTTACAATGAGAGATTGAAAATAACAAAAGACAGAAAAATGGATGAATAGGACTGAGAAAAAAAGAGTGGTGGAATAGAAATGAGGGGGTTGGACAAAAGGGCTGAAGGGTGGAAATGAGCAGTAATTGGTTATTCTGCTCTCTGGACATCCACAAAGCATGGAAGCGAGGTGCCATTATCACAAGGCTCCGAGCCCTGATGCACCACTCTCTCTTCCAAAGAAACGATGAAGATGAAACGGACTTCAAAGCCCGTCCCCCTCGATACCAGCCACGCTGGTTTGTAATGTAGACCTGAAAACTTTAGACTGTAGGATTTTGTCGAAACCGGCTCGGCGGCTGTGAGTGAACAGATTGAAACTGACTGGCAGAGGTACTGAGGTTATGACCATGTGGGGCGCGGTGTGATCGGCTTGAGGATGTCAGGTCTCTGGTGATTTTTCTTCAGGGATGGAAGCCATAGGAGTTGGGTGGGAGGAGGTGGAGGGGCAGCTGTCAGCTCCATTACCTGTCTAACCAAAACCGACAGGTGACCTTTCCCTGGACGCAGCGCTGGTGGCTCCTGCAGGAATCCTTGTGACTCTCTCAGCGGAGACGCTTTCAATGGGGTTGTATTGTGTTGCAAACTATAGAGAAATCGAGAACCTTGGCAACCAAGTGACCAGAGTCGTCTTCCTCCTCTGGGAGACGCGAAGCTTTTCCACCTGGGCTTCAGAAACACACCCACACACACACACACACACACACACGACCCCCCTCACACACACACACACACACCCACACACACACACACACACACACACACACACACGACCCCCCTCACACACACCTACTCACAATTACACACAAT
>JAOYMR010000001.1:17088114-17102179 GCA_025802075.1 Tenebrosternarchus preto | reverse complement strand
CCACCCCCCTGTTCTCTTTCACTCTTTCCTTCTTTCTGCCTCTCTGTCTTTCCCTCACCTTCTTGCTTCCAGTTCCGCTTCGTGCGGTGGTGAAGCTTCACCCCTCTCCGCCTGTAGCTGGGATCAACCAGCAGTGCTTGCTGCCTCTAATCGAGTGTTTTTACCACGATTCTTCCCTGCGTCTCGCCGTATGATTGTGTTAATAATTCAGCGTGCTGCAGACTGCTATGGAAAATGATTATACAGGTCTTTTCTTTTTTTATCCCGCCGCTTTTAAGGACAGTGGGTCCAATTAAGGGCCACGCTCCCCCCCCCCCCCCCCCCACACACACACACACACCCACCCCTTTATTAATTCTACTCGCGACGTATGAGGAGGGCCACGTCAATGGCCTGCTCACGGGCTGTGAAGTTATCAGCTCAGAGCAGGCCTCTCTGCTTTCACATGCCTGAATAAGTCTGCAGCACGGCCAAAATAGCTCCAGCTGTATAAAGAAATTACCTCCTGTAACAGGGTGGAGCACTGGCTGGAAATCACGCACACACACACACACACACACACACACACACACTCAGACACACACATACACATGCCCACACATAAGTGCTCGAATGTGCCCATCTCTAAATAACCGGTTGCAAGAAACGCTCACTGTTCCGCTCTGTCCGCTTCTTCTTGTACCCGGCCCAGAGAGGGTCACTACAGTGCCAGGGTAAAACATACCGCAGGCATACCCGCGCCTTTCCAGTGAGCGTTTATTTAGAGACGGCCATGTTTGTGTATTTATGCTTCAGCTGACTGAATACTCTCATCTCATAACCCAACACGAAACGACCACATGTGGCAGAGGAAAGTCCAGTCAAATGCCTTAATAAAGGTGATTAACTCAGCAGTGGCTGTTTTCCTGCTACGACCCCAATAACTGCTGTGCGGCCCCTTTAAGAAGAAGAGGATTAGTGACACGCCCCTCTACCTGCACAGAGAGAACCAGAGCCAAATCTTCTTCTCATAAACAAGTGAGGGAGAAGGGAGCCCGGAGAGGCGCTGGCCGCTCATCAGCGACACGGTGGAGCGGCTCGCCCATCTGCTCTACCCTCTTCACCCGCCGGCTGAGGGCAGTGAGGTTTTGCACAGAGGCATTATGGGTACAAGCTCATAATTCAGACATTGCTGGCATGAGGTGGAAGGTACTGCGTAAGGAACGGTGTGTTGCGCTGTGCTTCTTGGTAAACACCCAGGAAGGGGAAAAGGTCCCGTTTTAGAAGACGCCACAAGTGGCTGGTCATCCCTGCCATCGTCATTGCATAACGCTCCAGTCATATGAAATGACTCAGCGTTTTTTGAGGGTAATATTTGTTTGTTATTTTTGGTTGCCCACCAGCTTCAAACTGCCTGTCAAACACACAAACACACACACACACACACACACACACACACATACACAAACAATCGTATGAAATGTTGAATCATTTTGTTTGACTGAAGTAGGGTGCATTACAGTGGCAGGTATGCATTACTTTCAGCCCTGAATATATAACATTCTGCCAGTTGGACAGCCCGTACCTGTGTGAGAGCTGGTCTCTCTCTTCTCTCTAATGTTTCAGTAATGGCACTTGCTTCAATTAATGTTTTCTCTCCTCTACATGCTTTTTCCAGGATCTACACACAAGGAAATCCTTTTCTCTGAGTGCTGGGAGATACACTGGAAAAGGCAAGCAAGGTGGAGTGCAGAGTATACCTAGAGAGAGGAGAGAGAGAGAGAGTACAAGAGAGAGATAGAGAGAGAGAGAGAGAGAGAGAGAGAGAGAAAGAGAGAGTGAAAAACATAGAACATGGGACTTTGGAGGAATTCAGTGACCGTTCGTTTATGGCCAGATGCAAGTCTTCTCATATTTTTATATTCTCATTATGTTCCTAATTAATTCCCAACTCATTATTCTCTCAGTGGCTAATTTGTCCTCACTGCTTCATTTGATTAAACCTGTCTCTATGCTAATGAGTGTGTTTTCTCTTCATTGTAGTGTTAGCTTGAAGCAAGCTGTAGTCTCTTCAAGAGGTTGTGTATGACCGTGTGAGTGTCTGCATGTGTATCTCTGTGTAAGAGAGAGAGAGATAGAGCATATTACCCAGAAAAACTCCAAAACTCCTTCTGTCTCCAAATAATACCTTTCATCCCATCCCCAATGCTGTCTTTCCCCAAAGCTCTCCTCTCTCTCTCTCTCTCTCTCTCTCTCTCTCTCTCTCTGTCTCTCTCTCTCTCTGTCTCTCTCTCTGTCTCTCTCTCTCTCTCTCTCTCCCTCTCTCCTGGCTGATAAATGTTATTTACATGGCAGAGGAGGTGTTGTGTATGCTCGGAGTGAAGCACCTGGCTCACTAGGACTCCAGCTGCACGATCTATCAGCCTTATTAGAGCTGCCCTCAGGAATCAAGTGAGCGGGACAGAAGCTGAGCCTTAATGTAGGCCAGTGCGGGACACTCAGGAACGGGACGCTCGGGAACGGGAAACTGAGGAACGGGACGCCCAGAGACACGCAGAGGTTATCCACCTGGGGGGGGGGGGGGGGTTAGTAATCTCCACTCATATGGAAAAGGACACTGGAGTTGAAAGAGTCTGTATGTTTACATGTGTGTACGTGTGTGTGTGTGTGTGTGAGATTGCACAGAAACGCCTGTAGTCTCTTGGTGTTCAAAGAATCCACTCCTGCCTGGTGCATCAGTGGCTCTGCCTGTTTCAGGGGGACAATATGAGCTAAGAGCCATTTTGTCCACTGTGTGCTGTGGTGGTAAAGTGAGAGGGATTTGGTAATGCTCCACCCAGAGGGGTGGTTTGGTGATGCTCCACCCAGAGGGGTGGTTTGGTGATGCTCCACCCAGAGGGGGTGGTTTGGTGATGCTCCACCCAGAGGGGGGTCATGTGTTCTCTCAGTCCCCCGCTGGTGATGTTTGCTTGTGAAATGTGGTGGTGGTTTGGGGGACTGATTCATTAAACATCTTCTGTCAGGAGTGTCGGGACTGTCAGGACTGTCGGGACTGTCAGGGCTGGTTCCCGCTCAGACCAAGGTCCTGGCAGTGCTCTTCATTGATCTCCAGCAGATCATAAAAGGCTCCTTCTGCACAGGCAGCGAAGACTTCATTCATCTCAAATGCAATTACAGATATGAGGGGTTAATAAAATAAAGGCAAAATTACAAAGTAGGGAGTGTGTGTGTGTGTGTGTGTGTGTGTGTGTGTGTGTGTGTGTGTGTGTGAGAGCCCTTCTCTTACTAAACTTGCACACTCGTACACTCACACACTCATACGCCTCTGAGCGAACAAAGCAATTCTCAGACAGTCAAGTCATTAAAGGCCGATGTTAGTCTGCAGTGTTCAATTAAGGCTAAAAATGAGGTCAGTTGCAGAAGGACAAACATATTCTAATGAGCTCCGAATGCGCAGCGCATGAAGATGTACAGCCGGTTCTACGTCTCAACTCTGGCAGAGTCCAGCTCCATCTGTGAGATGGAGTCCCCCCACCCAGCCCCCCGCCGGCACCACCCCACCCACTCAATTTGCCGTGTGCCGCTTTTAAAAGAGAGAAAGAAAAAATGAATAACAAAGCCAGCAATGAAATGCTTTAAAAAAATTCTTACCTGACCGTTCGGAATTGCCTGTCACTAATTTTCTGCCTTTTTCCTGACCCCGTGTCACTCTCCGTATGCGCCGCGGCGGCCTGAGAGCTCACCTCTGCACCGCCGAAATCAATCTCGAGGGGAGAGCAGGTGTTTGTCCCAGCCGGGCTGTTCGGAGGGAGAGGGGCGAGAAACGCGCGTGTGCCATGCCTGACCTTGGCCCCTGCACCACCGCACCTGCTGGCACGATCCGCGTCTCATCCGCGTTACGACCCCGGAGGTGACACATGGGGGTAGGCACATCCCCCCCCCACCTCCACCTCCACCTGCCTCCGTGCTGTGAGAGGAGAGGAGAAAAAAATGCTGAGGTGTGAAGAGCGCAGGGGGAAAAAAAACGGTCACCTTCGGGTCACGTGGCTGCACGTCACACGTCACGGGGATGAAATATTCATGGGAGGCACGGGCTTCTGCCGGCAGAGCACACTCACACGTCTCCAGGGCAATTCACAGAGCAAGAACCCTCCAGTGCAAGGCTCACGCGGTTTCTAATCTCACGTGAAACTGCGCCTCGTCCTCTCCGCCACGCCACAGCACATTTTCTGAGAACAGCGGTTCACGAGTCAATACACGAGGAGGAGTCCTTTCAGAAAAGATTACCAGTGAAGGAAATGACGCAGTAACTAATGGCTACTGCCATTCTCAGATGGTAAAATCACTGCCAAATGACTACAGGAAGCTCGGAGAGGGCAGAGCTCCGCCCTCTCATCCTTTCAGCTCATGAACATCTCCTTCTGCTTCGACGCCTACACGAGCGCCACAAGACTCCCCAGCAATCCGCAATCCGAGCGCAGCCTCAAACTTTCCCCCCTTGCAACTTAAAATGACAGACTGTGTCCTGGAGTCTGAGCACGCGGTTCTCTGGCAGTCAGACGATGCTGGAGAAACTTGATGTTATTTTTT
Source organism: Tenebrosternarchus preto (assembly GCA_025802075.1). Taxonomy (NCBI): domain Eukaryota; kingdom Metazoa; phylum Chordata; class Actinopteri; order Gymnotiformes; family Apteronotidae; genus Tenebrosternarchus; species Tenebrosternarchus preto. The sequence continues at coordinate 17,097,610 of JAOYMR010000001.1, read as the reverse complement.
GCCACACGGACCTCGTCACTTTTCTCCAGCTTTTTTTTCTACTCCCCCCTCCCCCCCCCCCCCCTTGGACGCATTTATTTGATTTATGTCAAGCGTGGTTTAAATACGGATCAGATCGGCGTGCTGGTGTGTGCTCCTTTCAGATGCCGCGCGGGGCCCCCACCGTCGTTCCCAGAGAGATACCGGCGAACTCTCCCGGCTGGAAAACACACAACTTGTGGTTAATGAGACGTCATGGTGGAGCACGTGAGCTGATGTGACGCTTCATCTCCAAAGACGCCCACCAACATGCGTAACGATACAAACGATCTCATTACTCACGTGACGGATGGACACGCTGGACGTGTGTTGCAGACGTAGCCCGATCAGGACGACGGGGTGTGGCAGGGTGGGGGTAACAAGGAGCTGTGCTGCACTGATGGACTCCTTCAGTCGGCCCGACCAAAGTGTTACCGCGGATGATGCAAGACACAGTGAGACCAACAGTGGCAACAATTTATGTCCTACAGCAGGAGGGATCTGATCCTTTTGGACACCCAAGCTACTTTCCAGGACTAAAGTCGTTCCTCCAAGATAAAAAGTCTCCCGACTCCCACCACCCTCTCTTCAAGTTGTGAGGCACTCTAGTACAAATCGACTGAAGCTCAAATTACCTAGCAACAGGCATGAGCATGCTGGATGGGAGGGTTGTTCTAGGCGACGGTGATGACCTCTAATGTTCACTGTTCATCTAGCTTCAACCTGGAACAAATGCAGAAACTTAATTGGCTAATATGCATATTGCTTCTAAAAGCTAATTAAACATCCATGTTGGCTGTACGTTGAGAGTAGGCGTGTAAATAGTGGGACTAAATGCATTTAATTTGTGATTGCTGAAAAAATATGGGCTCTGATGGTAATTTTTTTTGTAGCCTTTTGAATTTTCAGACTCCAAAAGGGCAACTCACTGCTGCTGTCTGTTTCGTAAATTCCTGACAAATTCCTGAATTCCACAAGCTCCATTCCAAGCCGTATACAACACTGGGAGGAAAATAGAAAAGTTTCGGAGGATCGTATGGATGTTCTCGGTGAAACCATAGCTACGTCTCATTAGTGGAATCTGTCTGGTTGTTGGGATGGGCTGCACCTTTAGTCCCTTCCCCGCCCGCTGACAGTCCAGCGATGTTACCATGACACCCGAGCTTTTGTCAAAGTGAATTTTTGCCTGAAGTCGTGCTTTTCCGTGGCCGTGAGCCGACGAGCTGTGGCTTTGGGAGACAGCTCTGCGCTGCCGTGTCACACCATTACAGTTCATATGCGTGTCGGCGCTTGAAAAAAGGCGTTTCAGAAATGCACCCACCGCCGTGATGAGCGTATGGGTGACAGACCTCCTGCTCCCTCCGCCTCTCCGAACCCGCCCTCTCCCTGTCGCGCGGCCCCAGGTGCTTCCGGATCCCCTCTCCCGGGAACCTCGGCCCCAGACGTCACCCAGCAGAAGCCGTCGAGCCGCTTAGCCGACGTGGCAGAGGAACTATGGGTAGGTTGGAGGTATCGGAGGCATCACACATTTCCAGTACTTCTGGACTCCACTGTAGGCCGTATGACGGCTACCTTTAAGAACGATAAGTGGAACGTGGGTTTCCTCGGTACCTTCAAAACATCCCTCATGCTACTGTCAGCCCACGCTGTACTACACAAATATATTTTTTCAAGACTGCTGAGAGCTATTACACACTTCACTTCTAATGGTAAGTGTGTTTAAAATGTAGTCTGTTCAAAAGAACAAAGAAGACATTTTTTAAAAGAAAATGTAATATCTATATCTATTATAAATAATATCTATTATAAACATCTAATATCTGTATCTATTCTTGATACAATCTCGACATAATCAAGTAGAGTTTCACATATCAACCTGTAATAAAATTTTGTAAGTTCATCAACAAAGCAAACATCACAGTACTGCATGAAGAACATCTCCACTTTACTGAATATAAACAGGCATAACAGAAGGAATTAAGCCATTTGCTAATATAGTAACCATGGTAACCATGAGTTACATCCAAACAAACAAAATCACCCTAAAATCATTCCTGATATAATGACTTAAGAGACATTTTATGCTTTGAAACTTAAAAGTCCTTGTTATAGTCTGAAGAAGACAAAAGAAAGATTGAGGTGGAGGTAATTTTAATTAAATATCATTACAAATTATTATAAATTAGCTGTCATTATAAATTACTATGAATTATTACTTATACTTAAATGAATAGTTTCTAATGACCTTTCATTTATGCCAAAAGATGTTTACAAAAAGTTATGCAGTATATTTTATCAGAGTAAGCATTGTTAGCAGTGTGCTAACAAGATTACCAGTATTCTGGAGTAACAAAATGAGGAGTTAAACTGTTTTAGTGAATCTTATTGTCAATCTTCAGAGCAAGCTTGATTCAGAACAAACTCAATTCAGAACAAACTCGATTCAGAACAAGCTCGATTCAGAACAAGCTCGATTCAGAACAAGCTCGATTCAGAACAAACTCGATTCAGAACAAGCTTGTAGCAGCAGGAGTGAGATCAACTACATTTACACAGAACCACCATTATCGTCTTGTCTCGAGGGAATAAAACAGCCTTTACAGTGTTTACAGCTTTACACCTATGGAGGCTCAGCAAAGAACCCTGACACAAATATCATGATTTGGTCATAAAATACCTTTTCTGTTATTAAACACAATTGTATTGTGTTGTATTGTAAAAATACAGAATTATTTTCTCTTCCCTTCCCCCCACACACAAACACACTTCCCTTCTTACCTCTCAGCACAAGGTGTGGACAAACTGCCCTAATTAGGAAAGTCATTCCGCCCTGTTTACGAGTCAAAGTCCTCTGAGTTTAACTTTTTGTTCTCTCCACAGCCTTGCACAAGACAAGCTCCTTACCATATAAGGATTTTACTGATATTCAGCTTCCTAATGAATAGACACAAGACAGGCAGGAGATCAATATGGATGAAAATCACTAATAATCATTGGTGCACGTATTGACCAATGGATCCTGAGATCTCATACAGTGGAGAACCAGCAGAACCAGTCCAAAATGTCCAGTACACACATGCAGATTTGCTTCCAATGAAGAATCCAGTACACAATGTTACCGGGGCCGAAAGTTAATGCTATAAAGTCTAACTTTAACATTCTGAATAGTGGTGATTGTGGTGGAAAAAAGCAATTACTTTTTAGCAAGATAAATTATAAAAGGATCTCCTTCCTGGGCATCTCAAACCAAACATTCAGAAAAATAAATAAACCCCTTCCAAAGATACACAACGCTATTTTATACTTGTCGAGCTGTGAGTCTTCTCTAAGCCACGCCCCCCCCCCACCCCCCCGCTAATGGAATCCTAACCTGGTGCAGAGAAGTTGATTACGATGGATTAGTTGACCTCAATTCATCTCCACTCGCATTTGAAGAGGCAAAACCAAATACTCCCATCATCCCCGATGCTTTAAGTTCCACTACTGGAGCTGCCACGCTAACTCCCTGCTCCGGGTCCTGTACGGGTCCTCTGTCCGCACACTCACACGCTTGGTTACTCCAGTGAGAGCTGGTGGATGTCTGGGTGGAGGATGTGGAACAAGAAGAACTAACTGAGATGGGAGTCTTGTAGCATTGCCATTGGGAGACTGTTGAAGCTGCCCAATTGGATTCACTTCTAGAGTGGAGTGCTTGTGACATCCTGACTGGCCAAGGTCACAGGCCAGGAAGACTGGTGGGGGGTGGGTGATGTTACGAAAGGCCCAGATACAGAGTCTCAGGGGGCATCTGACAAACACAAAGCCCCCCACCACCCTCCAACACAACCCCACCTCCACCCCCTGGGGCAAGGAGCCCAACGCTCTGCAATCGTTCAGCTGAGTTAATTAAGAGCACTGCTCAGCATGATTAGATCCCACTGTATAAGTAAGCAGAAGTCCATCAGCGAGCCTCTTCTGGCCGAAGCGCCGGCCACTCGCGCGTCTCCAGGAGACACTTGGCAAGGTGCCACGGAGTCGCCTAGATACGGCATGGCCTTAACGTGCCTGCCTTCGACTCGCGCCCATATATGGAATACAACTCCTGCCACATATAACATGCATTCTTTTTCTCGCACACGTGAATGAGCAGACAGACTCGCACCTCCCCTCTCCGCACCTCCCCTCTCAGCGCCAAGCAGCTGGAGGAACGTGAACACGTAAACGCAATAAAAAACTGTGCGCGACGTGGATTAGGAGCAGGGGGAGACGGCTCCCTCTACAGGCGAGGAGTGGAGCTGCAGGCCTGGCACGCCGTTCTGTCTCAGAGGGAAGTGTGTTAAACACCCACAGTCTGTTAAAGCATCTTTGAAACACTGAAGGTTATTCTGTAGCATGTTCCATTCAGGAGAGGAACAAAAAAAACCCTACCCGTGTCCCCGGGGACATCCAAAAGAGAAGTACCATCCATAACCCGGGCCAAATGCCCGCTCAACTAACGAAATGTCCAGAGGATAAATCTACCCCTAATAGAGGCACTAATGGCCTGATGTGGGTGTTATCTTTATGCACCTCTTCGTGTTCTCCGTCTCCTCCGTTGGCACCCTGGCATGGACTGTTTTCTCATTAACAATGGCACTCAATATTTATACGCTCTCTAAGCCAGGCAAAACTAATATCTCATTTTCACAGGCATTTCTCGGCCACCACAGCCGCAATTATGTCAGGGGCCAAACCAGGAGGGCGGGGCAGCAGAGAGCGGCCCACCCCGGCGCCGCTGGGAGCTCTGGTCTGCGGTTGAGAGGAAGGGAGATGGAAACCATCATTTTACTGAAAATGCAATAAAGCAAATCCTATTTTGTCCCAAACAAATAAATAATGTATCACTGTCGAGCAAATTGAATCGCGCTCAGTCTTCAAAGTGCTTATGTCCGAAAAGATTCCATTTTTAGATAATTAAGAAAAAGGTGGAACTTTTCAGTACAGTTATCCCCCCCCCCCCCACACACACACACACACACTTGCTTCCCTCCAAAAACCCAGAAATTAAAAACTGTGTTCCTGAGATATGAAATCAATTTAGTACACGGGAGAACGTGCTAACGCTCTCACCTGCATTTTTCCAACCTGTATTCAAAGTTTGGCCTAATTTTGCGAGGAGCCCCCTGGGCAGGGAAAGAGTAGCGATGAGATAATGACGGTGCTTACAAGGACACAAAGCAAACACCAGTCAGTCTGAGCCTGGAGCCAATTAACACATCCAACCTGGCTATGTTCATCTGCACCTTCAGCAAAAGCAACAAACAAACGCCTCCTTAAACAAGCGTTGCTTCATCTGAAAGGCTGAGACAGGCCAGGAGGAGTCAGGACGTAACTCTTGCAGGAGGGATCCCGGTCCTGATATTGCAGGACTGTTTATTGCATAAACCTCTCAGCCGCGCGCCCTGCGGTTACGGTATGACGGTCGGCTGCGAAGCCAGGGAGCGGTGAGGACACTTTCTTTGATTGCCACAAAGCTCGAGCCGCGTCGCCGTGGCAATGCGGCGCTCGTGGTGCGGTGCTATCTCGGCACAGCTGGCGGCCGATGAGGGCGCCTGATCTCCCGCAGAGTTCCCAGGATGACGAGCAGTGCGGGCCGTGTGCGCGATGACGCTGTCAAAACAAGACCCCTGCTTTGCAGCCGACCAGATATCATTCGCCTTTTATGAAAGGGGGGTGGGGTGGACGGGTGGAGAGGGGGGGATGTGGAGGACTGATACAGATAGTGCAGGTTTGCTACATTTGTAAATTTCGCACAAAATATTCAAATAAAAGATTCAACCAAAGTCAGAGTCAATAGCAGAGTGTACGCCTCCCTGCACAAGTGTGCATACAGCCATCTCCCGTGAACCCACAGCTAAATCTCACCAGACTTGGTATGTTTTTATTCACATTGCCGGGTGCAGCTCAGGCTGCTTGTGCATCTGGGCTCTGATATCTTCGTTGTTTTATGCAGATGAGGAGGATGCAGTGAAGATCCAACACACAGGCTCTGAGTGGACTGACTTTAATCCAAATATCTCACCCGGCTCCTCTAAAAAGGTCATTCTGTAAACACAGGAGATTTGCATGACGGTCAGGCTCTGTGTTACACACTGAGGTGAGGTTGTGTGTGTGTGTGTGTGTTTGCATAAATAACACACACTGACATTCACACAAGCATCAGTGAGTGCAAGTCGTCATAATTTTTACATGACTTATTTATGTACATACATTTAATATTTGAAAATGAGAAAGTAATTGTATCACTTTTAGCTGTTGAACAAATACATTCAAATGTATCTAAATTACTTTTCTGTGTTTGGGTGCAGTTGGCCAAAATTAAAATATTATCATGATACTGGTAGTTTCAAATTGGCCATCACTAGCTCTGGCACAAACCATTATTCCCAGACCCAGCTTCATAATGTGCAGTTGGACCACTAAGTACTGTGAGCTCTGACTCCCGCTTGGTCCAAACAAACATGTCGTCAGCTCCCTGGCCGGTGATGTTATCATGAAGGCCAAGACTCAGCAACAGGGATTATGGCATAAGTCTAAAACTGCATTAAAAATCCAGGGGAAAGCTTAAGGAGTAAACATGAGACGGTCTGTCAAATGGAAAATTGTTTGGTGTGACCTGTGATATGTTTGGTGTGACCTGTGATATGTTTGGTGTGACCTGTGATATGTTTGGTGTGACCTGTGATGTGTTTGGCGTAACCTGAGATATATTTGTCATAACCTGTGATATGTTTGGCGTAACCTGTGATATGTTTGGTGTGACCTGTGATGCGTTTGAATGTAGCACACGAATCGCTGCACTCTTGCTTACAGCACAGCGTCAGCCATAGTGAAATCTCTCTGGATCTGGCCTGTCACCATTCTGCCTGACAGAACGACAACGTCGTCTGCTGGTCTGAAGTGGCAATAGGTGAGGAAGGCAATCAAAATCAGAAGAACACTTACAGCTAATTAACCCGCGCTCTACCTTCTAACGATGATTAGCAGACTAGCAACAGTGTGAAGTCAATTCACGAGCAGCTCTCCAGAGCTGGATCTGGTTAACAAAGCCAAGCTTCCCTGAGCAGAGGAGCCCCATCTAGCTTCCCCCGGGGCGGAAGGTTCTGGATGGCGGGAGCCTGTGGAGGATAATGTCCGCGTGACTGGCAAGGTTATTCACTGCACACTCGCTGATTTACAGGCAAAAGTCCTTCTCGGGCATCTCGGAGCATTCACACTGATCTCAGATTAGCGACAGTATTAGTTCATGGCATGCAAAAGCTCATCCCAAAACAAAACTCTTAGTCCAAACAGGATGGATGAGAGTCCGCCAACAAACTCAGGCAGCGCCAAGTTGTGTCACCCGCCGCAAAAAGAATTGTTAGCCTGTCTAAAACTGCAGAGAACTTTCCTTCTCCTCTTTGCACCACGTCATCTGCGTAACTGTTTATTGGTGGCCGTGTGTTGCAGAGATGATTTAAAGGTCCTGATGTAGGAGAGGCACAAACATCTGCTAGGTGTTTTCAGTTATTTTTTTTTAATAGCGCTTTTAGACATTTGACAAAGAGATAGGCTAAGGGAAGAGGCTTTCAGAACTACTCCAGAAACAACAGAAAGGAATATCTGTCAGTGACTTCTGCAATGATTACAAGCAATTTGCTCTGACCTCTTCAAAACAACAACACAAGCTAGCAGGGCCTCTAAATAATAAATACTTTATTTCAAACAATAGTGCTTTTTTCTTCAGATTCAACTTGAGTACAGTTTTTCCATTTAGCTCTGCATGTTGACTCTGATGGTGTTTGACATGCACTGAAAATGCAGCTAATGATTGTAGCATACTCCCATCATTGAGATTATTCATTTGCAGTCCTCAGCCGGCGAGGCTGACCTCTTTTTTGCCTCGTTGTTGCATGCCGAACCACCCGGAATGTTCCGTCCAATGCGAGCGGGCCGCGAGAGCCCCACGGCGCTAGCGTTGCTAGCGTGCTAACGTCCTCGGTTCTCTTCCGGAGGTGCCGGCTCAACTCCGACACGGTGGCAGATGTCAGCATGAGTCAATGCGAAGCTCTCAGACAGATCTCACTCTCACACCGCCTACGTCTACAAGCTGACACACGGAGGATGACATGTTTGAGAAGTAGCGAAAGAAATAAATTAAAAGAAATTTTTTTAAAAAATAATAAAAAATTTGGCATCAGATCAGCTCCTAGAGAAAGGCAGACTGAACCAAGCAAATGGTCTGAGGACCACGAAAAGGCAGACTATCCGGCATGTTTTGATTAGTCTGAGTGACCAGGACTGGCACTGGGAGACCCCGAGGACACCTGGCCATGGATAAAGACACAGGAGATTCGACAGTTGGATGACTTAGCTTGACACCACCTTCCTCTCTTTTTATCTCCGCATGCCGTCAAAGCACTGACACCCCCATAAAAGCTCCAGGGAGCCGTAAACACAGAAGCATCATTCGCCCATCGGCCCCCTCATCCTTCACCTACTCCTCCATTTTTCCTATGTATTTATGCACCAACAATAATCTTATTCATTAGTTTGTAGATTGTGTAGTGCGGTATGTATTAAAGAAGTACACAGTGTTATTTTGTGTGTGTGTGTGTGTGTGTGTGTGTGTGTGTATTCAGCCACACAACAAAACCCACTACAGTTTCATTTTCTAGTGTCATCCAGAGAGATACAGGATTTTTTTTAAGGATGAAGCACAGAGTGTTTGTGACCTCTGAAAGAATCGGTGTACAAGTATAAAGTTTCCACACCATGTCTTCCATCACTAGGTCACTACTCATCGCTAAAAGCACCACATCTCATCTGAAGTCAAGTGAAACATCCTGAGAAACAAATACAAATATTTCATAACATAAAATGGAGGGTAGAAAACAGCAAGTATTCTGCACTGGAAGTACTGAGCTGATGACCAGCGAAAGCGGCAGTGTTTACTGCTGCGGGCAAGTAACGGAGCTGACACTCCGACTCAAACAGCAGGTAACGTGTGGATCTACATGATGGGCACAGCGTTTGACAGAGAGCCAGTGTAATCCATGATTACCGAGCACAACCCAAGCATCACCAACCAATCCCGAGACACGAGAAGGACGCAGAGCCACAGAATGGAAGACAACAACAGATCCGTTCTACAAGGGTCTCGGAACTGCAGCTCCAGCTGTCATTCTGCAACTCTGCCGTCATTCCGGAACGGCGCCGACAAAGTCACCTTGAGTCCCTGCTCTGGACAGGTGACATACAAAGAGAGTGCAGGCTGGGGGGGGGGGGGTGTGGTTGGCTGATGGAGGGAATGTGACGGGAGTTGACAGGCCTGGAGTTTCTTGCCCTAGGGAAACACAGTTCACCCCAGCACCTGCGCAGCATCATGCTGGTTCAGCAACAGCTCTGTTGGGGGGGGGGGGGGGGGGGGGGGGGGGGGGGGGGGGGGGGGGGGGGGGGGGGGGGGGGGGGGGGGGGGGGG
>JAOYMR010000001.1:17066747-17077972 GCA_025802075.1 Tenebrosternarchus preto | reverse complement strand
GAGCTGGTGTTTCTTCGAGCCCTCATGCCTGCACCTCCTTCTGGATCTCCCTTTTAGCTAAGCTGTAATAGCTAGTCCTCCTGGAGCTTCTGTTGTACTCTATTAATCATATATAGCTGCCCGGTGCATTCCAAACAAAGCCATCTATCTCTGTGTTTATTTCTCCCTGTCGAGCTGTACAAGTACCCCTCTCGTCTGGGGCTGATGCAAGCTTCGACCTGAAGGAGAATTTCAGCTCGTCTGCCCTTCAGATCAGTCTGTCCACAGACCCTCCAGCTGTACCTGACTGGCTAATCAGCAGTTTCATCTCCTCCTCTCCATGATCCAAACTGTTCCTGGGTGCCATGGAGACGTTAGTGAAGAGTCCATCACCACCACCACCAGCTCTCCTGCTCCACTCCGTTTAGCTGTTTGCTGTGAGGACTCCAAATAAAACTACTAATTGGTTCTCACTGAATAATCTGAGTGTCTCTGCCAAATATCTGTTAGACATTCCATAAGGTGCAAAGGCTACTCTTAAAAGTTTAATAGCAAGTTGAAGTTCAAAGAAAACGCAACTTTGTTCATTACATGTTATTATTTTGCCATCTCATGTCAACCAGAGGAGGATGGGCTTCCCTTCTGAGCATTGGTTCTTCTCAAGATTTCTTCCTCTTGCTCTGAATGTATCCTTGCCAGCTTCTCTTGCTCATTAGTGGCTTGGACCAGCAGTCTCTGTATAGGTGATTTCTGTAAAGCTGTTTTGTGACAACATGCGTTGTAAAAAGTTCTATATAAACACATTTCTACACACAGATTTTAATCAAACTTAAGTGAACTCCATTGAATTGGAAACCTCGTAAAACCGAACACATCCCATTATTTAGGCAAGACCTTGTTTGAAGTGGTCTGCTTTCTAAAAGAACTGAACCTCTAGACAACTACATCTGGATAATGGATCCAAACTTACCCTCTGTGCCCTTGACCTCAGCCCCAGGGTCTTGTAAGATCGCGAAAATGTAAACCAGTGATTACAAATACGTCAGGGAGGCGGGACCTCAGAAACAGGAGGTGCCTATTGACTCGTTAATGAACTTCTGACTCGTTAATGAACTTCTGACTCGTTAATGAATTTTGGGGGCTTCTGGTCCTAATGTGAGGGTCCACCTCATCCCAGCAGTCTTGGATACTCCTTCTCCTTGGTGAGTGAATCTGCGGGACCAGAGACTCCCTGCGGCCCCTTGTCAGCATATTGCAGCCAAGGCGATGAGGGGCTGAAAATACATGGGGACCAGGAACAAGACTGCAACGTCTGCCCCCGACTTGCCCCGCCCCTGTTCACAGCCCGCCCCGACTCGCTCCTCCCCTGTCCATGGCCCGCCTCCAACTCGCCCTGCCCTGTCCTCGTGTGGTTCCCCTCACGCCCAGCACGTCGGCCCCGCACCTCCCCCACCCCCCCGGCCCCCGTGTCATCAGTAACACCCATAATCTGCCCATTGTCTTAACAACACTGTCAATGTGCACCTAATGGCTCTGTGCCACCATCGCCCCGCTGCTCCATATTCATCTGAGCAGGGTTAGGGTTAGGGCCCTAGCAGGGTTAGGGTTAGGGCTCTAGCAGGGTAAGGGTTAGGGCCCTAGCAGGGTTAGGGTTAGGGCCCTAGCAGGGTTAGGGTTAGGGCTCTAGCAGGGTTAGGGTTAGGGCTCTAGCAGGGTTAGGGTTAGGGCCCTTGCAGGGCCCATAGAGCGAAGGGTTACTTTTTATTGTGTCTGTCAGTGGCTGATAAACCTGCTCTCCTCCTCCCATCCATCACTGTTCCACTGCCTTCTATTTTCTACTTGCCTCATTCTCTCTCTCACACACACACTCACACACACTCTCACACTCTCTCTCACCCACACTCTCACACTCTCTCTCACCCACACTCTCACACTCTCACCCACACTCACACACTCTTTCTCTCACACACTCTCTCACACTCTTTCTCACCCACACTCTCACACTCTCACCCACACTCTCACACTCTCTCTCACCCACACTCACACACTCTTTCTCTCACACACTCACACTCTTTCTCTCACACACTCACACTTTCTCTCACACACTCTCTCACACTCTTTCTCTCACAGTCACTGTCTCTCACACACACTCTCTCACCCACACACTCTCTCACACACTCTCTCTCTCACACTTTCACACACTCTCTCTCACACATACACTTACACTCTCTCACACACACTCTCACTCTCTCACACACACACACTCACTCTCTCTCTCACTCTCTCTCTCACACACACACTCTCTTTCTGTAACCCTCCTGCTCTCCATCATCTCTACTTTATTCTTTTTCTCTGTTCTTTCTGTATCTGTCCATCTATTTATCTCCCTCCACCCTCTCACCACGTAACCTCTACAATTTGAGTATTTAAAAAAAACACTGAAGCTGAACATTATCTCATGAGACTCACCCACTGTTCTCATACTGTGATAAATAACCCCAGCTCACATATTGATTTCCAAACCGAAACAATTTGGAAACAAAACAAGTAGCCGTTTATCATATTGATTTCCCCCCCAGTTTCGTTTCTCCCTTTGAGGTGTTGGTGTGATGTGAATAGATAAATAAATGAAGGTGTGAATAACACAGGTGCTTTGTTACACACGTCTGGTTTAAAATAGCACTTCAGATCAGGTGTCGTAGTCTCAACAGTTTCTGGGTTTTGGAGGGTTTTTTCAGTCAAACTTTGTGTGGTAAATGGTGAAGTTTGCTCTGTATTCACAAAATCAATTTTACTATTTGGTGATGAATAACTCACATTTCTATTTAAACTCCACATTCATATGTGAGTGTGAAACTGCCCTATAAGAATGTTTTCTTCTCACAGAAAGTTATCTGGAGGTTTTTCTTCAGAACTGTATGGATCGATGTCCCAAAAGACCCAATTCTTTCAAGAGATCTTTAACTTAAAAACTGTAAATGAATGTTAAGCTTGTCAGGGCAGCTGTTTGCAAAACACGGCATCAGTGTGAGCAGTAAAACTTTCCAAAGGTTCTTCACGGGGTGTGTGTGCTCACGAGCGATGCCTTAACCCGCACTGTGTCACCGCGTAACAGTTCGCAGCTACGGAGATGACGAGCATCAGCTCTGATGACATGCTCGGATTCTGCAGGAAAGCAACGGTGACTCTGAAACAACAGAGAAATGGCTGAATCAAAAGGAACTGGAAAAACATCCCATCATTAACCGAGTCCAAAACATATAGATGCTATCTTTGGATCTCCAACCTGGAGGCAGATGCCAGAGGTGACCAACTTCAGCTTCAAATGTAGAAAATGAGCTTTTTCAGCTATGTTAGAGGGAAATGCCTGCTTGTGTTTCTGTGCAACTACTGAAATCTAACAGAGGAGTGAAGAAGTCATTTTACAGCCCTCCTACACACAAACACACGCATGCAAACACACACTCACACGCATGCAAACACACACTCTGGAGAACGAAAGACCAAGAGAAGAGCAGCTGGTCATGAACTCAAGAAAAAAAAAACCCAAAACGTTTGTCTCTGGAGCATCCTGTGAGGATGCATTATTAAATCCTGCAGGGAGCGCAGTTTCTGGCGCTGCCACCAGGGCCGCCCTTGCCCCCAATCGCATTACTCCAACTTTTTGTTTTCCGTTTGATGGAGTCAAGTGTCAAGAGCATCTTTTAATACCAGATTGGATTTGATTATAAAGTGCTGACGAAGCGTGCTCTCTGAGCACCTGAAAGAGCACACGGTACTGCTGACAGCGGGGGAGGGGGAGGGGCAGGGAGGACCGAGGGTGGGGGGGGGTGTTGGAGGGCGGGAGAGCAGGAGGGGGTTTGAGTTACACCACAGTGCTGTCCTTGGCTTCGTCTCACGGCCACTGCGGTAGATGGAGACCATTTCAGGATCAACCTGTAAAAAGGCACTAAATGAATAAGTAAAAAAATAAATAAACATGTACACAGAAATGAAAGCGCTTTATAAAAGAGGCACGAGCACAGAGTAATACCAGGGGGAGGGAGACCACTGAGGCTTTTGATATTGCGAGTGAATTACTCAGTTAACCTGCTGTCCACTGCCTCATCCGCCCCCGTAACACACCACCTGCCCTCCACTCCCAGTTCATGGATCCCCCACTGGTGCGAGAGTCAGGCACCCCACCGTGCCCCCAAATGAAGCCCTCCACCCACCCCTCACTGCCCCCACCCCACCACACCCCCCAAATGCCATGCCAGATGGGGCCGGGAAAAGAACCATAAAAAGAACTTGGATGACCAGGGTGTGTCTGAGAGGCTGTGATGGGCCCGATGTGTTTACAGGCAGAACGAAGCCGTGATGAGCAAAACACATCCTGTGCTCTCCGCCCGCACGGGTCCGGAAGGAGCTGGGGGCAGAAGACAGCACGGCGCCAGGCGTCGTTTAAACACAAAACACTCCTCTCCCGCAGTTCACCTGCTACGTCTGAATGCACAAACGCACGCGCGCACGCACGCTCGCACACTTACATCCTCCAGAGGGGCCCTAAAGGAATATTCTCCACCTTCCATCCAAGAAGCAGCAGTACTGCCTAGCACCTTCATAGACTCGCACACGCTCGCACGCTCGCACGTGCACCGTGGAGAAACGTAAGCAGAAAAGTCAGCAGATGGCTCTAACATCCTTTACGTTCCTGCTATAAGCTCCCTGCTCCCCACCACCTAAGCAAAGTCACAGATCGCTCAGATCAGCCTTTCAAGACACACAGCTGCTAAAGCATTAGTATGAAACCACTCACTGCCTACTGCACGATTAATGCTAAAGAACCCATTTGCCTACAGAAAAACCACCAAGGTTCAAGGATTTGGGTGCCTTTATTGTGGCCTGTTCAGAGAGAATAGTAAAATAAAACAACTTTCTTTGAAGTTTGCCACTTTAAACTCAAAGAAACTTTAGATAATAATATTGGGGCATATTATTCAGTTACCCAGCAGGCCTGGCTGGTCTCAGTCTGAATGAGTTACATGTGCCCACCGTCCCATGAGCCCAGCACTAGTAGGAGAGATAGGGGTTCAGAGTCTTGCCGTTCTGATCTTCGGCTACTGAAACTGGTTCTTGGAACATGGATCATGACCTCTCTGGTGGAAAAGGAGCCTGAGCTGGTTTGCGAGATACAAAATAGATGCATTTGGGGGCTCACCTCATCACACAGCATGGGTTCTGGAACACAGTTGCCCGTGGTGAGAGGCGTCGGGCTGGAGTGGATTTAGTCATAGTTCCCTGGTTCACCACCAGTACATTGGGGATTTGTCCAGTAAACAAGAGGGTTGTTGTTCTGCCTCTTCAGGTTGTGGAACAGACTGTTGTTTGTACCTATGCACCAAATGGCAGTTTGGATACTCAACTTTTTTAGAGGCCTTGGAGGAGGTACTAGAAAGTTCCCCCTCTGGGGACTCCGTTGCTCTACTGAGGGACTGAAATGTTTCTGTGGCCAATCAAAGAGAAAATAGAGGTGTGATGGGCAAGAACTACCCTTCTGGTCTGAAGAGAAGTGATGTTTTGTTATTGGATTTCTGTGATTGTCACAGGTTAATCATAACGAACACAATGTTCGAACACAAAGGTGTCCAAACATGCATATGGCTCCAGGACAGCTGAGGCAGCAGTTTTATGATCGACTTTGTAATTATGTCATCGGATTTCCAACTACGTCGCGACCACACTTGGGTGAAGAGAGAAGTGAAGTCACCTGATCACCACATACTGGTGAGCTGGATCAGATGGTGGGTGAAGATGCTGGACAAACCGTTGTGGTGAAGAGGGAGCTCAGCCAAAAGACAAATCTCTCAATTTACCGGTCAGTCTATCTTCCACCCCTCACCTATGGCCACGAGCTCTGGGTGGTGACTGAAAGAACAAGCTTGCAGATACAAGCAGCTAGAATAAGGCCAGACTGTCCCTTCGAGAGGAGCTTGGAGAAATGGGAGAGGCTTGGAGTGGAGCTGCTGCTCTTCCGCATTAAGAGGAGCCAACTGAGGAGGTTCGGGCATGTAGTCCAGATGCCTGGGGTGTTACGGGCATGTCCAACCGGGAGGAGGCCTCCTGGGGAAGACCCAAGAAACACTGGAGAAATTATATCTCTCGACTGTCCGGTGAACACCTTGTTATCCTCCCTGGAAGAGGTGGCAGGAACGAAGGAGGCCTGAACGTCTTGGCTTGGACTGGTACCCCTGTGACATGGACCATAACTCTAACTCTAACTCACATGAGCACTGGATGGATGGATTATTCAATAACAAACAATTTTCAATAACTTAAAAAAAATAACATTGAATTACATAGCTAGAATTAAATAGAGAGTCTCGATGGAGTGTAAGGGGTTAAATATGTTCACCCTTTTCAATTTAGGCTCCTGTACTCACCTCTGCAGGCCCACCCTTGGCTTCACTGTTGGTAGATTTTCTCAAAAACTCTTGTGCAGTAATTGTAATTACTGTAATTTAGAAAAATAGCATTTTTCACAGAAACCCTTGTGCAGTAATTGTTCCTCTTTTCTGAGTATGGGATAACTAGATGAACCAGTCCTGACCCTTCACTCATACACGATGTGAGGGTGAGACTTCTTCAGGAAGGAAGAAGGCCAATCATAAAGGGAGGAGAGAGAAGGTGAGGGTGAGGGAGGGAGGGAGAGAGTGCAGGGTGGAGGAGCCCAGAGGAATTCAGGAGCAGCTCTGGTTAAGAGGTCGTTATTGGAGAGCTCTACACAGACAGAGCTATGGGTGAGAAGAACTTGTCGATGAAGTGCTCATGTTCCAGGGTGAGGAGTTTTGTGTCACAGGTGTTCAGTGTTACAGACGTTCAGTGTCATTCCTACAAAGCCATTACAGAGGAGAGGAGAGGAGAAGAGAAGAGAGGAGAGGAGAGGAGAGGAGAGGAGAGGAGAGGAGAAGAGAAGAGAAGAGAAGAGAGGAGAAGAGAAGAAAGGAAAGGAGAGGAGAGGAGAAGAGAGGAGAAGAGAGGAGAGGAAAGGAGAGGAGAGGAGAAGAGAGGAGAGGAGAAGATAGGAGATGAGGGGAGGGGAGAGGAGAGAAGAGGTTAAGTTCCATAGTTGAGTTCCTTTCTGTATGAATTATATAGTGCATTAAAGAAATAATTCATCTAAAAATGCTGTTGTGACAAACAGTTAATTAAAGTGCATATGCCAGTGAACATGTTTCATTCGCATTAAGATAACTGGCCCAGTCACGTTCCTCGTTGTTGGTAGCAGTGTTGGCTGATGGGTAAAATGTTCCTTCAGGCAGAGGGAATGGAAACTCTACTACTCTCACTGCTTCACTACAACCGTCTCATCCTTCTTATGCGTTTTAATATGCCTCTATCTCACCAGGAAGTGACTAAGCAATGAAGCAGATGCCATAATAATGTCCTTCCGCACAATCTTTTGCACACATACAGAGAGAGAGAGAGAAATGCACTCACAAACATTCTTGTTCTTGTGATTTTCCAGTGACTTGTGTATTTCTTTAGATAAATAATGCTTAACCTTAACCCTAACCCTAATCTAAACCTTAACCCTAATCTAAACCTTAACCCTGACCCTAACTTTAACCCTAACCTTAATCTAAACCCTAATCCTAACCCTAACATTAACTCTAAACCTAATTTACCCTTAACCTCAGTAAAAATAAACATCTCTTTGGGGGATTAGCCAAACATCACCTGCCGCAAACCCAAACCTCAAATCTGAGACCTAAATACAAGGGCACAATCCACAGAGCTAAAAACCATCTTCCTTTCTGATTTCTTGGTGTGCACACGTGGCCTGGAACACGTGGCGTCATATAAGCGAGTGGCTGCTGGGTAAATGGTGGGTGAACACCTGCTGTCTAGGTCAGCGCTGCAGAGTTCGAGTGGAGCTTACGTCTGTGAGCGGTGGAGACAGAGGCCCCAGGCCGGGGCCCTCGTCAGCCCCTCCGCCAGTGCTTCAGGACGCACCCAGACGTGGCTGCGTGATCCATCCCAAGGTTTTCGCCTCGAGGCGTTAAAGCGGTACAATGGGTTACGGTCACCTCTCCTGAACGGCGTCTCGGATGAGGACAGCCCTCGGAAAGAAGGACAACGGGGTTCACTTTGATTTATGGCAGTTCTGGGAGCCATAATGTGGCGGTGTAACAGGGAATCAATGGGCTAGAAAAATGCTAACAGCAGACCTTTATGTCCAGGGCTTCTGTCTCTGTGGTGTTTAATTAATTTTGCAAGGCTTTTCTCCTCACACTGCCCTCTCTGGTGGCTGAGATGGGAGATCACGGCGTCTGACTGCAGGACACGCTCGTCAGACGTTGGAAAGCACAGTAACACGTGACAGGATGAGATTTCTCACAGGATGAGATTTCTCAACCTCGTCTCTCGACCATCTCTGACTGAGAGAGCTAAACTTAATTCTGCAACTTTTAGCGTGGTTAGAGAATTCGATTTGAGTTCAATTCGTGCCATAATCATAACATAAAACATAAACCAGAACATTTGAGTCACTGTGATACAAACCTGCTCCCAAATTTGTTCGCCAGTGGCCAACACGTGCAACGGATTCGATTTTTTCTTACGTTTCCAACCACTGATGGATACATGTGTCTAGATACTTCTGCATCTCCATTCAGACAGATATATACAGAGTGACCAGAGCACTGGGTCAACCATTCTACGGCGCCCCCTGGAGTGCACAGGGGTTAAGTGGCTGGGCTCAGGGGTGCAGTCTGGCAGGTGTGTGTCGATGAGTGAGGCTTGTGTACTTGACTGCCAGAGGCTTGGAGGCCACAGCACCTCCCCCGCCTCTGAAGTATAGTCACAGAAAACAATTTCACTGGATGAGGATCTTTATTTTCTCACCAAGGGGGCTAAATTACACACACACACACACACACACACACACACACACACACACACACAAAGTCAAGCGGTTCTCCTACCCTTGGTTGCACACATTTCTCTGAACTAAAACACATTTTGTCTAACATAAAAGCCCAAAACAGCAAATCTCATTAAAATCCAACAGTGCCCAACCAATCATTAGAGGGAGTATCTGAGTGGCAACATAACTGTTTTATAAAAACTGTTGTTGATATGGTGAGACTATGGTTTCATATACACTAAATAATGACACTATAACAATAGTAATAATAAAAACTTATAATAATTTAGTAATAATAATGATGATGATAATGATGATAAACTTATTAAAAACTTTTCTTTATTTGATCATGTTAGTATTTATTTCATATTTTAAACATTAAATCGTTATAAATGGGAAAAAAACAGCTTTTTAAACTGACCCTGCTTCTCAGTGGTGCCGTTGTGAACACAGATTGAGGTCTTTTTTGTCTCTTCACTCTCATAACAAAAAAAAAAAAAAAAAAAAAATTACAAGTGTGATTTTGATTCGCTAATAGAGTGCAAAGCAGAAATCGCGCCTTTGTTTTGGCAGGAACTTCTGTTGGATTTCAGATATTTAGCTTCAGGTTTAGACGCTCCAGCGATGGAAGCGGCAAGTGTTGGTTTGCTCTCAAAGAGGTGATTATCGCAGAAAACCATCTTTTCTCACATGCGCAGATGTGAGACAAGTCGTTCTTTTCGTCCCGCGAGCTCGGTAGGATGTTGATGTGCCAACGTCTTTAGAAATAAGACAACCCAGCATTGGAAATAGGGGTAATTAGTTCACGCTGCCGTCGCCCTATTACCCAGGACAACCTAATCCTGTAATTACACTAATAGTCTGTCCGTTCTTCCATTTGCTCCAAGATGTAAACAAGTAAGACCTTGCAGTAATTACGCTTTGTATTAGGAAGACTTATTTCCGCGCGTCTGCAGTCCGCTATGATGTACGCAGTATAGTCAAACCCCTCAAAAACTTAAAAAAAAACGAATAAATACATTTTTAAAAACCTCATTGCTACAGTACCACTGTCGGCCTGGTAATCCTCTTAGGCGCTTTAGAAGTAGAAGACTTTCCACATTTGCCTGGGGAACAAAAACAACTCGTAACGTGTGGAGACGTTTGTTTTTCAGTGCACTACACCCTGCAAAAAGCCTAGTTGTGTATTTAGCGCATATTACAGAAATGAGGATATAGTTCATTGAGCCATGCAAAATCATGAGTCACTCCTCTAGACTGGGAAACTTTACCTTATCTTACTATGTTGCTCAAAAATATTATATAATCTTTTGCATAACCTTTTAAACGCACAAATATTAAGTTATTCTCATATAATATTACTGTAAAATTAATTTGTTATATTACTATATAATTACCAGTGACAGCTAACAAGCACGGAATGTTACCTCAACCCCAGCATCATCATCAGGTCTGGTTGAACTCCCATAGAGACCTGCTGAACCTGCTCAGGCCACGCCGTAACCACGGCGACGGAGGTTGACATTTCGGAGTGGCCGCCATGTTGCCCACATGATCAGCAGGCATGAAACCCCAATGACAACCTCCACCCCTCCAGCGTTTCTGCTGTTGCTATGGATACGACCCCTAGCGTAGTACAGCATAGTGCAAAAGCTCATAAAACTAGAGGTGGATATGCACATCCTCCCAGCCAGACAAATATGTCTCCTTGAGGGAGAAAAAATGATATTACTACTAATATGAAGAGAAGAGTCCATGGCACCGAAACAGTCTTCATAAATTCTTATGAAAGGCTTCAGGACTGTTGACTTTTGATTGGCAGTGAATAACAAACTCTCCCACTCCACTGTTTTGATTGCGGGGACAGCTGTGGATGTGTCAAACCCTCCTGTCAGAAGGAATTTGTCTGGAGCCTAAAAACCTATAATCAAGTGCTTTTCCAGCCCCTATTGTACCTTGGCAGGTGTGCGCACATTTATGTGTGGATATGTGGGTGTGTGTTGGTGTGTGTGTGTGTGTGTGCATGTGTGTGTGTTTGTGTGTGTGAGCGCGTGTGTGTGTGTGCGCATATGTGGGGGGGTGTAGGTGTTTGTGGGTGTAGGTGTGGATGTAAGTTTGTGTGGGTGTATATGTGTGGAGGGGTTTGTGTGGGTGTAGGTGTAGTTATAGGTGTAGGTGTGAGCGTAAGTTTGTGTGGGTGTAGGTGTAGTTATAGGTGTAGGTGTGAGTGTAAGTTTGTGTGGGTGTAGGTGTGTGGAGGGGTTTGTGTGGGTGTAGGTGTAGTTATAGGTGTAGGTGTGAGTGTAAGTTTGTGTGGGTGTAGGTGTAGTTATAGGTG
>JAOYMR010000001.1:16996773-17026885 GCA_025802075.1 Tenebrosternarchus preto | reverse complement strand
ACACACACACACACACACACACACACACACACACACACACACACACACACACACACACACACACACACACACGTCCTAAACCATGCAGAAATCCTAAAGAACAGGCCATGGCAGGACAGCAGCGGTGAGACTCAGGACACTCCCTCACTGCAGGAGACAAACTCAACACCAGAGTCGATGTGATTACAGCTGACTGAAAGCATTTTTAATAACACCTGGCCCTGACTGTCTTTACACCCCGGTTCCTACCTCTAAAATAAAGAGAGGAGGAAAAACAAAAAAAACAAAAACACATCTCTTGCTTGTTGTTGCCTGTGCAACCGGCAACTAAAATATTCTGGTCAACCAGTCAGGACACTTCATTCTAAAAGGAGGCGGGGCCTGACTTTCCCTGAAATTGCCAAAACAGACTCGATTACACTGAACTAAAGCGTGTGTACTAAGTGAGGACCTTTGTGACTGGCCAAAGAATAACTCAGTGGGCTTTGTTGGGACTTACTGCTTGACCACCTCCATTTGCTCTTTGACGGACATGCCGCCGATGCACAGGGCCGTGCGGAGCTGAGGTGCGCTCTCGTCCTCCAGCAGCTTGCAGTAGTACTCGATGATGCCGTGAGTCTGCCTCGCCAGCTCCCTCTGTTGGCAGAGAGAGGAACTGCCATCAATCAGCACCCGAAAGCTTTTACAGGGAGGGCCTGAAGAGGGTGGCCATGCACAACTCAGCAAAAATTTCTGTTTCTTTTTAATCAATTATACAACGTAATGATTATATATTAAAACAGAGCATCTACACTTTAACTGCCACCGTGTTTAGAGATACGATTACAGCAGTGCTGAAAACATTACAGCACAAATATTTTGAGGTTTCGCTAATCTATGTCTTAATGCACATTCATCAATGGGAAACAGAGGCGGTTGTGTCATGATATCTGTTGCTGCATGAACAAGAACCTGATCACCTTGTGTACCTGGAGGAGAAACCTGCCCAGCAACCACAGCGTGAAGATTTGCTGCAGAACAGGAGATGACAGCAGCAGCCATATAGTTTTTGTACAGGGCAGCCTTGTAAGTGAGATCGTGTGCGTGTGTGTGTGTGTACGTGTACATGTGTGTGTGTGTGTGTGTGTGTGTGTACGTGTGTGTGCGTGTGTGTGTACGTGTGTGCGTGTGTGTGCGTGTGTGTGTACGTGTGTGTGCGTGTGTGCGTACGTGTGTGTGTGTGTGTACGTGTGTGTGTGTGTACGTGTGTGTGTGTGTGTGTGGTACACACAGAAGGACAGATGATAAGCCCATAGGGTCCCTCTCGCTTGCAGAATGGCAGCCGTTTCTCCTGCTCCAGACAGAACATGATGATGGGTAGAGTGAACACTAGAGTCTTCCCCGAACCCGTGAACGCAATGCCAATCATGTCTCTGCCAGACAAACTACACACACACACACACACACACACATATGCGCGCACACACATAGAAACCATTAGTAAAAGCTCCAGTGAGAACATCAGCTCTGCTTCTGTTCATCTACGCAGCACAGAGAAAAACACGGGTTTTTTTTCTCGTTGTGGAAGAGATGGAGGTGAACTTACATGGTAGGGATTCCCTGGATCTGGATGGGTGTTGGGTGCACAATTCCTTTCTTCTTTAACCCTTTCAGAATCGCTATAAAAAGGACCATTTAAATGAGACCCATTTTAGGGAACAAGCAATAATCAAAACATGAACCTAAAACTATGTAAAGTGGGGGGGGGGGGGGGGGGTTTGAGGAGATGTTTGGTTACCCTGAGGGAACTTCATCTCTCTGAAGCTCTTGATGGGTGGAGGGATGCCATCACCCTCCACCAGGATGTGGTACTTCTTCCGCACGCGTTCATGTCTTGCTGACGGCATGTTCAGTATGTAGCGTGGAGGCCTCCAACTTTAGGGAAAACAGTGCTTGTAGCAGCCATTCAGAACCACATAGTAGTGTGTACTATATACTCTACAGAGTACACTCAAAATACTCATAAAACAGACGCTCAACACGAAAATATGTAGAAGGCAGGAGTATATTACACCTCCCCCAAAAGGATACAAAGTTGCTATAACAAATGATGGCCAACAGGGGGAGGTAAGCACTGCTCAAATGCAATCAGGCAAACTAACTTTCAGTCTTGGCCACTGTAGGAAATAACAGTGAACCTGATTGAGTCATGTGACTAGGACACCTCACCTGGTCTTAATAGAGTCTTCATAGGTGATTCCTTTGGCCATCTCCTTGACAGACATCAAGGCTGAAACAAACCACAACACACGGTTTCGTTGGAACAAGACATGCGACCCACGCCGTGCTTAATGTTGTGATTGGCTACTGCGTGATGCTCTTTAACAGATGATGTGATTGGTCGTAGGGGCGGTCAGGCGGACTGTGTAACCAGTGACCCAACGTGGTGACAGAAAGCGTAGCCTGGATTTCACTGGTTATGGCAGCAACCATGAGTTTATCATCAGGACAAAGGAAGTGCAACTGCACAGTCACAATAAACACATCACATATGAAGTGTTATGGAAGCTCTACTTGCCTCGGCCTTCAGCCACACTCTCCAAGATCTTCTCCTCCTCCTTCAGCTGTTTCTCCTTGGCCGACTCCTTTCGTGCTGTAGCAACAAAGCCATTTCGTACCGTGAGCACACACACAGCTAGACCAGCTAACCAGAAGAGGAGCTTTGCACAGGGACAGTGGCAGCAAACGCGCAGAAAGCACAAGAAACGTGGGCCTTCTAACAGGATGGAGAAACGCATCTCTGCCAGTAGACTTGTGTAACCTAGTCTTGTAAACATCTCATGATATGCTGTTGTGCCGGTCGTCATGAGCTTGGGGTGTGGCTCATACCCTCTGCTTTCTCCTTGAGGTGCTGATGCTGGTCCAGCAGACTGACGTTGGAGCGAGGTCCAAGGCCATCTTCCTCATCTTTTTGCTCCCCACCACTGTCCTTCTGGTCCTCCTCGGTCAAACCTTTACCTCGTAGCCGAAGCATCTTCTGCAGCTAATGGCCCCACACCCACACACACCCCCACACCATATAATAGTCATGGGCAGTGGCACTTGGCTAGTAACCAGAAGGTTCCTGGTTCAAGCCCCACGTCTGAGGAAGAACCTTAACCCTCGATTGCTTAAGATGTATCCAGTCACAACTGTAAGTCGCTTTGGATAAAAGCGTCAGCCAAATACAGTAAATGTAAATAAACGTCATGGGGAGTTGTTTGTAAATAGAGCCACAACATTATACGTGTTTGACATCGTATTAAACCATACACGTTCGCAGCAAAAGCAGATGTCGAAATCTAGAGCATTTTGCCTCTTTAACGCTACCCAAACGCGACCTCGAAATTTCAGAGATGTAGTTAACGCCGCTCAGTACGTAACTTACCATTTGCTGCTTTCTGATCTTAACAGGCACGTAAGGAACATAGTCGTCATTTTCGGACTCATCCGTTGCGGACTTTTCTTCGGTGTAGTTTCGCTGGGAAGCAAAATAACCGTTTAATGCGTCAATCCAATAACGTTAGCTAAAGTTAACTACCTTATCTAACTACATACAGATGGACAGCGCACGGTTAAGACCGCATACTACGCTGATGCAGCTTAGCTGGACAACGAGCTAAAATTTAAACACACGACCACCGATGTTAGCGATCGTTTACTGGCGCATCTTGTGATTTAGCTTATCTAGCTAGCGCGCCTCATCATGTCTAAATTCGACCACATTCGCATTACCAGAAAACACCATCGCTAGCTTTGTATCCTGATTACAATTAGTACACTTATTTATTTTAGTAACATTGACCAAATCATTAGTTAATTAGAATAATCAGCACGTTGGTTGATGACCAAGCTAACGGACCAACTACAGCCATACCCCCTTAGCTTTTAACTCGATTCAGTTAACCAGTGTCGTCCAAACTAGTTCAATAACTAACTTACTTTTTTCGGTTGGATTTCCACTTCCATTGTGTGATATGAGCGACTCTAAAACTGTACTTGGCTAATATCAGCAAGAATATCTTATATCATGCCAAAGAAAGACCAGACATATCCACAAGCTAACGCTAGCTAGCTATCTACTGTTTACACCGCGAAGAGACGTCGACGAACGCGTTACGTTTTCTACGGTAAGCGCAAGGTGCCAATCGAGCTGCGTCCCAGCCGTCTTTCGAATGATTCTTGCTATTTCTCTTCGAAAAATACCATTGGAAAACATAACATCTATAACGAAATACATAATTGCATACAAATGTTTAGTAAGGATAACATTCGGAAATTAAAGGGGCAACTACAGATCTGAAAGGCTGGATAAGTTATGGCTTAGGGTTAAAGTTTATGGTCTAAGAATACTGTATAAAATGTCTTGGACCGTGTACACCTATTCTGAATACTAGCCCGTTTTCGAAAATAAGTGAGTTATTACTATGCCCACGTTTCACATGAACAAGGTCACTGATGGCAAGGGTCCTTCTGAGTCCTCATCTGGTGCAACGTGTGGGCTTACACAAGACTACAAATCCCACAAGCCCACTCTCCGCCGGTGCTCTTCTTGATTGGACCCGTTATTCTTACCTCTGTGCCCGATAGCGAGTCCAGATCTCACGGTCCTCATGAAGGGGTCGCGGTTGGTCCAAAGAGTCACGTGAAGATCCCACATCACACCTGCGTGACGCTGAGAGGTTGAAGCCAGACTAAGCCAGGAAGTATACACGACACTGTTTTCAAAACTGTAATGTTTTAATCTTTCAGAATGAAAGATTTTCACAGTATCAAAAGTGAATAATAATAATAATAATAATAATAATAATAATAAAAAAACAAACAAAATAAACAAACAAAAAACCCAGAAAGCCAGCATACACTTGGCCATCAATGGTATTGTATAAATCTACATTCCAAAGGTTTTAAGATAATGTCTCCTAGTTTAATATAATCAGAGATGTAGAATATGAAAACAATAGTTTGAACAGATTTAAAAAAAAAAAAAAAAATTCATCTCAATCCTTCAATCCAAGAAAAGAACCAAGAAAAAATAACATCCGTCATGTTCCCAGGTCCAAATTCCCAACATCATAAATGTTAAGTTTATATTTTTGATTCTTATGCAGAAAGGGACCAGAAACGTCAAGGATACATGGACAAATGAGTGGATGCAAACGTGCAGAGCAACGACAGGGTTATGATTTAAACGTCATGTGTTGTACCATCGTAGCACGAAGCTCTGAACTTCACGTAAACCGGGGGGAGGGGGGATGTTGAAGTACTCGATACGACGTCACATATGAACACTGCAGAGGGAAGGGAGAACGGCGCACTTGCTGTCTGAACTTGAGAGCACAGCAGTCTACACTAAGCCAACTAAACAAGTATCACTACGCAAGGGTGGGCAATTGGCAGTTTGCTGCTGAAATTCACCGGGGCCCCACCCTGCACCCGCCCAGGGTGCCAGGCCCCACCCTGCACCCGCCCAGGGTGCCAGGCCCCACCCTGCACCCGCCCAGGGTGCTGTAGGAAGGACTACACGAGGGAAGCTTTTATGGAGCACAAAGGCAGGGCTTTAACTGCAGATGCAGAGCGCTTCAGGCAGTCAGTGCTGACCTGTACCCAATACAAGCCAGCATGTCCGAGTAACTGCTGTTCCAGGATCAGAGCAAGCCAGTGGGGTCAAATTCGACATCTGTCAGTTTTTTTAGCAACATGCAGGGGTAAATCTGGTCAATCTGTTCTCTCAAAGAGTATTGAATCATATAAAAGTGTTAGACACAGTCATACGCCATATAAATCTGAGGATACTTTAGTGTTTTTTTCAGGAGATGTACCCATCTTTTCAACCCAACCATTTTTAGATAAAAATTAAAATACTTCAGGGCACATATTTATGGTCTCTGCCACTGTTCCAGGATCAGATCATAACCACGTATTTATTGTCTCTGCCACTGTTCCAGCTCATAACGTATTGCAACAGGCTCTAAAAGACTCAAAAAAGTCTGATAAATACAAACCTAGAACAGATCACTCATTATGGGCCGAGGGTTAATAAAAACGACAATTTATCCCAATATGTATGTGTGTGTTTAGGTGGAACTCTGTTGATGTCCAGCAGGGGGCGGTAAGCACTGTTCAAACGCAGTCATGCAAATTAACTTTTGGTTAGTCTGATTCAGCAATTTAAAAAAAAAAAAGAAAAAATATCTGTGCCGAATTAAATAAATTCTGTGCAGAACCAAATAAAAGTCAATGTTCATGAACTTGAAAAGTACCTTCTAGAAAACGCAGTTATTAACCATTAAAAACATGGTGGCCGGACAGGTCAAAATGTGCCGTAATTCTGATTTAAAATTTTTTTTTATTGTAAAATAACTGTTTACATACTACAAATGAAGCAAAGAAACGTGGAAGGAGAGTGACAACCGAAGAATAATCTGACAGACCACTCCAACGCAGCTGAGAAAAGAAGGCCCAAAGGTAGGTGTGAGACGTCGAATTACCAACCGGAACAAGAAAACCGCTCTGACGGACGGTTCAGCGGACGGACGTGCCGTGACAACGAGGGCGGAGACAGAGGGTGACCTCGAGCCAATCAAGTGTTGAGTACAGAGGACGCAGGCCAATCGGGTATTTAACGGTGATACCGAGCACAGTCTCGTTGGGAAGTTGGGGTGTGTGTGCCACTGTCCGTGTGTTACTGAGCTGCGTTCGAGGGCATCTTTTTGAGGCTGAAGTTGGACCAGTTTACTGCCACCTTCTGTCGAGTCTGTTTAGCTGAATCGAGGCAAAACCTGGAGGAAGCAAACGGAACGTCACCCAAAGGACGAGGATAAAAACGGCAATTAAGAAACTCATTAAGTCACACGGGTCCGTATCCACAGACCTTTTGAAGTGTTCGACCTCGCGGTCGATCTCATCCATCTCCGTAGGATCGAGGTCTTTGGGGAGAAACACATCATCTAAGGAGGCAGAGAAACCCACACTTACATAAAGTACTCAGACACCATCAAAAACAGACTGAAAATCAATAAAACACTTCAAACGGTAAAGCAACGCTGTGCTAGGCTCAGCCGGAGAAGGATACCTAAACCCGAAACCACGGAGGGCTGTTTTCCCCGCACCATCACACTTGATTTAATACAACTCTGGCTGCCCGTGTTATGAATTTGAGACTTTTACAGCTGGAACATTTCTTAAAGAACCACACAATGAAAGGAGATGATTGGACGACGATGACGTACCAATGGCGTTGCTGGATTTCTCAGTTTTACTCCTGTTCTTCTTGGTTTTACCCTTGGGCTGCTGCTGTAGGTTTGTGTTTGCTGGACTGTTTGAGACGTTCCTCCCCTCCACCTCGTGGTCCGTCCGGCTCCCCCGCGCGTCCGCGTCACCCTTCCCCCGGTGCGCGCCGGGCCCCGAATGATGGTTCCCGTTCGGGGCGCCGTTGGCGGAGTGCTTGGACGGCTTGCCGTCCTCCGCCTTCCTGCCGGACCCCCGCATGCTCTCGTGCGGATGGTTCTGCGGGCCGGCTCGGGCTCCGCCTCTGGAGGGCTTCTCCGGCTCGGCCGGCCTGACCTCCTGCGTCTTCTCCTGGCTCCCGGGCGTGGTTTTCCTGGGGGCGGCGGGCTGGTCGTGCAGAGCCTGGTCCTGCTGCTGCCGTTGCTGCTGTTTCTTGGTCTTCTTCGTCTTGGCCCCTGGCCCCGTGGCGTTCTTCCCGTCGGACGCTTCGTCTTTGAGTTTGGGGGCCGTGGGGGCGGGGCCAGGCTGGGCGGTCTCTGAGCCCGGCGGCGAGCTCCTCTCCGGCGAGCGGACGCGGATGACCTTGGACAGACTGGGCGTGGAGTGCAGCCGCTGGACGGCCTTGGCGGCAGGGGGCGGGACGTGGGTGGGGCCGGGGGCGGGGCCTGTCGCCGGGCCCTCCTCCCCCCAGCCGTTGACGATCTCCAGGTCCCGCTTGAAGCTGCGCAGCGAGAGGGGCGCCAGGTCCAGGTCCACGTGCTGCAGGTCCGAGGAGCCGTTGAGGTGTGACAGCAGGTGGTTGCCCTCCAGCGTTGCCGCTTTCTTGGGGAAGTCGTTGACATCCAGGTTGAGGTCGTACATGCTGAAGGAGGCCCTGATGGAGTCCTTGATGGTGTTCTTGATCTCCTCTAGGCGTGACGTCAGGAAGCTGTTGACGCGCTCCAGCTCCAGCTGGGGCCACTCCAGCAGACGGCCTGCCTCTCCATCCGGGACCGGCTCCTCCTCCTCCGCGGGCTCTGGCGGGGATGAGGAGCGTCTCTCACCACAGGCCGTCTCAGAAACTCCCTGCAGAGCCCTCTCCTTCTCCTAGACACACACACACGCACACACACATAACCATGTGTCAATCAGCAAATACATCTAGCCCATGTGATTTATTTCAGGCAGTTGGGATCACCTGACACCACCCCTCAATTCCAGCCTCAAACCAATAAACGAATCAATAAACAAACAAACAAAAAAAACTGAACAAATAAACCAAAAATCAAGGAGTGAATATGTCAGGGAGAGTTAGGCGTGTTCCCCACGGCCATGACGTTTCTCTAGCTAAAAATTCATAAATCAATAATTACAGCTTCAACCAGTAAGGTGGAGAACATCCAACAACAACCAACAGAAGGGTCTGTCCAACAGAAACCGACTGGCCTTTAGCATCGGCTCCGTTTCAACAAACGTGTCCTTTCAAATCTTTTTTTAATGCGCTGTGCGCCATCATGATGCGATCACAATGTGCCACTGCATTAACGTACTGACCCCTGCAGGCAGACAGCGGGCATTACAGGCGCGTGGTCTCAGCTGCATCAAAGTGCTGATCTGACATCAGCTGGGGTTCGGACACCAGCAGCCCCGGTGAGGTGTCTCCGCTGTGTCTCGCTGACAAACGCGTTTTGCGCTCGTTTACATAAAGTTAGGGCCGTAAATCTTTCTCCAAAATTATTATGGGATGTTGAATGAAGCCTTGGAGCTGCAAGCTGCAGAGTGAGTGGAGCTTTCACCCCTCTCTTATTAAAATAACACTGCTGGAAGAAATCCACTCAGCCACTCAGCTCCCTCAAGCTCTGACTGATTAGTTCATCACTGCTGCTCATGAAAAGCAGTTGTAACTGCTGTATATAGAAAATGTTAAACTGCTCTCTTTTCTACATGGAACGCAACACCCTATTCAGTAATAATCACAAAACTAATTCAGCGATTAAATCAGTATCTCAGAATGTAAGCAAAAACAAATAAAACTAAAATATTTCTGAAGCTGGTCCAGAAGACACAAGTTCCTGTACTGTTTAGGGAACAGAGCTGAGTCTAGACTTGCCCTTGCTGAACAAAACCAGTGCAGACTGGCTGCGTCTTTGAGCCGCTGGCACTGTGTGAGGTGTGGAATCAGGTGAAAAGCCTTTGCTTCTCTGACGTTCTTCTCTACTGCGCTGCTCTTGGAAAACGGCAAAGCTTTCCTTTGAGATTGCACAGTATACGGCTCCGACGCTCAACGGCCAATCACGCGACATTCTCTCAGACAAAGCAGCCAATGGCGACCCCCAGGTGAGCGGAGAGGGCGGGGCGTACCTTCTTCTTCTGTTTGTGGCGGGCACGCTTAGCTGCCTTGGCGCTGTTGACGGGCTTGGGCTCGGTGCTGTTGATGAAGTCGAGGAGCTCGTCGACGTCGCGGTGGTCGACGGCGCCTGGCGCTGCCGGGTCCGCCTCCTGCCGCTGCGGGAGCTCCTCCTTCCGGCGGGTCAGCCTGGAACGGAGCTTCTCCCGGATCTCCGCGTAGTTCCGGCTGGTGGGCGCCGCGGGGGGCTGGGGGCGAGGACGGATACGGAGAGGTGCATTAGACGAAGGGTCGTGCGATATATTGATGGTTGACCGTTATCGCGATTTGGGCTTGTGCGATACACCTCGAATCATTTGCGCACGATAAATTAATAAATCAGTCACCGTGGAAACTGAACAACTGGGCGGAAGATAAGGGAGGTTACATTCACACTCGGCACACTAGGCACGATGGTGCGGACTGCCCAGGTTACCCAGTGAAGCCTCTACCCAGGTAACCCGGGTCGTTCTGCTTGCGTCAGGACGAACGCGCTTCCCTATGGCAGCATCAAAACGAGGTGTTTGCAGACCTTCCATTTTGTCTGTGTGATGTAAAGCTTTTTAAAAACACAAAGCAATTCCATGGCTGCTAATGACTCAACTAAATAAGTTCAAAATGGCGTTAAATATGAGATGCACACCAGGTGTAAGTTTCATTTCATGTGCTCCATACAGCCTTTCGAGATCAGCACATCAACATTTGGAAAACAATTGGCTTTTTGAGTTTCAGCTCGCTCCTACACAGTTGCTGTAACTGCAGGAGGACACTGCATCTTCACAACCACTTGTGATAAATACACTTCGTAAAGAAATTGCATTTGATTTTGTAAATAAGCTACAGTGTGAAGCCTTTATTAGTTTATGGTGGAAAAGCGACATAAATGGACCAACAATGGAGCCTTGCTGCACTCCTCAGGTTAGAAGTATGAAATCATTTAGGCTCAAAAGTTGGGCGGGGCCACGGGTGAACGGGGAGGAAAGTGGAATTTCCTGCGTCAGCGTTTTCTCCAAGACCTGCTTCCCTCCACCATCACACACTAAAAGCCTCTAATGCAATTACACTGATTACACTGTAGCAGTTTCATCGTCAGATGTGCATGCAAGTGACTTCATAAAAAACATCTCTGAAAAAACTTTTTTACGTTCTTATCACCAATTAATTTGCTTTATAAATCAGCAAAAAAGAGAAACAAACAGAAACCTTCTCTACACGAAGGTGGTGCCCTCTGTCAGTTTGGACTTGTACATTTGCATGGAGAAAAGTGGGTGGGGCTTTGCAGAATATTTGGGACAGAAGGCGTGGCATTTTGTGCCACCAGGGCATGACCTGAAATAGACTTTTATTAAAGATAAAGCAGCCTATTCTGATTAATGCACTGAATCAAATTAGTTAGATAATCTACGAAAAAAAGATGTTTTGTGTTTATTTCCAGTGGCAGTGCAGCACTGCGGAGGGGCGTGTCACTGCGGAGGGGCGTGTCACTGCGGAGGGGCGTGTCTATGTTACCGCGTTATGGCCGAAGAACTCGCAGTAGCAGCAGTCGCAGTATTTCCCGTCGCGCTGGTTGGTGGAGGAGGAAGCGCAGGAGCTCCGCTCTGAGCTGCTGTCCTCGTCTTCACCCTCGTCCTGCTCACACGCCCCCTGCTGGCAGGCCGAGCCGTTCGCCAGCTTGTGTCCTTTACACGCCTGGTCCCTGAATACGCACGCGCACACACACACACGCGCACACACACGCACGCACACACACACGCACGCACACGCACGCACACGCACACGCACACGCGCACACGCACACACACACACACACGCGCACACACACACACACGCACGCACGCACGCACGCGCACGCACACACACGCACGCACACGCACGCACGCACACGCACACACACGCACATCACTGCACTGCTCCAAGATGCAGAAACCACAGGAAAATTAAACATTCATAAAACCTTTTTTTTTTTTAATTTTCTTGTTCCGAGTGTCTAAGAATTAAACTTATTGTGTCCAGGATCTAAAATTAACACATATGATGGAAAAATATTTGACCAACAGCTGGCAGCTTAACGTCTCTGGGAATGTTAACACAATACGTAACTGTTAAGTGGTTCAATAAAAAAATGTATCTGGGACAGTAATATACTTTAAATATTTCCTTTTTGACAGTATTTGTTCTGATCTCAGTCAACACTAAAGGTAAGAATAAAAACAGCTCTCCAAACTCCTGGTGGGTTTGAAAACTGCATTAAAGCTGCTGGTAGGAGCATGCTGAGGTCTTTAGCCCGTGGGCGGGGCTTAGCAGGCCAGTGCATAGGAGGGCGGGGCTTATCTAAAAGTCCAGCAAAATCAGTTACAGTAGTTTTAACTTTTTTTTTTTTTTTTTTTTTTTAAAAGTTCACATAACAGATTTAATTTGATGCATCTTAAAAACGTATGACAAAGCACTGTGTGTTTTTAACCAGTGAACTGGCCCTCAAAATCCAAAAACCGCTACACCCGTACACTTCCACAAGGCCTCCCAGACTCCATCATGGGCGTATGACCTACCGGCAGGTGGAGGCAGTTAGATGAGCGGCGGTGGAGGTGGTGACGCCCCCACCGCCGCTGCCGTTGTGCCCGTTGCACGGGTGGGTGCAGCCCATCAGCGAGGTGCCCAGCTTGCCGTGCTGCGGCCCGGCGGCGGGGGGGCCGTGGGTGTTGCCGTGCTGCGGCCCGGCGGCGGGGGGGCCGTGGGCGTTGCCGTGCTGCGGCCCGGCGGCGGGGGGGCCGTGGGCGTTGCCGTGGGCGTTCTTGCAGGCGCCGGGCTTGTGCAGGGAGCCCGGGCCGTCGGCGGCCGAGTGCTTGCCGGCGGGGGCGGAGCCCGGGGCGAGACCCGGCGCAAGCGTAGAGAACGGCGAGTGCGGGGAGGTGGGGCTGTGGGCGTGTTGGCCGGGCGACGGCTTGGCGGGAGGCAGCAGGGCGGGGCTCTGGGAGGAGAGGCCAGTGGGGCTGTTGGGAGGCACGGAGAGGTCCGCCGGTGGGTGCTGCTCGCTGGGATGGAACGCCTCGCCTGTGGGGTGGAGGGAGGAGTCAGCGTTACTTCTGCAGCTCCACATAGGAGCCTTTCTGGAAACGGATTGGATTTTATTACTAAACTACAGCCCCACCCCTCTTAACCCTCAAGAACAAACTGGATTCTTCTATAACAGAAGCCCAGAACGTGGACTTTTAGAGTTCAGCTTCGCCCCTAAACATCCCGCGTGGTACGTTTGATCACGGATTATTCCGCTCTAACTACGAGCTCTCGACGTTTGGACGGCGCGTGCTCCGTACCCGGAGGAGTCGGCCGGCGGCACATGGTTTTGAAGTGCTTGGGCGTGGTCTTGCAGAGGTCGGCGGTGAGGGGCGTGGCGGTGGGCGTGGCTCCCAGGCCCGGCGACGGCGCCGCGTGACTGTAGGGGCACACCCTGGTCCCGGACGCCTCGTGGGAGGAGCGTTTGTCGTGGCAGGTTGGTCCCGCTGGCCCGCCGGCTGCGGGAACGAGGAACAAGGGTCAGGGTGGGAAGGGGAGGCTCAGAAACGCGCACAGGAAAAACACGGACACTGACTGGAACGGCCATGAACAGGAAACACCAAGAAACCTACGGGACAGACCTTCACGGAGAGTGAGAGCGCGAGACAACAGAGGAGGTAAACGGGGAGGTGATAGAGGAGGGAACTGGGAGGAACAGACCTTGCTGTGCGTGAGAGGCGGCGCTGTGGGTGCAGTGTGCTCCAGTGTTCGTGTGAGCAGAGTTCCAGAGGCCCGAGAGTTTTCGGGCCGACAGGAAAGAGCTAGGGTCCCAGTCGACTGAGTTCTGCTCTGGGTAGCCGTTCCCACAGCTCTGCGACTTACAGGAGGACGAGTGGGACATCGGCACCTGCAGCACACACACACACACACACACACACACACACACACACATTAAAAACCTGGCCTCCTATAAAAACACTGATTAAAATAACTTTTCCTAACCGCTTGAGGCAGAAACATTCCAAACAAGCTTTTTTTTCCTCCCCCACTGAGGTAAAGACTATATTTCTGCCTCTAGATAAAGTGGAGCAAGGAGATTTTGGTACAGAGTCCCTGCAGCGAGCGGGAGGTAGCCAAGCTAACACAGCTAGCATAACATAGCTAACAGAGTTAGCATAAAACAGAGATCCTTATGAAAACAGATGAGAGGTTAAAAAAGCAAACAAACAAACAAACAAGTCAAATGACCTGAACCTGTTACACACAGGGGCGCTGGGACCCTCTCACACACAGGGACCCTCTCACACACAGGTGCGCTGGGACCCCCCCCCCACACACACAGATGCTGGAAATGGCAAACGGATATTCTGCCTTTTCCCACTGAATGGATTTATGGGTAAATAATCAGCAGGTTCAGGAAGTCGCAGCCACTGTTCGCCTGTGTCCTCAGAGCAAAACGCCTTTGCATTATCAAGCTTGCTGGCGCCACTTTAAGTAGGTCTGTGGCATAATTTGCCTCGAGTTGTACACTGAACTGTGTGTGTGTGTGTGTGTGTGTGTGTGTGTAAATCCAGGACAGTTGTGCATAAACTCACATGGAGTTTTTTCTCCAAGTCTCCACACACACCCCTAAACTCGGGACACAAGAGCCTCTGCTGTCTGACTGAGCGCCGCGTTTACTGTTGAATCCGTATTCAAATACGTCCGAATCCGTGTTTAAAATCATTTGTGCA
This sequence comes from Tenebrosternarchus preto, assembly GCA_025802075.1. Lineage (NCBI taxonomy): Eukaryota > Metazoa > Chordata > Actinopteri > Gymnotiformes > Apteronotidae > Tenebrosternarchus > Tenebrosternarchus preto. The sequence goes on along the minus strand of JAOYMR010000001.1, from coordinate 17,012,545 downwards.
AAATCAGCCGTATATGCGGACTTGGTTTAAAACAAACAAATTTGCATGATGCACCGGAAACTTGATTTTCCGCGCCAACAGCTGTGGGTGGGAGGGGCATGTGAGTGGGAGGAGCATGCATCACTTCTCACCCCTCCCTCAGCAGCTAACTGGATCAGCTGCTGAGTTTTGCTACGGTAACCTAACGAGCGCTATATCCGCTGTGCCCAGAGCCAGGTGTGCAGGCAGAGCCACACCCCTAGAGGGCGCTGCTGATCCAGTACCCACGTTAACCAACTGTTGTCTATTTAAAGCAGCTGGAAGATGATAGGAAGGGAAGCGCTGAACAGTGTAATAATCCAGAGGGTAAATAACAGGGCGGAGCCAACACTACCCTGACCTGCCGGAGAACCAGCCTGGAATCGCAGGCACTTAACCGTCTCTGTAACGGACCCACAGAGGCTCTGAAGACAACAGAAGGTCCGCGCTGGAGAGACGCGTGCAGAAACGCCGTGTCCAACCGCATGTATCGAGGCGCGTCCACGGCTGTATGTCCCACCCACCCCAGAGTCTGATACTTAACAGGTATGATGTCTGAGAATTCGCAGACACTGAAGGCCTTTATGATTCATTACCACACTAACCAGGAACGCCGGTACCCCTGGGAGGGTCGTCGCTGAATTGCATGAAACATCAGTCGTCTCAGTCGAGCGGGGAAGGGCCTCGACTAGGGTTCGAGAGAGCAGTTTATCTAAGAGCTGCAGGAGGAGAGATGCAACTGTGCTGGTGTAACACGGTAATAACTGAGGTGTAATAACAGAGGTGTAACTGTGCTGGTGTAACACGGTAATAACTGAGGTGTAATAACAGAGGTGTAACTGTGCTGGTGTAACACGGTAATAACTGAGATGTAATAACAGAGGTGTAACTGTGCTGGTGTAACACGGTAATAACTGAGATGTAATAACAGATGCAACTGTGCTGGTGTAACACAGCAATAACTGAGGTGTAATAACAGGTAACTGCTGGTGTAACTTGGTAATAACTGAGGTGTAATAACAGGTAACTGCTGTGTAACATGGTAATAACTGAGGTGCAATAACAGAGGTGTAACTGTGCTGGTGTAACATGGTAATAACTGAGGTGTAATAACAGAGGTGTAACTGTGCTGGTGTAACACGGTAATAACTGCTTTGATGGTAATAAACTGCTTAATGCCATTCATGCGCAGATACTGCAGTACAACAACCGATTTGGTAATTACCAGTTTATTATTGTGAAGAGCAGCTTCAGTGATGGTCTGTAGGTCAGGGTGAAGGGTACTGAACTAGGACCAGTTTAGGTCCTTTCATTAAATATGGAAGGATGCTTATTGTGTGTCAGGACTTTTACACTGGGATCTGTAAAGCATGCAGTCTGTTCCATATCCTAATCAGTGTGTGACATACAAATGAGGTCACAAATGGTGTGACTAGGGAAATACAACCAGAGAACTGATCTGGGACCTGCCGTCGCCCCTCGAGTCCGAGCCGCATTTACCCCGAGCTGTTCCTGGGTCAGCACCTCTGCTACTCACCGGCCCACACTGCTCCTGTGCCGTCCTCCTCTCCTCTTCCTCCACGCTCTTCCGGCAGCTCTGGCAGATCCAGAGAGGCACCTCGCCCAGGAGAGACTGCGATAGCGAGGGCACGGCGTCGCCCAGCTTCCGGCCGGACGCCTGGGACAGGGCCGGCACCGTGTCCGCCAACTTGGGGGCGTGTCCGGGGAGCCCGTTGGCCAGGCCCGCCCCCCAGTCTTTAAACTCCCGGTGGCAAAGCAGACAGCACGTGTGCATGGCCTGCGGAGGGGAAAGGACAAAGCGTGGTCAGCACACTGTGATTCTCTGCGTGGTTCTCATCACCAGCACTGCAGGAATTTCTGCTCAGAGGCCTCTGATTTGATGCATGGCAGACTGGATTACTTGTGCTGGAGTAAAGACTCCACCACACTTTATTGCACTCCACACTTATTCCAGGATTGGATCTCACTACTGTGATCAGCAAATGGACCGGAACGTTTTAGAATAAGAGGAAGCAGCACTGTACGAATGCGATCATGCAAAACACACTGCGATCGTACAACACCAGCTGCCTCGTACAAGTGTTTACAATAGTGGAGAATGGCATTGGTGCACAAGGAAACTGAACACCAGATGCCGCAGTAGTGACACAGTCCCGCGGAGATCATCTTCCCAGCTTCAACTACTAAAGAACTTGGAAGTTCCATAAACTAGAAGGCAATTCGTATTTTAAGGATCACAGGCCACTATGTTCAGTAACTTTTACAGCTCACCTGCGTACTTGCAAATCTCAGTGCACACACTATACTGGACTGATGCTAGCTCAAAAGTATGTTAGCGTGATAGCTAGCACATCTGAACGCAATCATAATAACACATGGACATAACGTAGCTAGCGAACTAACCAAAAGTACAATCGAGATCCCTCACGTCAATACTCGTTTTGTCAAGCTGTCTGTGGAACAACCACTAATTTTAGTGATCGGCTGCTCAGTTCAGAAGTAATTTAGTAACGAGCTTAGCTTTAGATGGAGGACATTAGCTTCAAGTTACCCTGCACGCAAGGCCACTTAGATGTGTAATAGCACCTGAACAGAGGATGTGGGTATGTAGGTAGCTACTGAAATAACAAGCGTTAGATTGCCCGACATAGTTCGGCATGGTGTAATATTTTTATTTATTTATTTATTTTGTGTGGGTAACTGGCAAGCAAGGTGTTCCGCCCGACCATACTAAGAATTGCCAGTTAGCCAGCTAGCTAGCTACGTTAGCTGTACGCGAAAAACTACAAACGCCTGCTCGCGTTTTTTCGCATTTCCAAAAATCCGTTCAGTTGCAGAAAGAAGTAAAAAAAACGCGCAAAAAAAAAGCATAGGAAACGTATCAGGGAAAGCAATCAAACGAAGACATTCGGGTTAGCACCGTTAGCATGCAGGCTAGCTACCTGGTTCGTCCTGGCCAGTCTATCCAGCCCTGCATCCCCGCCGCCAGCTGCATCGCCGGGAGAGACGGGGTTCTTCGACACACTCTGCTGTCCGGCTACCAAATCCTTATGTCCGACTCCCGACTGCTTGCTCTTCTTTCTAGCCATCGCGCCAATCTCGCTGATGCGCCCTGGCCCAGTTTGCCAATAGTTTACAGGTTCAACAGAAGGAGTTTCGGTTTTTTTCCGAGCACCACAACCGTTCTCTTATCTTCTCAAGACAACAGTCAATATGGCGGAGGGCTGGCACACTCGCGAGGTCAGAGGTCAAACCTAGTGAGGGCAAACGGCTTCACCAGACCCGGACATACGAACAGTGAGGGTTTTGGCCGCCATACTAACTGTGGGAAAAATGCACAGGTAAGGTAGAGGTGAAACCACAGAGCAAGTGAAACTATAGGGTTACGTAAAAGAAATGTGGAAAATCCAAGGAACCATCACACGGATACATTTGGGCAGAATTTCTATAAAAATAAGACAAACATACATGATAAGTCACGGTCCTGATTTGACAGCACAGAATTTCGGAAATGACCCAAAATATCAATATAACTAATGCACGACATAAAATAAAACTGAATTAAATTGCGTTTTTATTATTCACTTTTAACACGGTCTTCATATGTATGTTTATCGTCTCTCTACATTTTTACAGAAATTGTATTCATACATATGCAATGCATAGCGTATACGATTATATGACTGTGAACTAAAATATAAACGATTAACGACGATTATTTTTTTAATGGGAGTACGAGAGCTGGCGGTTCAGAGAACTAGGCGAATGCAACAGCATCCCAAATGCGCGTGCGACGCCCCTCAAGGGTGTGACGCCATCCGACAGCCGTATGTGTCGTTTCACGGGTACGGCGTGAAAGGTGCGGCAAACAGCGCACGGGGACACAAAGTTGAACCGAAGGCTTCACCCGTGGACGTGTAGCGACAGCGGCGGTGTTAAGAACGGATATCCGAGACTGCTGATGTCTGCGGGTGGGCAACGGGCTTGGGCTCCCGGTCGTTCAGCCGGTAGGGGCGGACAGGGACAAGTTGCTTAGCTCATTAGCTCAGCTAATGCATTTGTATTTCCAGTATTTTTGCATACCGGACTTCACTCGTTAATTGTCAAACACTTCGAGAGACAACGAATGAAGCGGAGCAAAACACCAAAGTGTGCCGTTCAAGCGGCTCGCGGAGGAGAGCAGCTGCCTTACGCTGCGCGTGCACCCACTCGGCACCTTGAAACGATCGGATCGTAGATACGTCTCCGACACGCGGGGGTCGCGCGGAACTCGGACTGAAGTAGCACGTCCGTCTCGCAACTCATATAACAGTAGCGAACTGATTAAAAACGTTTTACGTGCGTTGTAAACACGGAAAAGATATATTTCATATAACTCAAATTGCATTTTTCCAACTTTAAAAGTTACGGGGGCACTGGCTGCCCTTTTCACAGTGCTAAAGCAACGCATTACGTATTTTATTATAAAAGCAAACATCAAGCGAGGTAAGTCTTAGAAATGTCTTTTTTTATTTTAGAGTTGAACAGACGTTAACTGATTCAGGAGCAGACTGAAACTTTAAAAGGGTAGATGTTTAAAGTCCACACTGGATTTTTAAAAAAGTACCAATGATGTTAATCCGTTCAAATGCTCTGACTTAATCCCATATGCCCGTGTTACAGCAGTGTTGGCAGTGATTTGTGTACCGTTACAAGAAAGCATTAAAGCACATGGTTTCAAAGAGAGAGCTAAGGACTCTACAACAGTCACGTTTAGATCCTCAGGATCGCTGTCTTGAGCGATGGTGTGAGCGGAGGTGAACGACACTTCAGTATTTAAGGGCTGCGAGAGTTTGGCGCTGCCATACCAAAGTCACATGACTCACTGTCTAACGAGTAAATGTCTATAAACAACTTTGTGTAGACAACCCTCCCCCTGGCAGATTTTAGCAGCAATGCAGGACATGTTTTCAGTTATAGGGGTTTCCTCTGAAAGTTTCAGCACTTTAGACGTTACATTCAACTTTGCGTTCCTGTGTCCGACACAGATTGGCACCTGTTCCACTGATGGCGATTTCTGGAGGATCTGTAGCTATGAAGCCGGGTACTTTTGAAGAAACCGGTTGAAGGCATCATAAATGGCCTGCCTGCATATGACAAACAGACCGAAAATATAAATAAAACACCCAAACACACCAGAAAAAAAGGGTTACTTGCTAATTACAATTCACACACATTGAGAGAGGGGGAAGAACATTTTTGTAAATCTATAAGCTCAGGTAACTGTGAACTTGTACTTGTTACATTACGTGTTAGAAGACATTTAACTCTGAAGCAGCAGCCTGTCTTATTATTAACAGACAATTAACAGCAGTTTGATAAATACTGTACTGCCAAGAAAACCAGGGGAAACCGAGAAAACCACAAGCAAACCACACACCAGTGTCTGTGCTGATGAAGTTCCTGTGTTGTTGGAGGGGTAGAGCAGTCGAGAGCAGCTCACCTGAAGAGCGCCTGTTTGAACAGGTAGGCGCTGACGTGTCCGCCGTTCAGGTAACGAACCTCGCATCCGGGCCAGAGCTCCTGCAGGCTGCGCACGCCGGCGCGAGGGACGTAGGCGTCCTCCTTGGCCTGCACGATGATGATCAGGCTGGGGTCCACTGGCACTGCAGGACAGACATCAGATCCAGGGAGCGTCACGTCCAGGCAGAGACACGCAGGACGTTGGGCAACAACAACAACAAAGGGTTACAGGCGTGCAGACGGAATTTCAGGACATGGCGCATGGTCTAGATCGGACCGCTCAGACGTCGCCGCCCCCCTACACGAGCTCCGCCCACCTGAGAAGTTGGCAATGTGCGTGCACTCGTCCATGACCCCCTTCATGAAGCACAGAGACTCCCGCTGCAGGGTCTTGGCACCCTTGGTGCGGACTGCGTCAGCTAGGGGCCCTCTACCGCCGCCCACGGCGGGCATGGCGCGCTCCCTGTCGTCACGGCAACCCTGGCCTCCGCCCGACAGGCCCAGCCGCACCTCCTCCGCCCCGTTCAACCGCAGGTTTAGGGTCGGGGTCAGGGTCAGGCCCGAGAGCTGGTCCAGGCTGCCCGGGGCATCGCGCACAAAGTCCTGACCCATCCGGAATGAGTCCGTCTGGAGGGAATAATCTCTGTGAGATGTGTGAGAATGTGATGCTTGTTTTGATTAAAATTAAAATGATCACTGAATAAGCAGAACAATGATATTTACTGCTACACTTGAATCTTAAAATCAACCACACAAACACACCAACATACAAATACCATCAAACCAGTTTTATAAATAAATAAAACTCTGTTGTGGACAGACAGGGACTTTGTTTCAAAGACTTTTACTGGAAACTGAGAGAAACATTCAAACTTCTTTCTCTTTTCTTTTTTATAAATACCAATTTTGGACTATTTACATGTTTCTAAAACATTACTTTTATCACCTCAACTTTTTATATTACAGGTAATCTCCCAAGGGCCTGAACTGTGGAAAGCATGTTTACACCTTCAACATTATTGTGTGCAGCTATTTAAAGCTCAGGCACAGGTGATACAGACATCAGTCACGTTCAACATTCAAGTTTTACAGTGACAATCCACAAGAATGTGGATTATCTCATCATCTTGGAATCCTATTACACTGCATTACACCACTGTGAATAATCCTGTGGCGTATATCATAAGTGAAAGATCCCCTAGACCTGCCATAAATCAGTGTGAATATTCCTGTTACCCACAATTATTCCTACATGGGGATAATTTCCCTTACTCCACAATACTCAATTTTGCGAATAAACCCCTTACTCCACATTTCTACACAGCATGAATAATCCCCTTCGCCCTGTAGAGTTACAGTGGGATTAATCCCCTTACCCCACAATACTCCAGCATGTGAATGATCTCCTCGTAGATCGTGTGTGTGGCATACTGCTTCTCCAGCTCTCTCCAGTTTACAGCTTTACTTAAAACGCCCTGCAGCAAGAATAGGGAGGTGTTTCACAAAGTCAGGCACTGGGAAAGACCCAAGGTCCCGAAAGCACCACAATCACTACAATCTAAGCATTCTCTATGACACTTTCTGGAATCTATGAAAAGCGTTTGCGAAACTTACTTCGGAATGTTGACCGACATAAACAATATACGAGCGACATCTTGTGGCAAATGTTTGAATCTGCAACGCCGATCTATTGAATTTGACGCACTTTCAAACTTGAGACAAACACATCAAAACAAAGCGTCGAGCTCAAACATAACTGGTCAAATCATACCGTGGTAAATACACTGGAAGCTGTACTCCAGGAGAGACAGGGAATCAGAGGAATAGGTTTGGGCCAGTTCGTCACAGCTAAAGACGCCATCTGGTGGAGAGACATGGCAATGGAAGTGAAAATAGCGTTTATGAGAAACTTAGTTCAGTTCAAGAATCCGAAACTCAGTGAACGAATTCTTTCAGTGAAAGAACACGCCCCCTTTATGTTAATTTATCCATGCACATGTTAAGAAGCAAGATGTCTGGCTCTAAGTGTCGAACTAAAACTGTAAGCTTTGGAGTTCAAAGTCTGAGTAAAGAAGTAAAACACGATTCATTTCTGTAAAAGTTAATATCAATTTGAATGAAAAACCATAACTAATCAGACTAGAAAATATTTCACTAAGCAAAAAGGAATAAACGTACCGACATCTGATTCCTTAAAACTGCTTTAATACTGTTGTTCTCTATTGATACAAAACTGAACTACACTGACGCATAAAGTTTGATATTTCTATATACCGCGATACCACAGGTAAATATCGGTGCATCAGGCAGGACCTACATGGCCTCCCATAGAAATGCCAGTCATGCCAAGCGGCCAGTAGCCCTCCCTCTCCAGCCAGTGAAGCAGAACTGCGGACTCCAGGACGAGAGCTCCGCCCATCACGAACAGGTCTGAAACATTTTTCAGGCTGGAACGTCTTTAGCACACAGGGAGCAAGACTTCAAGAATGTCAAGAGCACCACAGCGGTATTGATTTAGGCAACAAAATCTCAGCAATACCAAGCCCTCGAGACATATGTGTCACAGGAAAATGATCAATCATGCTAGTAAAGTGTCAACACTCACACTTGGTCTTTAGGTTTCCGGCATCCATGTGCCACTGCGAGTTAAGAAAAGTGAGGAGTTTTACTAGAGAAACCACACACACACACGCGCGCACACACGCACACACACGCACACACACGCACACACACGCACACACACGCACAGCTGTTTAGTGGATATAATAAGGGTTCTCCAGCAGCAGTGAGGCCATCCCTGTCTCTTTGATCATGGGTCTCGCCATGAGGGTTCTTCTCCTCCAGAAAAACTGTACGAGAGGCCAGAAAGGTTAGAGCCGTAAGCAGGGGAGATGCACGAAGGCGGGGCACGGGCGGCGGGGAGGCGGGGCACGGGCGGCGGGGAGGCGGGGCACGGGCGGCGGGGAGGCAGGGTGTCCCGGCACACTTACGTGGTCTCCTGTCCCGGCCAAATGGATACACACCGGTCTGTGCTTCTGCCATTTCTTTGGCACTATGAACTGAAAGCTGGAAGGAACGTGATTTATGGCACCTTTAACCGGCACATTCCACAAAAGCTCCTCTTGGAGTGCCCAGCTCTTGGGTTGGCGCAGGACTGCTCGTCTTACCTGGCTTTGACGGACTCTGTTGGCAGGATGCCAGGCACAAGCTGCGCCAGAGGAGATATGAAATGGCCGTTGTGAATTCTGCAGTCCGAGTGTTCTTCCACCTGCAAAATCCAGCGCATCAGGTCTTAGACAAATACAACCGTGGACTTCCTGAAGTAGAACAAGGATCCGAGAGAACAGCGCATGTGACAGGCGACGTCCATTAGTTTCTTACCACGTCGCTAACATAATAAAAAGTGGTTCAGGTGGCAACAAACTTCCATACTCTCAGTTGTGAAGGTCCAGTCTGGGCTCTAATGATCAAACCCAGTGAGCCTGTGGGATCTGACCTTGTCAATGAGCACAGGATAGTCCCGTGGTACCAGGTGTTTACACTTCTCTCTGTCCCCGATGATCTTCCGGAACTCAAATATTCTGGGGGTCAAAAAACAAAAACAAAGAAAGTAAATTGTGTCTCATCACATAAAAGAAGAAAAAACTGTGAGGCTCAACAAAAACGTGAAGAAATGAATCAAATTTACACAGAAAGCCACTAAAATTCATTCAATGTCCTTTTGCAGAGATTGGATCATAGTAGACATATAAAAAAAACAGATATTGCAGCAGAGACATTTAGCCACATAGTTAACTCACAATTCCCAAACCTGCACTAGGAAATCCAAGACAGAGTCTGCAGCAGTGCAGATGGAAACCAAACAGAAACTATTAGAGTGCATTAATCAGGGCCTGTTCTCAGAACAGTGAAAAACCATAACATCCTTCTCAAAATAATCAGTCCAGCACACTGGGGCTCAAACACAGTTCAGCAGACTATGCATTAGGTCAGGAAAGGTGAAAGCTGACCCAGGAACAGCCCTGTCAACCTCTGAAGCCCGACTGACAAAGACATGTGCTGGCTAAAAGCTGACCCAGGAGCAGCCCCGTTACTCTGAAGCCCGAGCAGGGGGATGCGTGTTGGTGTTCGGTGCAGAAGCTGCATGCCTTTTCAGGTCCTCCGGCCTCCCCCAGCCCTGGATGAAGAGCTTCGTGAGGAGGAGTTTTCTGTAGAGAACATCCAGTCGGCTCACACCCATTGGCGAGGTCGTGTCATCTACAGGGAACAACACACCAGTCAGGACAAAAGCATTTCACAAAGCAGTTAGTCAAACAGACTAAAGGTTAAATATGTTAAGCAGTCAATAACACACACACACACACACACACACACAATCTAATTTGGTTTTACACACATTCAAACATACACACACAATAACTAAATAATGAATCAGATAACCACTGTGGTATTGTAGCTGTGGCCGCTCTAGATGTGCTACATGTATATTTAACACTAGAGTACCACTAAACCACTGTAATAACGAGCACGGAAGAATCAACTATACACACCTTCTCGTGCATTACTGCGGGATTTGTATACTGAATTACTGTAGATGTAATCAGCTTTGCACTGGAGAAACCACGAGAAGGCCTACAATCGTGTTGGTGGACACCTTAGCTTCTCTGAATACATTGTGTACTTCACTACAGTTCTGAACCTCTCTCTCTCTCTCTTATAAACATATGTGTATATAAAAATGTCAGGTCGACCATAATGGCATGAGTACATTACAGGCATGAAGTAGGCAGTAAATGCTACTGAAACTTTCTCTTCTGGGATCATGTGCTGATCATGGAGGGCAGAGTAACGTCTGAACATTTACTAACAGTCACGGGACATCCGACATTACAAAGAGTTTAAAAATCGGACAGGTCAGAAGAACAGACGTCATTAAACCAATCCAGTAGTTTCATCAGATTTGTCTTAAGTGGTAAAAAAAAAAAACCTTCCAAGGACAGGTAACTTAGCAAGCGAGCTAAATACTCTTTAAAGAACCTGTCATGTGCCGATTTGAATTTATATGCACTAAAGACTTGCCCCAAGCCCTTAAACAGAATGGCAAAACAACAGAAACACGGGTAAGAAACAAATTACATCGAAAAATAAACTTGATAGCCAGATACCTCGAAGTAAAACGAAGATTTGAGGGGGGCCGTTTACTTCTCATCGCAAAGGGCGAATTCCAGTTGAGAGTGAACTGCCATCCCAACGTTCAATGAAGCGACGTCCCGGAAGTGCCGACTGGCCCTCTTCTTCTTCGGTGGTTCTTGTTCGTTTTTGTGTCCAGCAGTAGGGGGCGCTACCGGAATAAAATATCCCGAATAACACGAAACGGTAATGGGGACAAGCTGCCTATCTGGAAATCATTGACAAGTTTATGTACATTTGACGTGCATAATCTGAGTTTATAATTTAATTGCGGTTTTAAAGATAATGGATAAGTGTCCAAGATTAATGGTTATATCTAATAACCATTAATAACAGCTAAAAATAATACATGTATTTTGATGATATTTATATATTATATATATTTATATCTTTTTCTTTTTTCTACCTCGGTTCAGACGCTATTAACTGTCAAAGGCCAGCCTTACGCAAAACTCGTGCCACAAAAAACCTTCATAACCTTATTTATTTCCAACACCAGGGGGCAGTACGTGCTATTAGATTCCTATACTATCACTGAATATTTGAGAGCTAATAAAATTAGGCTTAAATAAATCAAAAGTTGTAGCAAGGGTAAAAACACATTAAAGTAAATGACAACAGGAGTCCTGAGTTCTATATGCCTATAAGAAGCCTAAATCTAATATTTCAGAATCTATGTTAGACTTTATATTTAGTATGTGTGTATCTTGGTCTCGTAATAGTCTAGAAAGGCTTCATTGTCCAGTGCAGTTGAGCAGGGTTATGATATGGAAATTACGTAGGTAATTTTCCTTATCGTGGTTATAGACAGGAAATTGTGCAGATTGAAACAGGAGGCGCAAGACCGGGTTGCAGGTTAGGGTTGTGTGACGAACTCACTAACGTTATTTACGAGCTAATTAACTTTTTTGTGATAGCTGTCATTTTATTTCTTAAAATGATATTATCACCGTCGATAGACTCCGTATATAACCGTCTTTCTTTCAGTGTCATACAGAGTTTGACAGCCGCCTGAAAACACGCTCAAATAACCTCAGCGGTTTTTAGTGCTTTGTGGACAATTGCGACAAAACAGATAACCATGAGTAATTTTCCCAGGTTGTTTACAGCTGTTTTTGTTGGCGCTTTAGTGAGCGCTACTTCGTGCGTTAGAGCAAACCCACAGAGCGTTTTCCTGGACGACATTCTAGCGGTTTACGGAGAAAACGGATTTCTCGACCACAATGGAATTAACAGTTTACTGAAAAGAGTTGTTCAAGACAATCCCGTATATCTGGAAAAGGAGTCAGTGCTTGCTCAGGTAGTATACAGCTTCTGCTTTTAGGAATCTCGTAAATTGGGATGAAAACGCAATTTCATTTGGGTGTTCAAAACTTTCCCCTGGTCTTTTATTCAGGTTTTGGTTGGTTAAAAACTTATATTACAAACTTATGCATTTTTATTGCAAAATATGAAACTATTAAGTACCACAGAAAAGTATAAATTATACAGAAGGTAGTGTAAATTAGTTTTATTAACCAGAAAGCCCGCCAAACATTTTAGGAAGATGCTCCGATAACGGACGACGCGTTACTTCTTCACTGGATTGACCGATCAAACATTTAGTCTGCAGTGTGTGGAGAACGAGTTTGTTTCCTTAAGTGTCTTAACTGACTACCTCTGTCTCGCACCTTGGCTGGACAGTGCGTGTCGGCGGAGGAAATCCTCGCTGTCTACGGACTCGGCAACCTCACACATCTGGACAAGGATCACCTGAAGACCGTCTGCCCTGCCCTGTTAAACCAAGCGCTCCAGCCTACCTGCACATCGCTGTCGCCCGCGCCACGCAAACATGTTGAACAGCACGGTGAGTTACCAGCGCGACTTTGACCGAAATGTGTCACTGGACTAAGGGTAAATAACAGTCCAAAAACGACTTGTTCTGTTTATAGTAGTTTATAGGTGCAGAGCAACATTAAAGTATGATTCTGAGCCGATTTCACATCAAATAGGTTAACAATTCAGATTAACAGTTTCCCTGCATGCATGAACTGTCACTCGTTTAACGTCTACAGTAAATTCTCAAACACGGTCATGCAAAGTTTCAAGGATTCAGGCCTAATGCAGCTATTGGGTACTCTCGAGCGTGCAAACCTGTATTGACCCGCTCAGCAGAGGTTTAAACATGGACCTTGTTCCATGTCGCGACACCCCACTGTGACTGTTCTCATGTGGAATCTCCGGCAATTCCGTCCTGATACAGGCTGAAGTTATTTGATAAGATACCGGCGTGTAACAGTGACTGCAGACCTCTTGAAACAGTTCACATCAGACTTCATCCCCTGTACCTGGAACGGCAGCACCAAGAGGTTAAAGGGTCCATTAACAACCGTAACAAGGGCGGTTTTGTTATCAACTCAAACTTATCAACTCAAACTTATCCGAGTTGAATTGGTGGCATAATCAGATGGTGCTTTGAGTAGTTACAAGTAATTCATATTGGAATAAAGCAATGCATATTAGAATAAATGAAAGCATATTAAAATAGAAATGCATATAAAAGGTTAAAGCTTCTTTTTCTCATTAGTGTCATTAATTAGGCTTTATCGTTTATTTTTCTTTGGTGGTGATATTTGTATGAATTATATTTTTATGAATGACTTTTTTAGTGTTTTGATGATGTAATATTTATATGTGTAATTCCTATAACATGGACACATTTTGTTATACTCTAACAGAAATGTTGCATGCTCAGTCTAAAGCGCTGGACACGTCTCATCAGTTAAGACATGCAGCTACACGTTCAAGCCCCTGCACGTGGTTCTCCTTCACCGAAAATCAGCACCAGCGAAATACGAGGACGCATCCTGGTGTCGGATGTTCTAAATACGTCTGTCTTCTCACCAACAGTATGGGGATATGGCTTCCTGGCTGTTACAGTCATCAACCTGTTCTCCCTCCTGGGCCTGGTCCTCATCCCCTTCACTAAGAAACCCTACTTCCCTAAAGTGCTCACGTACTTCATCGGCCTGGCTATTGGGACGCTGTTCTCCAACGCTGCGCTGCAGCTCATACCTGAGGTAAGGGCAGGTTCGCGTCAACGGCAACGCGCTACGGGTGAAGTGGCTTTTGACTGCAAACCACTGGATCTCACCATCTCTGGTCATGAGTCAGATCATCAGTATATACTTGTAAATGAGGTGGTTTGTTGACCTCAGTCATGGAATTGAAAAACTCTCTGGTCCACAGTGAAATTGCTGGCAAGGTGTTCGTTGGACATGGTGAGGTGGTTTACTCTCATTATATTGCACTGTACAAATGTTGATCCCTGTGTATACTGGCAGGCGTTGGGATTCGACCCAAAATCGGATAACTACGTTCAGAAAGCGGTTGGGATCTTCGGGGGCTTCTACCTGCTCTTCGTCATGGAGAAGATTCTGCAAATGGTTCTGAAGACGGACCACGAGGTGGGATGGGTGTCCTTTGCTTGTTCTGATCCATCTCCCCACACCTGAGGTTGGCCAGATCACCTGAGAACTATTACAGAACAGACATGTACATACTGGCAGATAAGACCCTCAGAATTTTGATGCAGAACTTTCTGTAGGTCAGACATCTTAACTTCAAGGTGTGTTAAAGTAAACGAAAACACACATCTGTGCTGCTGTAACCTCCTGAAGCTCAAGACTCTTCTCTACTTATAAAGAGCTGGGTATGTGTAAGGGACCAGGTCAGTAGCCTGATTTCATTCAACAGGTTCCCTGCATGGAGGTTCTTATCCAAAATCATGCTCAGTGGCACTCATTGGTTCACAGTGACTGTGACTCAGTGCTAACTAGGGATAACTAGTGACTCTAACCATTTGGTCACCCTTTGCTGTGAGCTCATGTCCTTTTCTGAGATAGTCACTTTACATCTTCTGTTCTCTGTTTTGTGTTCCCAGCATGGCCACAGTCACTTAGGACCTGCGGTGGTTCCCCAACAGAACGGAGGGACTGTGATCGCCGTCACCAGCTTCAGCACTGCACACAACGACAAGACCAGCATGACCTCGGAGCCTGATGAAGAGCAGGTACCACATATCCCTGCTGGTATCACCTGGGTCCCTTCAGCCCTGCAGTGAGCAGCTCATAACATCTGTGGATGACCTTTGACTTCATCTGTGCCTTCAGTAACTTCTGTGTCCCTGTATTTTGGTTTGTTCCTTACCCAAGGAAACATGCAGCCAGAGTACTGATTACACATTGTCTGTAGTTGGTATATGAGTTAAAGCTCTGCTGCTATAGGCTTGGCCCCAGGAAGACCGTGTATGAAGTACAAACGACATGGCCTGCCCTCAACCTTCCCTTTATATTAATATTCATGTCGTTAATTAGCATTCATTAACATTCATTTGTCTTTAATTAGCATTCATTAGCTACCTTAAGCCTTGAGAAGGAGAAGGAGATGAGCTTTCCTCCAATTACACACCCGGAGAGCATGGTGGATGCAGGTGGTGTGACCTGCTTGTAACTGGCTCCCTTGTCCTAACTGAGGACAGTTAACCCTTTACACGACAGGACAGGGGATGGGAAACACCGCGGCGTTTACTTCAGCGTCAACACAAGCAAATGTCGGCAAGTCAGAATGCTCTGCCAATACAGGCACTCTGAGAGGTCGACATTTGGTCAGTGTGGAAAGTGGAGGAGGTCCGTTCGACATGAGAGGCCGAGATGAACTCGGGGTCGGCGCCCCCTGTGGGTCGGGCTCAGTGGGACGCTCAGCTGTATTTGGTTTAGGTTGTTGCAGCTGTTTGCCTTGCAGCGTGTTCTCGTGTCCTACTGCATCAGTGTTGTCCTGGTGACCTTCAGTCAGGTCCTCTGATGCTAGTCACGTTACAGTAAGTGTGGTACTGAAGACACGTCCTGAAGTGTGACTTTAGAATCAGATCAGTACATCATATGTTCTCATAATGAACGCTGCTCCCACTGTGTAGTTCTACAAATTGTGTGTAAAAGTTTAAATTTAATGTGTGGTGGGGTGTGTGTGTATATATGGGGGGGGGGGGGGGGCCGCTCCGACG
>JAOYMR010000001.1:16976265-16996673 GCA_025802075.1 Tenebrosternarchus preto | reverse complement strand
CCCCCCCCCCCCCCCCCCCCCCGCCCGCCCCCCCCGCCCCCCCCGGCCCCGCCGCCGCGGCGGCGCCGGCGGCGCGCCCCCCCCCCCCCCCCCCCCCCCCCCCCCCCCCCAGCTCCGACGTGCTCGCTGGTCCGTTCACTCAACCCTGTCACTCTCCACAGCCGACGCCATCACGGCGAGCCCTGTGCCTGTGCGGGGCAGGCCAGCAACTGACCGGCGTGAAGACGGTGGCGTGGATGATCACACTGAGCGACGCCGTGCACAACTTCATCGACGGCCTGGCCATCGGAGCCTCCTTCACCGTGTCCGTCCTCGCCGGCTTCAGCACCTCCATAGCCATCGTCTGCGAGGAGTTCCCTCATGAGCTCGGTGAGAGACGACACAGGAGCGAGGGCTGGAGGATGACGATGATTGTGATGAAGAGCGATGGTTTCACTAGTATACCTCCCCCAAGGTCTCCAAACAAACACTCTCACACTGGGACCTGTCGCAGGCTCTGAGGTCAGGGGTCAGATCCCTTCCAGCGCACGTTTTTGATGACCTGTTCTGTGCTTCGCTCCTAACAATAAATAATGACCGAACACTTTAACCAAATTTAGAGTACGATCTTAGTATGTATCTGTGCTTATAAGTAATTGCTTATAAATAATTATCTGCTATGTTTAAGAGAGACTTATCAGACTTTTATCAGAACATACAATAAAATGCCCCAAACAATGGTTAGGGAAGAGAGAATGATCTGCTCCCCGTCTCCCCCTGCAGGTGACTTTGTGATCCTGCTCAGCGCGGGCCTGAGCGTCCCGCAGGCGGCCTTCTTCAACCTGCTGTCGGCCCTGGCGTGCTACGCGGGGCTGGTGCTCGGCATTCTCCTGGGGAGCAACTTCGCGCCGAACCTCATCTTCGCCTTTGCCGGTGGCATGTTCCTCTACATCGCCCTGGCAGACATGGTGAGATGCCCTACTGCCAAATGCCCTACTGCAGGAACGAGCCAGGTGTTGCGTGGAGCAGAAAAAGAAAGTGTAAAGACTGTGCTGGTCCACACTGATGGCAAGAATTTCTTCCAGCTCCAATTGTTACACACGCTTTCATTTCATTATTAAGGTGTTGTAGATTTGGCAGTGTTCAGCCGATCAAGTTTCTGTAGACGGTCTGCTGAAACCCACACTACTTTAAGTCCAATTGTGGGTTGTACTCTTCACTCTTGTTCTGGATGTTTGATCCTTTATCTTTATACATTTAGTAGCAATAAGAAACATTGGCAATGATGTCACTTCCAGGGGCGTGTCCTCTGGGCAGCACCTAACGGGTCTTGCGGCGGTTCTGGAGTCCAGATAGATCAGTGTAGCTAGATGAGGGATTTAAGGGTTCTGAAAAGGTTCTGGTGTCCAGACAGGACCAACGCAGCAACAAAGCTTTTCTCGACTCCGCCCAGAAAACCACGAACCCCGCCTGCAGTCGCACAACAGGGGCTGAAAAAGGAGGCTGGGAATCACACCGGGTGTCAGAATGACAACGTGATGATGGCAGAGTGACGAGATCACGCAGGTCCCGCTAGGACCAGCCAGCTGGGGGCGATGTAAATGAGCACACGTTTATCACCCCCGCGGGCAGTTATTGCTTCCTTCGTTTCCGTTACAACAGGAGACAGTAAAACAAAGTAGAGATTAGATACTGTAATCACAGCGATTTCCCAATTCAGCTGAAGTGCCGGGGAATGTGTTTGAGCCAGCCGTTCTGAGTACGTGTGCACATAATATACCTCCTCCATTAATGCGTACAGTTCTTCAGTTAGTGCTTTATTCAGTTAGTACTTGGACAGTCTTAGAAGTCTGAACTATTGAACATCTAACCACCATTAGAATCAAATACCCCAACACTGCTGTACTCGAGTCAGTTTCCTTCTTGATCCATATGGTGACATAAAAAGCAACCACTGATCCCAGGACAGTTCTCTGAGCTATGATGGTCTTCCATGACTCTCTTTCTCTCAGTTCCCAGAGATGAACGCCATTGCTAGAGAACAGCCACGCAGCACGAAGACCGACGTGACATTCTTCGTTATCCAGAACACCGGCCTCCTCACCGGATTCGTCGTCATCTTCCTCATTACTATGTTTGCTGGGGACATCAATTTGGGTTGAGCCCCTCCCCCATAATGCAACACTGCACACCTTAGCCATTAACAAGCCAACATATCCACACCAGGTGTCAAACGGTGTGGAACCGAGAGACTGGTAACGATTGTAAAGATACACTAGAACTGATCAGGAACTGAAACCCTCACAGATTAACGTTTGTAAAGCACATAGATGACTGTTCTTTTATGTTCACACATTTATCATCAGATGTTTAAGAAGAGTTTTCACTTTTTGTACGATGTGTGTCCATGTTGTTTTTAACCAAATCCATCCATAGTAAAAGTGAAGTTGTCATATATATGGCATATATAATTACTAGAGCAAATACCTTAGATCACAAGCAATTTAAGTGTCAACATGATTCTAAAACGATCTGGTAATTTATATTAATCAGAAAACAGAATGATTTGTAATAATCCAGTAACAAGATTTATTAATTGACTAGTCTGATTATGAGAAGATTATTCTTTGCTATTGTGTATGTAGTTTAATATACTGGTATAGAGTTGAGCTGGTTTATATCTGTCCTGCCTAAACTGCAAACTATACTACCAGTGCAGGGAAATGAGTGGGACTGGGAATCCAGCTATGACATTGGCCAACAGCAGCACCTGGGCAGGGCATTAGTCAGTATGAGCAGCCAATCAGAACATGGTAAGTATGAGCAGCCAATCAACCTGCTCAGTATAAACAGCCAATCAGGAAAATGCAAACAAAGACTGAACCTTGAGACTTAACTGTCATATGAGAGGATAGAGGACACAGGAACACCAGGAGGGAGACCATTCAGTACCGTATCAAAAAATCCAAATTTATATTTTCTTTCAGTTGAGGACATTCGTTTGTTATACATCTGATATAGATATCTATACGTTTAGTTCTTTAACATTAATTTAGCACAGAATATTGTTCAGTACAGTCAGTGCAATATTCTTTGCATTTAAAATTAAAAACAACTTTTCCAAAATATACTTCTACTGTATATTATATTTCTCAGCACATTTACTCCTAAATTTCATTTCAGTAAAAAATAAAGAAGCAAAAAACGACAGTCACATCAAAAAAACAAAGTTAAGTAGAGAATTGGCTGAGTGGAGGTGCAGCTCTGAAGACCCAGAACAGCACAGGAACTCCAACAACCACTGAGGCAGCAGGACATCTGGGACACAGGGGGCCGAACGCTGGGCTTCTGAGAGCACAGCTGCCTTTCACACTGACCTCAGATCAGTTTCATAGACTACACAGACTTGCACCAAGGGTGGCGTTTGGAGCCAAATATCCTGAATCAACCCCCCCCCCCCCCAAACATTTTAATTGTCCAAATTGTTCTATGATGGATCTTAAGGTCAGTATAAAAGGGTGACTCCTGTCCCACCAGGACTGAATACGTACAGTACATCAACACTGTGGTTCTAGAAACACTTGAACTCCCTTCAAGGGGAATCGTCAACACTGATTTAGAACTTTACTCCCATGATTAATTACACAGAATAAAAATTCTAAAACCTATTCTAAAAGTTTGAACTTCACGTTAACTGCGACGTATAATGCAGAAGCGGAATTTTCATTCTGTGACTGACTACAGAAGGGAGCGAATCCCTGGCCATTGGCCGAATGCAGACCATCAAAGCGCGAGAGCTCCCCCTGGAGGACACGAAGGAAACGGCAGGTGACTCTGCTTTGCAGGGGCAAACTGGAGCACACAAGCCAGACAGGGAAAAACCCCAGCAGGACGTCAAACAATGAAAAGTTACCCACGCTACGCTGCTCGGACGTTCACGAGGGTTAGCATGAACTCTCCATGTAACGCGTCTGGACAGTGAGTCCAGACGTAGCGAGGCGTAAGCTTTGAACCCCTGAAAATCAGGCGGATGATTCCCGTGGCAACCGTCACGTTTCCTGGGCTTCAGGAGAAACCAGAGGTGAAGGAGGTAAGAGGCAGCCGCCGACTGGCTGTTCCAAACTACCGCGCGCATGCTGGGCAAGAAGGGGCGGGATCTTTATCCTGCCATTACAGGACATGATGAGGACAGTCTCATAGAAACACATTCGCTTGAAACAGGACCGAACAGCCTATAACAAATACATGCATGCAGTACGACACATTTCATTTTATATATTACTTTATATGTAAGCGTTGTCCTTAGATACGCACTGTACAGCTTTACGGCAGAACACGTTTACAACTTTACAAATATTAATATAGCATAATGAGTGTAGATTACCCTGACTCGGCACATACATTAAAAGCTAATATATTCTCACTTATAACCGAACACAATGAGTTCTGGTTGAAAAGGCCACACTTGATTGATACTACCACATGACCACGACCAGCCAATGGGAATGCATCACTTAAAGGCGAACACAATGGCTCGAGACACGAGTTCCTTCCTCCAGCAGATCTGCGATCAGTTCCTGCTACCGCAATCCTAATCGCATCCATTGCAAGAAAAAGCAGAGCTGACCTCAGATCAGCATAAGAGAGCAACATTCACTCAGCCAGCAGGGATACATTTGGAATTAAAGACATCAGGGAACAGTGCAGACAAGAGGTTTCAGTAAAACAGGTCATCCCACGTAACTTCACATGGGAAGGGAGGTCCGCTTTTCAACATGCAGTTCTGTCTAAACCCTGAATTTGAATTCCCACCATGCCTGAGGTAACAGACTGCATTTACAGCACTTTCGTAAAAACAAATACTATTGTGAGAAAGTTAGTCTCCCAGACATTAACAACGTAGGAAATGCCAGAAAAACTGGTCTAATTCTCACATAATTACAACTTGTGAATTTGTCATCTCTGAGAGCCATGTCAGGTTTCAGAAACATTTTTCTCACAGCAGCAATGAATTACTGTTCCACCACACCAACACTGGAACCAAACATTCACAAGAACTGTGGTACAGATGGTCACAGGGATCATGATAGATTTCATGTACACTGATCAGTAATATATGTTTCCTGTCCACCAGATCAATTCATGCATCATCCTTGGAATTCCCAGGGAGGAGTAATGTAATGGAGAGGCACGTGCTTCAAAATCTTGAAAAAAGCGTTTCCACTCCACTGGATCCAATCGTGGTTTTCAACAGAGTGGGTCAGCTGACACTAGTCTGTTGGAGATTCTAGTGGGAGTGTAAGAAAGGGGGTGATTGTCTGACTAAATGACTGACAGCCACAGTGTGTGTGTGTGTGTGTGTGTGTGTGTGTGTGTAAAAGCTACAAAGGCTTTGCTACAGCACATACAATTCATATGTGGAAAAAGAAACAAACGTGTGTGTGTGTGGGGGGGGGGTGGAGATGTAAACTCATTCCAGATGTAGTTGGGGGGAAAACCCACGCACATCATCACGTAACATCATGTGTCTGTCCTCTCTGGAAGTCAGGATGAGTCACAGTGCAGAACTTCAGCTCCCAATTCCAATTCAGGGAAACTTCTCTTAACCACTGCCCCTAAGCACACTCTCACTCAGGGAATGCGGGTTATGGAGAAATGATGTAAAAATGATGACGTCTAGGCAGTGCACACCTTGAGTATTGGAGTGAGAAATCCCCCCCAGAAGAGAAGAGCACATGCTGCTGGAAGTGTGTATGTCAGGAGTAGGGTTTAGGGAGCAGAGGTAGGGTTTAGGGAGCAGAGGTAGGGTTTAGGGAGCAGAGGTAGGGTTTAGGGAGCAGTATGCTAACTTTTGGATTGCAACCAAGCCTGCTGAACTCTACAGATTCTAACATTCTGTTTTTTGGTTAATGACTCCTCCTTTAATCCAGCACCACTGAAGATGCTCCTTGGGAATGTCTGGACTTGGTTACACTCACACACACACACACACACAGCTGTCTTTAGGCAGTGTGTACGGGTACGTGTGTGTGTGTGTGTGTGTGTGTGCTGGAAGGGTTGGTGTCAGTCTGCACTCCCACCCAATTACTCTCATGCGGCCCTCAGACCCGCCCTCCCTCAGACCCGCCCTCCCTCAGACTGCCGGACTGTTTCTTCTGCTTGGCTTTGGACTTTCTCAGCATACGCACCTGACGAGAGAGAGAGAGAGAGAGAGAGAGAGAGAGAGAGAGAGAGAGAGGGATGGAGGGAGGGGAAGAGAGAGAGAACAGAAGGATTCCATCAGCACACAGCAGACATCACATCTCAGACCACAGAGCAGCTATAAGCTCCCATCTCACACCCCTTAAAATTTCTGGGATGCAAAACCGAACAAAACCAGGTCTGGATTTTCCAAACATGTGCTGAGGTGGCACAGGACCTTGTGGGAATTTCACTGCTGTGGAAGAAGGGAGGGGGCGGGGTGGGAGGGGCCAGGGGGGGCGGGAGGGGCCATGGGGGGCGGGAGGGGCCCCGGGGGGCGGGAGGGGCCCCGGGGGGCGGGGTTCTCGTACCTTCGGCCCGGCGGCGGAGATGATCATGTGTCCGGGTCCCTGGACCCAGGGCTCCCCGTCCACCTGCACGGGGATGGGTTTGGTCGCTGTGATGCGGACGTAGCTGCCCTGCGCGATGCGGATGCCTGAGCGCAGGCCGCTCTGGACCTGACCCTGGGAGACGGAGACACAGACAGTGAGACTGAAATCGTCATGAGCTCGAAACCCCCGGCCTGCACTGAGCACAGCGGAGGCCCTGGGGGGGATGTGTGTGTGTGTGTGTGTGTGTGTGTGTTAACATGCTAGTACTGGAAGACACAGAGGGTGGAGGGAGGGATGGAGCGAGAGGAGCAGGAGGGAGGAAGAGGAGGAGACTCACCATGTGTACAACTCCAGTCACTCCCACCACCTCAACCATACCATCGTCTATTCTGGGTTTAACGAAGCGAGCGTCACTGTCTGAGCCCCACAGGTCAGCGCCAGAGCCCCAGCTACACAACACACACACACGCACACGTCTGAGTGTGCTTAAACCGAACGAACCTGACTTACGTGTGTGTGTGTGTGTGTGTGTGCATGTCAGCACATGAGTGCGAGTGTATATGTGCAAGCTTGTGTGTTTGCGTACATATTCATGTAGTTGCGTGTGTGTGTGTGTGTGTGTGTGTGTGTGAGTGTACATGCACTGCTCACCTGGGGATGTTGAGGAGGATGAGTCCTTCTATGCTGGGCAGCTCCACGTCCTGATTGTCGACCTGCAGCTGTAGGTCCTTGTGCAGGTTCCGTGTGTGACTGAGTTTCTGCAGGCCCACCTTCACATACACGCCCTTGTTGTGGAACCTGGGAGACACCGCGGAAACGGCGGCTTAACGACTACAGTGGGACACCGCGTTTGTTACAGGGACTTAAAGCCGCGCGATGTATCGTCCGTTAAGCGTTATTGCGATACCGGATACTGCGATACTGATATTACAGAAGAATCACTACGTGGGTCTTTAGGTGAATCATGTCATCTGCGTGATCCAGTGTTCACAAGAAATCTTAGTCGGAACATGGAGTAACACAACCACAATAAAGTCTTTGTAACCAGATTACATGCAGATTCAGCAAAACACACACGCTGCAGTGAGTTACAGTGAGCAGTAATGAAGTACCAGTAGGGAGTAGTAGTGAGTTCACCTGCTGTTGAACTTTCCTGGCTCTTCTTCTCTGGCGTGATGGAAGTCTAGGCTGAGCTCAGCGTCGATGCCCAGGCCAAAGTAGTTATTCATCTGAACTATCTACAACACACACACAAGGCTGTAGGATGTGTGTGTGCGGGTTATTAGGAGGAGACTGACTGTAAGAGCCCAAATCACCATGGTCGCACCTTGGGGGGTTCGAGGAAGCCGTTCTGCTGTCCGTCTGCAGTCATGTCCTGGGTGTCCAACAGGATGGTCCAGCGGTCCATCTCCACCTCCTCCGCCTCGTCCACAGACACCAGGATGCTGTAGGGATCCTCCCCAGTGTAGCCTGTGCCCCACCGCAGCACACGCGCTAGGTCGTTACCTACACACACACACAGGGGAGAACGATGTACGTGAGCTACGCGGCTGTGTGTTACGGTAACATCACAGTTATGTCGTACTTTCTATACTGTGTATTACGGTAACATCACAGTTATGTCGTACTTTCTGTGCATTACGGTAATATCACAGTTATGTCGTATTTTCTGTGCATTACGGTAACATCACAGTTATGTCGTACTTTCTGTGTATTACGGTAACATCACAGTTATGTCGTATTTTCTGTGTATTATGGTAACATCACAGTTATGTTGTACTTTCTGTGTATTACGGTAATATCACAGTTATGTCGTACTTTCTGTACTTTCTTGGTCACTGCAGATTTTTATAGTCCTACAAAACTATTTGGAAAGTTAATTACCATCATAATCACCATAAATCTTTACAGACTACAGTTATGACCATTGTGAGGGTCTGGGTGTGATTAAGCCGTGTCTCTACTCTACTGCAGCTGGTGTGTGTGTGTGTGTGTGTGTGTGTGTGTGTGTGTGTGTGTGGCCTTCCCTTTCACAGGAAGCCCCTCGGGTGCTTTTACAAACACTTGGCATCTCTACGTTTGACTACTGCAACTCATTACTTCCAGGTCTTCCTCTACGGGTGGATCACACCATTACAGCTGATCCAGAATGCAGCAGCACCACTAGTCTACACCTTTCCAAAGTTCACAGGTCACTCCATTACTACGTCCCTTCACTCCATTACTACGTCCCTTCACTGACTTCCTGTAGCTGCCCACATCAAATGGAAAACCTTGATGTTTGCTTACAAAGACAAAAATAGATCAGCTCCCTCCTACATGATGAGGATGGTTAAAGCCCGATCCGAACCTCCAGTACTTCAAACATCAACTACAGCTTGACTTAAAACACCAGGCTTTGTCCAGTGATAGACAAGCTTCTAGTCTGTTCTCTGTCCTGCTCGAAGATGGTGGAATGAACTTCCACTGACTGTCTGGACAGCAGAATCCCTTGCAGTGTTCAAACACAGACTAAAGCCTCATCTATCTGTAGAGTATCTCAATGACCATTGATGCCACACTTTTATTTTCTACCAGTGCTGAGTAACTCAAATTTGAGTGCATATTTGTTATTCTATGTTACTGTATTTAATAGAACTCCAGCGTTATTCTTGTATTTTAAAGGTAAACTCTATCCTACTTACTGGCTAGGATTCATTCTGTGAGTCAACAACAAATCACTTTTGTAAGTCGCTCTGGAGCATCTGCTAAATGTCTTAAATGTAGTGTGTGTGTGTGTGTCTGACCTGTGCCCAGGGGCACGATGCTGATGGCTGGCTCGGGGCAGGCCAGCTTGTGCCGGATGGACTCCAACACGGCCAGGACCCAACCAATGGTGCCGTCACCTCCACACACGAGCATCCGGAAGTGGGGCACGCTCCGGAACGTGTGAAGCCTGAGGGATGGACCAAAGTGGAGGGGGAGGGGGGGGGGCACCTAACCATCAACCCAAACAGGAAAAGGAACAACTCCAAATAAAAGAGTAAGTCACTAACTCTTTAGGAATCTAGAAACTAAACACTTGAGTTTATGGTGGATTTGTTATGAACATCTATGAACATCTTGGTAAAATTCCCTTAAAGAGTTTGAAAATAAATTCAATATTTAATGTAATTCGATAATGTAATTGTGCTAGTTGGTATGCAAGTTATGCTAATGACAGGTGTTGTCCAGGTTGTTTTCATTTGAATTCTAATCCCCCAAAAAATGGATCTCACCCAGGCAGTGGTCCACCACTGGTTAGCTCAAACACCTGATGAGGGTTGAGAAGCTTCCGGAAGCCATAAAGGAGCTCTCGGCCCTTCAGGCCTCCACTCTTAGGGTTAACAAACACCAGTAGAGGCGAGGAGTCTTCGGGCAATTTACTTTGCTGTGGAAAAGCGAAAAAGGCAAAACAATAGCTTATTAACTCAGTAAAAACCACTAAAATAGGAAATTCCTTCATCGCTCAGCGCCTTGTTGCAGTTCCTGGGCTCTCCTCTAGAGGGTGCCATTGCCCATCAATTAGGCACGGAGCTCCATTACTGCGCAGCAGAGCGACATTGACGTTAATTACACATGCAGCCTGTTGTAGGTAACGGATTAATTACTAACACCAGACACGCAGCAGCACAGACGCCCCCTGCTGTTCCATATGAGCTACAGCTTCAAGGCCTGTGAAACGAACGAAGCGCGTCACTTCAAATATAGCGATTCCTGTAATTGTGATGAAACCGATGAAAATGAACTGTGGTATAAAAGCGCTTCTGTAGCTCAGCGCGGTTAGATGCTCGATTCCACTGATTCAGCAAGGCGACGGATGGACCACAGTGCTTGAAAGGGCCGTGCAGATGATTTAGATATCAGAACACAAGAGAACAACGGTAGTCATTAGGAATAATTCTTGTAATAATTGTAAACAGTCATGCCAGTGAAGTGTACAGAAGGGAGTTAATGAATCGGTGGTGGTGGGGGGGGGTGTACCATGATCTCTGGTATGACGAGAGACGTGAGCTGTTTGTCGTTAACACAGGTGTCTTTGGCCAGCATGTAAATACGTTCAGCCTCCGAGAAACAGCTGATCTGCAGCGCCACAGCACCTGAGTGTGTCACACACACACACACACACACACTCCTTTACAACACACAGCATGAGGTCATTACCAGTCAAACCTGATGACCCCATCAGGGGTTAAACGAGGTCGGGAAGCTGCAGACTCATCTCTGTCCTGATCTCTGTCCTGATCTCTGTCCTGAGGAGACTCATCTCTGTCCTGATCTCTGTCCTGAGGAGACTCATCTCTGTCCTGATCTCTGTCCTGAGGAGACAT
The DNA here is from genome assembly GCA_025802075.1 of Tenebrosternarchus preto. Classification (NCBI taxonomy): domain Eukaryota; kingdom Metazoa; phylum Chordata; class Actinopteri; order Gymnotiformes; family Apteronotidae; genus Tenebrosternarchus; species Tenebrosternarchus preto. The sequence goes on along the minus strand of JAOYMR010000001.1, from coordinate 16,985,773 downwards.
CTCTTTCCTGATCTCTGTCCTGATCTCTGTCCTGAGGAGACTCATCTCTGTCCTGATCTCTGTCCTGATCTCTGTCCTGATCTCTGTCCTGAGGAGACTCATCTCTGTCCTGATCTCTGTCTTGAGATGTTTTTTTGTTTGCGTTTTTTTTTTGGTCTCAGATCAATGCGAAAAATTCAAGGTGACACAGAACAGCAGGAGAGAGTGAGGAGACGTGCCAGCTGTGTGTGTGTGTGTGTGTGTGTGTGTGTGCGTGTGTGTGTACCAAGGCTCATTTACAAATCAGTGTGTGTATGACAAGCATTAGATGTGCTATGAACACGCACGCACACATGCAGGCGCTCGTGTGCGGCCACACACACACACACACACACACGCACACGCACACGCACACGCACACGCACACGCACACGCACACGCACAGCAGACTGTTTGTACTGCTACACACACAACCAATGACAATCAGTAGGAATGAATAGAGTCCTGTAGCACTAGAAGTCTGTTTTGAAACAATGACAACCTTCAGAGACATCACTGTTGAACAGCCATGCTTCTCCCTCCCTCCCTCCCTCTCTCCCTCTCTCTCCCTCTCTCTCCCTCTCTCTCCCTCTCTCTCCCTCTCCCATGACATCATCTTTTCTTCTTCTCTCCCTAGTGCCTGGATGGAATGTAACTATGGTGACAGGGTTCTTACCTTGTGTAGGATAGACATTAGAGATGGTGACCAAATGACCTACAGAGAAGGGAAGGGGGGAAGAGAAAGAGAGAGAGAGAGAGAGAGAGAGAGAGAGAGAGAGAGAGAGAGAGAGAGAGAGAGAGAGAGATAGATAACGAGAGAGAGAGAGATAACGAGAGAGTGAGAGATAACGAGAGAGAGATAAGCAGTCCATCTCTTTCATCAAACCCATTTGTTCAAACACTGTAAATCTGATCTTAACATTTTAACACGTTGAAAAAAGGATTCGTTTTAAGTGTCATAATTATTTTAATATTGTAATCGGTGTTCAGTATAACACTGGAAAGAAAAGGTCTTCACTGACCTGCTGCCTCCATTGTTTGGGGGTTTAATGAATAAGCGCTGTGTGTGTGTGTGTGTGTGTGTGTGTGTGTGTGTGTGTGTGTGTGTGGTCCAGGGTTCTACTCTCACACACCACATACCACGTACTGCATGTTTAGTGAATCATGTTGACATTTCAGCAGTATGTACAATGAGCCCCATTCGTGAATATACAGTCAACCCCAGCGACACACGTCTCGTCAGGCCGATGCAGGGTATCGGAGCGGCGTGCAATCGCAGCGGACGGCCACTAGGTTGCGCCGGCGGAGACTCACTCTTTATGGCGAGGTGGTGCTGGAGCAGACTGGCGTACTCCTCCACAGGCAGCTGGAGGGGAAGGCCTAGCAGGAGCAACTCCACCTGCACCACCCGATTCCTGCTCGCAGCCACGTAGAAGCGCGTCTGGCTCATCTGCCTCAAGGAGATCTGACACACACACACACACACACACACACACACAGTTAGGAACTAGGGAAGGAGTGGGTTTCAAAATGAACAGGAGTTTGAGGGTGCTCGGACACACACGTGCGCGTGCAGATGGGTGGTGTAGATGGGTGGTGCAGAGAGGAGAGGACAGTGGAGGTTCACCTACCTTCCGAATCTCCCTCAGTTTGTCCAGCAAGAAGTCCTGGCCAGCCAGGATCTGACGCTGCACTGTAACACAGCCCAGACGGGTTACACACACACACACACACACACACACACACACACACACAAACAAACTGAACACTGTGTAGAGTGTAAACACCACAACTGCAGAAGGGAGATTATTTACAGACAACACCGCCCTTCCAGCGCCATCATCCATTAACCCACCGATGAAGCAGAACATGGATCATCAACTGGACCATGTTCGTAAAAGCTCCCCGGCTCGCTTGATCAAACAGCACAGATCTAGGATCAGCCTTTTCTATGTACATCTGACTCCCTTAGATGGGGTGCGGCGAGGAAGAACTGACTCCAGATTAGTAGACATGCTTTAACCAGTCCTACTTCTTACCTTGTTTGCTGCTCATGAAAACTTCCACGAGGTTAAAGTCTGCAGGGTTTTCATCCTAAATCCATTTAGACACACACACACACACACACACATACACACACAGTTAATCTAAACCTCACAATAGGTCAACACAAATCTGTTTTGATTGGCTGTTGAATATAACATACAATTGTACTCCGTTTCGTTACATTAAAGCTGCTTTCCTCTACAGAAAAACATTTACAAATACAGATAATGTTTACTGGGTGGTAAATCTACTCCCAAGAAGGAGGTGTACCTGTTTGCCAAGCTGAGTGAGAACTTCTTTAATGATGGAGTCCACAGTGCTGCTTTCCCCAACAGTGGTGGATACATAAGTAACGTCAACCCTGGTGGCACACAAACACACACACACACACACACACACACACACACACACACACACACACACACACACAGCAGAGGAGATGAGCAGCTCTTCTGAACTGCTCTACATTTACAGTCAACAAATGGCTTCACACGATACACATCCCATCATCATTACCGCGGTAACTGCGTCTAAGGGCAACCATTGCTGCTGTGGGTGTCTGTGTGCACTCATGTCACCATAGCAACAACATTCACTACAGCATCATGCCATCAAACCAGTTAAGATCGTCTTCAACACACCCTTCTTTGCGAGGCACCACTGTAAAGCATCGTGTCCGTATGGCCTGGAGAAGACCTATGGTTTGACATAACCTTGGAGAAGATGCTCCTCTCTCACTCAGGGTGGAGACGATCCCTCATGGCAGCCTCCATTCAGCCTCCACCCCAACAACCCGCCCACGACTAAACAAACAAGGGCCCAGTTCACCCACTTGAGCGTGTCGACATAGATCTTCAGCTGCTCCGCCTCTCGGGGTTTGGCTCGGAGAAGCCACGCCTCCTGTGAGCCGTCCCTAATCCCGGCCTTGTTGTCGGGTGTGCCGTTGCGGTTGATGATGTCATCGGCGAGCAGGCCCGGCGGCGCGTGGAGAAGGAGCTCGTACTCCTGGGGATCGTCGGTGAGGTAGAAGGCTCGCAACGCTGCGTCCTGTCTCAGGGGAAAAAACGCAACTCTGAGAAGGTTGAACGAACACTGAACGAGGGAATGCCAGAGTGAACTATACTTGGGCGCTCGCCTGACTGTAATCAGACTCTCCTGCCGTCATTACCAAAACTGCCCTACCTGGCTAAAAATACCCCAGGTATTACATATTTTATAGCCCCACTTCTGAAATCATGAACCATATCTAGCGGTGACCTTGAACTTTTTCCACTTACTTTCTGCATGATGCCATGCAAGATGACATTATGGGCTATTATGTTACTGAGATGACATTAAAACCTCACCACCATTTCCTCATTCTTGGTAATGCGAGGTGTGGAGACCAGCCGGAACTGGTTACGCTTCATGCCGTCATCTCCGTCTAATACTCGGACAGTCTGCTTCCCTGCAGGAAGACATTCTTTACTTTTACAGGAACCCCTTCAGCTCAATCAGACACGTCTTAGCAGGGGAGGCTCACGGCCCTGTAACGCTAAGCGCCAGGTCTCCACGACACCAATGTTCAGATGTTTCAATAGGTCTCAAATTAACTGGTCCAGGTGTGTTAGATCATGACCGGAACCTTAACCTTGCATGCCGTTAGATCTTCAGAACCTGTGTTGGGTACCTACTATGCAATTGGGTTGCATGATATATCATTTGTTAAATACACGATACCGGCCATTGCGATAATGATATCATGAATAGGTGATCATTTAAAAATTTGGTAAAAAAATATCAAGTAGGCCAGTCTTTCACATATATCACAGCACATCACAAGTGCTTTAATATGTGCTGTATTCTGCCCAAATCATTCAGTCCTACAGCCCCACACTGGAAGCCTAGAGAGATGCGTGTGACGTGTGGAGCTAAAACCCTAAACTTTAAAAGAACCAGTTATAATGCTTGATAAAAAATTCTAAAAAACATTGTTAATTTTTTAAATGTTCATTTTTGCTTTTAGGGAACGTTTACCAGCATCTGATGAAGCTGAAGATTGATTCTCCTTCGATGCTACTGGACTGGGGACGTCAACGTCGTCTAGATTATCTACATGGAACAAAAAAATCAGTCAGTCTCAGAAACAGAAATGTAATACAGGATTGCAGGCTCTAGCAGGGTGTGGGAGGGTGTGGAGAGAACAAACAAAGCAGCGTTTTCACAAATCTTCAAGCATCTAAACGTTCGTCAGCTCCGTCTCACAGTCAAACTACTAGGTCATCACTGAGCCAGCAAAATAAAAAGCAGTCGAGCCAAGATCTGTAACATTTTGGGCGTTAGGCGTCATGGTGTCATGGTGTCATGGTGTCATGGTGTCATGGTGTGTTCCTCTGCTATCGCTTTCTCTCCTATTCCTTCTCTTTTTTTCTCATTTTTAAACGTGGTCTATAAATAAGCTTGACTTGACTGATGCGAGTGAACAGAAACGTGCGCAGATGACCCACGTGAAGAGAACGGAGGGGCCGGGAAACGAAGGTGTGGGCAGGCAGGCGGATTACCCAGCTCGCATTGCTGCAGGGGCTCCGAGATACGATAACACTGCATCTTGCTGAAGTTGCGTGAGCAGAGGCGCACGCAGCAGGGGTGAAGGGTCGTACGCCGTAGACGACCCAGACTGCACTCCGCGGGGATGGTTATGTAACAGGATGTGTGCGCCTGTAACACACACACACATTAACAGAGACGTACAGCTCAGAAGGAAACACTCCTGTAAAAAAAGAAAAGGTCTCTTTAACCCCACAGTCCCTAAATGGATGAACACTGAACTTCCCATCACATGTGGTAGATGCTCCTGTCTAGAGTATTTATGAGCAGAAGTGTGAGAGAATTTGGAGACTGAACCCAGGACCTTGGTGTTACTAATCCCTGCGTCATGCTGAAAGATGTAACGTTTCATAAAAATGTGTGAATTTACTGTAATCACTCTAGACTCCCTCCTTTACTGCCTGGCACATCAGTTGTGGTACATTCATTACTGGGTGTGTGTGTGTGTGTGTGTGTGTGTGTGTGTGCCCTTAGCAGCTCTGAGCCATTGTGTCAGATGATTGGAGCCGAAGGAAAACACGCTGAAGTTCCGAGTGTTTAATGAGTTCAGCCATAACAACAAAGTTCTGAATTCTGAGCGATGAATTTGCACATTAAATTCATTTAATAATGAATTGATTTGCAGCAAGGCCCAGAATCAATCCGATCCATGCTGATGTCCTGGGGAGCCTTTTACATGACGACCTGCTTCGACCTTTTGCTGGTAAGCGCTGCTGCAGAGGGAGGGGCTAACAAAATGAGGGGCGTGGCAAAACAAGGTAGGCGGAGCTTACCGTGAGGCCGCACCACTCACAGCGCATGCCGGCCAGGACCTCAGAGGAGCTGCAGCTACGTCGGCACGTCTCACACCGCGCTCCAGACGCCATATTACCTTCCCGCCAATGGTGGTGAAACATGTCCTCACACTGGGGGGGTTAAAGGTCATCACACAGAGCAGGAGGTGGGCAACTAGTACAGATAGCCAGGTGAAAGGTCGTCGTATTAGGATATATAGTGCTAATTCCATGTATGTACAGGATATATTGATGACGATGATGATGATGATGAAGGGGTTTGTACAAGAGCTTAGATCAGGGGTAGTTTTAAATGTAGAAATGAATGAATTAATATTCTGGATTGGGTAATATACCATGATAAATGTGAAGGGTCAAAAATTTGTTTGGGGCGGAGCTTAAATGAATGGGAGGTGTTTACGGGTGGTGGGGGAAGGGCTCACACTCACGTAGTCACGCCCATCGTCCTGGTGACACACACGGCAGTCACTGCAGCTGAACGGGGCACAGTCACTGTGCACGTGCAACTCACACACTGTAACACACACAAGTAACACACACTCACACACTGTAACACACACAAGTAACACACACTCACACACTAACACACACAAGTAACACACACACACAAGTAACACACACTCACACACTGTAACACACACAAGTAACACACACTCACACACTGTAACACACACAAGTAACACACACACACACACTAACACACACAAGTAACACACACTCACACACTGTAACACACACTCACACACTGTAACACACACACAAGCACTTTAATATTTCAGCATCCACACACACGCGCAGAGAGCTTTCCCTTAGTATAGGATTGAGTTTCAGGAAGCAGTGGCTTCAGGGTTGAGCACATCCACACTAATGGTGCTCAAAACACCCCTGGAGTCTGGATTCTTCAGGGGCTGTTACACCGAACTAAAACCCAGTTACACCGAACTAAACCCAGTTACACCGAACTAAAACCCAGTTACACCGAACTAAACCCAGTTACACCGAACTAAACCCAGTTACACCGAACTAAACCCAGTTACACTGAACTAAACTGAGAAGACAGGGGGCGATGGAACTCACCGGAGCGCGTCACCGTTACACTGAACTAAACTGAGAAACATCGAGACAGAAAGAAAAAGGAAAGGGAAAGTGAGAGAAAGGGTGAGAAAGAGAGCGAGAGAGGAAGAGAGAGAAAAAATGTGAGAAAGAGGACGAGAGAATGTCTTCCTTTTCAGCGCAGTTCTTAGAAATCGGCCACCTGAAAAAGGCCACCGTGCGCTACCATGGCAACAGCGACTCTCCGTCAAAAGCAGGGAAGCAAGAGAGAGAGAGAGAGAGAGAGAGAGAAAGAGAGAGAGAGAGGGGGAGAGAGGGAGAGAGAGAGAAAGAGAGAGAGAGAAATTGACAGTGAAGAGTGTTAAATAAAATGTCTCAGTGTCTCCACTGCTTCACTGACAGCAGAAGCGATATGACTGGAACAGGGTGATTTTCACCTTGGGGTGAAAAGTCTCTTTGCTCAGGTCTGAGGGTGGAGAACATGAAGGTGTTGGTGCTCAAGAAGTGTGGGAGGAGTTTCCCTGGTGGTGGTGGTGGGGGGGGTGATATCCTGCAAATGTCATAAAAACGACTATTTGCCGAAAAAACGTGCCTTTGATATCAAATTTTGTTTGTGAATTTGAAAAGCTGCTTTCGAACATGAACAGTGGCTCTGGAGAGGTGAAGCAGACTGTTCTGTTAGCACCTCAGACGCGGATCACTTCGGCAAAGCGCTTCGAACACAGCTCCCATTGCCATGGAGACTGGATAGTGCATGAGCGACCGAAAAAAGTCCAGTTGTGTAAACAGTGATCCAGGATTAGGAGCAAACATCACTGCAAGAAGGTAGTGTTGGTATGTAATGATAACAGTTTGGGACAGAGTATAAAACCATCATACACACACACACACTCACACACACACACACTCACACACTCACCCTCACAACGGAGGGCTGCCGTCCCTTCCAGGTTCTTCCTACACACACAGCAGAACCTCTTCTTCTGGCCAGCTGGACCAAAGCAGTGGGCAACAGGAACCTGTGGAAACACACAGGAGTTACGTTACGTTAGTTTTTTCTCTCTTTTTCTCCCACTAGTTTTTTCTCTCTTTTCCTCTTTCCCACACGTGTCCCAACACAAGAGCTTTCTGAAGGTCTTCCTAAAACACGAAGCAGATACTGCTTGCCTCTGGGGTCATAGGTCACGCCCCCATGAACACGCAAACTTGTTTTCTGAGGGAGATGCAGGATTCTGGTTTGGCTCGGCTAAGCCCCGCCCCCTACAGACCAGTGGGTGTCGGCACTGAAATCACAGCTAAATAAAGTAATACACCAGGCCCTCCATCTCCACCTCCACCTGTGTCTCTCAGCAATAAGCAGAGGTGAGTGTAACCTTCTCCACCCTAAGACACACTTGCTATGTTTTGGAGAAATTCTCTCCTCAAGGAAATCTACTGCAGCCTACATGTGTCAGCATATGAAGAAAAAAAAAAACCTTAAGTTTAAACCTTAGTTCAGTGGTTTAAAACTTAATCTTATGGTTCAAGCCTTGGTCCTTTTGTTTAAAGTAGTCCTGAGATGCGTAGTTCCACTATGTGGATGTGCCACTGTGACACAGAGACATGGAGAGCAGGGGCCTTATGAGATATGAGAGAGAAAGTTATGAGAGGGGGATATCAGAGGGGGAGATATGAGAGGGAGATATGAGAGAAGGCACAGAAAAAAACCAAACAGTCAGGCAGGTGCTGGACCCAGTGCACCCAGTGCCTGTCAGTTGAGACAAACAGAATCACTCCATTCTTTCATGTCCAAAATATGAATCTATCAGAAAATTCCCTATTTTCTCACACTGGTATATACAAAACTGAACATTTTTCTATGAGAAATACAGAAACTGTAGATTTAGCAGAACAATTTACAGCATAGGACCAGAGAAAAGACTAACATACATTCACAGTTGTTTAGACTATAATCTCCGGTTCTTAATTACCATGATTTTTTTACTTCATTGTACTCCATTTGGTTTCACGCTGATGTTTTTCGGGTTTTTTTTAATCCTCCATAAAACTTATGTTTATACATCAATAAAACATTTACACATATAATATTGCTTTGGCAGCACAGCCATTTGATCCTGTCGTGCCAATAAAGCACATTTAATTTGATCTGAGAGGGAGGAAGGAGAGAGAGAGAGAGAGAGAGAGAGAGAGAGAGAGAGAGGGAGAGCGAGAGAGAGAGAGAGAGAGAGAGGGGGGAGAGGGAGAGAGAGAGAGGGAGAGAGAGAGTGAAAGCGAGGGAGAGAGAGAGAGAGAGAGAGAGAGAGAGGGAGAGAGCGAGCGAGCGAGCGAGCGAGAGAGAGAGAGAGAGAGAGAGAGAGAGAGAGAGAGAGTCGTCTCTCTCTCTCTACTATGGTGTGGAGGATCTGGATCAGGTTGAGTGTGTGTTCAGGGGAGGGAAGTGCAGTCGATGCTTGTGAACCCAGAGGCCCTAACAGGAAGGCGCGCGGTGAGGCAGGCGCCGTGGAAACCGCTCCTGTGAGGCCTGTCAAAACAGGGTTCTTTTCTTTGCTGTCGCTATGGTGACTGCAGCTCTGGCGACCAGGACTCCAGCAGTTGTCCTGTCCCTCGGTGCAATTTCACACACAAGAGCGGGCATGTGTACATGCACACACACGTGAACACACGCGCGAACACACACCTCCCAAGTGTGTATCCTTGAGCTCCTGCAGGCTCCGGCGTTTTCACCGGAGAGAGAGGACACTTCCTCTCTGGCACCTGCCCTCCCGTGGGACTCCTTACCGTGGACTGCTAGGCATCCGACAGGAAGTGACCTCGTTTCCTGTCCTAGGCCGCTCTGAGCTCGAATATAACGGTTCATGCAAAACCTTGTGGTCAGGAAAGCTGAATCTTCAGCCAAACTCACAGTCCTGCTCATCAGACCCCCTCCACCCACAGAGTCCTGCTCATCAGACCCCCTCCACCCACAGAGTCCTGCTCATCAGACCCCCTCCACCCACAGAGTCCTGCTCATC
>JAOYMR010000001.1:16940049-16953254 GCA_025802075.1 Tenebrosternarchus preto | reverse complement strand
GGTGCCGGCCGCGCGCGCCCCGCCCGCCCCCCCGGGCCGCGGCGCCCCGCCCCGCCCGCCCCGCCCCCCCCCCCCCCCCCCCCCCCCCCCCCCCCCCCCCCCCCCCGACATATTTATTCATATATCATGCGCACTTTAATGGAATCAAATGATCATTTATTACAATAATCAAATCAATAACGCTTCAACACATATTTATGAGAATATGATAACATTATAATAGCTACATAAAGTAGTCCAGAGACAGATTTCATGGTTTAAAGATGAATAACTTCTGCCCAAGCATTTAAATACTGTTCCTCAAGTGAACCTCCATAGTTATTACGTTATTAGATGAAGTTCACCTGTATGATCCTCCTCTTAAATGTTCAACACATCAAAAACCAATGAAGCATACAGAAATGTTACAGTTGAAAGCACAATACAACTGATCGACAACGGAGACTAAACACGACATGAGAGACGACATAAGAAGAAATTATCCTAAACAAATACAAGTTTATTATAAATACAAAACACAGCGACTATAATTCAAACATTGGGTTTTTTTTTTATAGGTAACTGGCCAAATCCATGAACCAACACTGGAAATGGAACTTATTCGGTTCGTTTTGTAAAGGTGAGTGATGTGTAGCCCAACTCTTCAGATAAACCCCATCTACAACTAAAGATCCTGACAGGGTCCATGACAGACACGGCGCCCGTTCCTCTAACGGAGGAGATAAACGGAGATAAAAACGGACTCCACCGCCCGCCGTGTCCGTCCAGGCGTAACCTACCGCCTTTCCTGCCCAAGACTGCGGCGTGTGTTTTCGTTATACTCACCGGCAAAGCCAATCTTTAAGCGCTTAGACCGTAACGTATCGTTCCGGGTAGGAGTTGTAGTGCTAATGTTAGCCTGCTAGCTAACTCGGTACGAACGACCGAGTAGGAAGTGGCTCGCGCTAGTCTAGTTAGCGCGTAGCTTACGGGAGGCGCTAATTCAAAACAGCGCCTCTAAAGTGCGTAAAAGAGGGTCAAAAACGGCGTCGGTTACGTACCTTTGTGAAAAACTGTCCGAGATAGAGGATCAACATGAATTTATTGCCTGTCCGAAAGGAAATGCTGAATGTTTAAAAACAAAGTCGCTAGCTAAGCTAACTCCTCACTCCACACAGACTCTAAACGTGAGTTTGTTGATACACACTCTTTAGTTAAGGTGCTCTCATTTGACTCAGCTAACAGCCAACGGTTTTTTTTTTTGTTTTTTTTTAAATCGAGCTACTGATGGCCCTTGGAAATTAAAAGCAGATACATCAATGATGATATTCTTTCATTGATAATCACAAAACATTGTGCCAGAATCGTGTTTGTATAGAAACTTGACTTCCTTACTGGAAATTCCCTGTGACGTATCACAGGTTTTCTCATCGCATGCCCCCTGGCGGTCAGGATTAGCAAGATTAATACACAATTAATGTCATTCTTAAATTTAGTGTGAATGTTTATATAAAGATATTTATTGCATATCTACAAAACCCCAGTATGTCACAATTTGTTTTTTTTAAAATACATATTTGTATTTACATTTTTGTTTGACCTTCACTGATCACTGTAACATTCATGTTCCGTTCCTGTCAATTTGGGGGAGCGTCTTTCGTATTTGTATATTTTACTTGTTTCTTTTTGTTCTTTTGTAAAACAAACTAAATCTTTGCTACTATCTATACCAATATATATATATCATCTAAAACAAAGCGTACAGTGTAATTTACAGCAGGGTTATGTGCGCTGGGAGGGCGGCACTGTCCCAAGTATTAGGACAACGGATCATACTTGTGCTAAAGGCAGAGGAAGATCACAGGTGCATGACTATTAATAGATCTCCAGTTGTTGGAGGATCTCATCCTTCTGAGGCGTGGTGTGTGTGTGCTGCTCGGAGCTCCCGACTCGCTCGTGCTCAGCGCTGCACGGGCTACTTTCACCGTTCGATCATCTAGACCATCACAGCCCTGAAACGGCACAGATTTAGTCCGTAGACGTAGGGTCGAGAAGCACAGCCGATTTAACCAGGAAACAAAAATATAATTTTCTGAAATAAAGTGGAATGTGAAGAGTTGCTTTTGCCGTATTCCATCCCAAAGCGAATAAAGTTGTGTGTTTGTATATGAGAAAGGCAGGTCATCTTCGCGTTTTAATCCTGTTGTTCTCTACTGTCCTTTTTTTGATGTATTAACTAGTGGACTTGATGCATTTAATGTTGTGGGTATTATTTCCAAAAAGAAGTATAGTTTGTAAATCTTTTTAATTCATTTGCATTATTGTTTTTATCCGTTGTTACCTTTTTTCAAATGTTAAGTGGAACCTTGAATCAGTTGAGAGGTCATTTACCTATTTTGTCTTTAAAAGGAGGAAATATAATCTATAGTTGCATCGTTACATTTCTGTAGCATAAATCATCTCGAAATCTCAAATATGATTCATTACCAACATGACCCGACAGGACAGTCAAAATAATCCAGTCGGATATTTCTTAAAATTAAATTTAGATTTGTACTTAAGCTCCATCTTAAAAGCAAAAGGTACAGTATAGTCATTCATGGCTACAAAACATTTGCTATAATGCAGGGTTAAAGAAACATTCTTACCGCTGAACGTAATACACGAGAAACAACACAGTGGCTGATCTGCTGGATCGTACTTTTACCAACTTTATTGAGAAAACATCAACAGCTAATAGCTGATCGGTCATCAGTCAAGAGCTTCGAATCATATTCAGTGCAACAAGCAAACAGTGTGAGTGGGGGCGAAAGGTAACCTCATTCTAAAAACAATTGGGGGGAGGGGCGGTGTGGAGGGGAGGGGGAATAACAAAATAAAAGTCTTCAAACTTCTTAAAGTGGACACATAATTTTGTCTTAAGACTGTCAGCAAATAGCCTGTTTCAGCTGTCCACCAGTTCGCTGTTATTTTCCTCACCAACATGCATAAAATAGAGTTCATATTCTTTGTTACTGCTGATGTAATAATGGGGCTAAATTTGTCCTTTAAACAGTCAGTTATAAGCAAGAGTATTATTATATTTCACAGACTGTATCATTGCTATTGTAAAAGCTTATCAAAAAATATGAAGGCCAACCCAGCAACAGATCACTCACAAGGCCCATTTCCTGTATTTCTCCTCATTTGTGTATAGCACCTCCGGTATGTGGCGTGAGTTAAAAGCGACTGATGATTTAATCCACTTTTTGTTTTTTGTTTTTTTCCCCCCCCTTCTTTTAATGTCATAACAAAGTGCCTGGGAATAGAATACATGCTCTATAGTTTAGACCCAAGGGCATATTATTAAAGATGAATAAAAAGTGATTTTGCTATGACATCCCTTTGTTTTGTAGCACATGACATTTTAAAAGGGACAAAAAACAACTGAGCAAAAGAACTAATTTGGTCTGAGACGGTGAGGGCTGGGGTATCGGTATCGTGAGGGCTGGGGTATCGGTATCGTGAGGGCTGGGGTATCGGTATCGTGAGGGCTGGGGTATCGGTATCGTGAGGGGTGCCGATTCATTGTGGGGAGAACAAAAGGAAACTGTTATTGAATGTTTTTCCAGCTATTATGCAGATTTGATGGAGTGACATTTCTTCAGGTATCACATGGCGTACTTTTGAGTCCATTCCCGAGCTATTCTGTTGTACCTGGGAGAGAGAAGGAGAGACAGTTCAACAGTGAATGTCACCTGTGAGCTCAACTCTGCCAGCTGTGCTCCAGTCATAAAGGAATGTAGCCCCCACCCTCTACACCACCCACAGTGGATCTGACCACACCCACCATGGACCTGGCCCCACCCACCACAGGGCCACTGATTGAACACTGGCATACATGGTTGCTGCTTGGTTTCTAAAACTGATCAAATATCGATGGCTCAGTGTATGGCTACTACATGGTTAGTTCAGGTGCAAAAGCTTAGCTAACTTCCCATCAGATACAGCCTCAAACATACACCCTCACACCATGTCTGTCTGTCTGTCTCTCTCACACACACACACACACACACACACACATCTACCCTGAAGCCTAGTCTTACTGCCAGAGCACATCATCTTTCTCTGTCCAGCCTATTATCGGGGAGTGGGAGAGGCACCCAGCTCACCAGTGAGGCCTTGCACCCTACAGCTGTAACAATTAATCAAAGACTGATAGCATTGATGATCAAAACAAACTAAGAAAAACCCACACATTATCCAGCAAATAAAAGCACCTACATTTGTCAGAAGTTTTACCAACACTTGGCGATCACTCCCACCTTTATGCTACAAGTCGAGGGATGCCAGGAAACACTTACTTTTCGTTGTCTGTCTTATAAATGCGAGCTATTTCTGGTACTAGCGGGTCGTCTGGGTTCGGGTCACAGAGCAGTGAACAAATGGACAAGAGAACTGCAAGAGAGCACAGGGAATGGTCAGAACCGGCACCGACCCACAGCCGCGTGGGCCGTCGAGTCACGCCGTATTTAGCAGGGGGAAAACAATTAACCAGTAATTTTGCAAGCCCACGTGGTGATTAATCACACACACACACACACACACACACACACACACGGCAGTAAAATAATGAGCTACATCACAAGGTGCCCTTCCCCGTAGGGGAGTGTAGAACTGCTTGCCTCTTTAAACTTACCTTTAGAAATAGTTAATGCTGGTGACCACTGAGATCTTAGAATATCCAAACAGATGCTGCCGTTACTGTTAATATTCGGGTGATAAATTCTTGTAGTAAAAGCAACCTATAACAGAGGAAGAGAGGATTCAGTTACTGTCAAAAAGATCTACAAGCTCCAAATCTAATTCCATGTGGAAAGGAGGAGAGTCGAAATTACGGAAAACACAGAAATGTTTCATTGGTGTCAGGCACCACAAAGATTCACAAGCTCGAAAAACCAGCAAACACCCAGCCAACGCTTCCTTGAGAGAAATTCCCAAAGATTTCCTTCAGCATAACAGAATTACAATTTTTAGGAAATTCAGATAACCATTTATGATCCTGAGGAACCATCACGTTCATGTGGTGGTGCTAATACTGACGTCAGTCCCAAGGAACTGAGGCACTTGGCTGGGAGTTTCTTCAGGAGGCCGATTTTGACCTTCTGGCACGTACCTTAGGTGGTTTGAACGGGTAGTCTGTAGGAAAATGAATGGTCAAGAAAAACACGCCTCCTTGATACGGACTGTCATTCTGCAGAGAACACACACACACACACACGTGGGAGTGAGACAAAGAAGAGCGAACGCGTCCGACACTGGGAAGCAAGAGGATCGGCATACTTACAGGGCCCATGATGGTAGCTTGCCAATGAAACACTGTAAAACACAAAGAGAAAGACCAGTAAATCAGAGAGAGAGACCAGAGAGAGAGTGGGTTCAGCTGAAAACGTGTCCACGGTGATGGATTCACCCCATAGTACCTGAGCTTATTCTGTAGTGTCACATGCAGTGCAGAGTCTGAAGGGTTACGGAATTACTCACAGTCATCACCCACTGGTCCTGCAGAACACTGTGCTGGAGGGTCCCGGCCCAGATCAGTGAGCTCCTACACACACACACGCACACAATAAAGATGTGCTCAAGCTGCAGGCTTGCTCTCATAACACAAGCCCAGCGCATGGACAAGGTTCTGCTACAGATAGATATCAGAGCTTGTAGAAGAAGAGAGGGTAAGAAAGATGACAAAAGCAGCACTACTACAACCCCAGACGTCTTCCTCTGGAGGTTCCTCACCCATCACCGACAACACACATGAACATTTCAGTCATGGAGGGTTTGATCACAAAAACAACCAGTCGAAACGAGTGTTAGGTTAGGGGAAACGGGAGGCACTTCCCCCAGCATGAGTGAGAACGTTGCACCGCGATATGAACGGCCCAAATACATCAACCACCAAACCACAAGGCAGAGCAAAGAGAAAGTTCCAGCAAGTCTACGCTCCTGCATCTCTGAGTGGTGCAGTGGGCCAGAAGTCGACTGGCTAAGATGCGTATCTGGTTAATCAGGCCAACGTGGTGCACGCAGCCAAGAGACATCCGTTCTGACCCCTCGCCGCCTGTGCTCCAGCGTCTGGAGTGAAGGCTCACCACACGCTCGCCCCCTTGATCGAGCTGCTCTCCATCACTAGCAACTTCGCTGGTTTCCACGCACATGGTGGAAAGTGGAAACTTGCATAAACAGTCCGTCCACAGCCGAGAGCGAGGCTAGCAAACGCCGTATGGCTGCGAGTGCAGCACAAGAGCACTAGTGTGTGTGTGTGTGTGTGCAAGCAAGCGCTGAACATGCCAATCTCAGCTGTTACAGTGGTGAGGCATTTACTTGCCCCAACAACCAGCAATCTCAATCACACCAACAGAGGTCAGGGTCTTAGTGTTAAAACACTTCACCATTTACAATTAGTGAAGCAACATATTCTGGTATAACTGATGCTACATATTCCACTGCATCCATCACCTTTAGCAGCTGAATAACTATTTCACTTCTTTTAGACTAGATATCAGAACCACCATCGTGATCTACATTCACAGTGTGACTGTTCCTTTCCTTGTGCGTTTTCTTGTTTCTTTGTTGAAGCGTGATCAGAACTTGAAGTGCAGTCAGGTCTGATGGAAAAGACCGATAAGCTGCTTTATCAGACATAAAGCACAGATGCGTACAATAGAGCGTAGAGCAGAGATCAAAGGACAATTTATGAATGAACCAAACTTTGGGTCCAGACTGGAGAACAGGAATGGGTCTGCTGTGCCGGTCCATCACAGACTGAAGGAATCCAGTGGCAGGTAGCCATTTTTTTTTTTGTTATGGTGAACCTCAAAAGCAATTGCACGGTAGATGTCAACACGGTGCAGCCTTGTGGGTATAAACACAAGTACTTTACACAACCCAATATACTAATTTCTGAGAAAGCAGGTTCACTATTCTCGTCTTTGTTTGTGTGCATAAGGAGAGGTTGAAGGAAGGGGGGGCAGGAAGAGGCCGCTTATCTGTGGTTAAAACACTGAAGCAAAAAGTAAAGTGTTTGTGAGCAAAGCTGAGTGAGAGAAGGTGTCGTACGCGTCACAAAGACGGGCAAGAGGCAGATATTATTTTAGTGCCACATCAGCTGAGAGCCAGACAAAGGGGAAATCAGACAAGGCAGGGAAGGGTCAAATAAAAAAAATGTAATTCCAGAGGAGCTGTAAGAGCAAATGTGGAGCCTGACTCATCATAAAAAGTATACAGTTCTGTAGTCAAACGCTTGGGCTTTTCACACAACGTGGCAGAAGCAGTCGAACTATGAGTGCGAGCAGGCTGGCGACATCTGGCCCGTTTAGACTTGAAGCAGCGCATCATGAGAAGCACCTAAATTAAAGAGCAAAGCAGGTTTGGAGCTGGAGCTCAGGAAACATGCACAAGGCCTAAAACCATAGCTGTGTCCTAGACAGCACTGCTTACCAAAAGCTACATGTAACGAGGCAACCGACTAAATAAAAGAATAAAAGAACGTGTCATTGAATTGTGTATCTATTGAGAAGTGGCTGATCAGCCAGAAAGCATTTCTTACATTTAGAAGGTGTGAAAAGCACTGTGAATCGTACATTTAGGTTGGTGCATCCATTTTGGATCAGTCCAAAAAAAATGTGGTCGTTTCAGCCTCAAAAAATGCTCGGCCGAAAGAAGTGTATTTCAGGGGAACACAGCACAGGTGGGAACTTGCACCCGTACTGATCTCTAACAAGTATTAGCTGCCTCTAGGTAAAACCAGTTTGCATTTCCTTACACTTCAGAGACAAAGATATTTCCTCGGTGACTCTCGTCTAAGAAAGGTAGAAAGGAAGCATATTAATTTAAAGTACGACACAAAAACAGCACAGTAATATAGGACAGTGGTAACAGCGGCTGCTATTTTTAAGCCTGCATACTTCTGACGGGTTATGAGAGAGCAACTGTTCCAGTCTGCAGTGGAGAAAGCAAAAAAAAGTAGCTAGCTTGTGTAACAGCAGAGTTCGCGTTTCCTTCAGGGAGCTCTTTGACACTCCGCCATATGCTTATCCAAGCCAATTAGCTCAATTGTCAGGTTTCAGTATTGATGAAATAACAGCGAATTTGGCCCGTTCCTGAACACCTACACATGCGTGCAAACTCAGCCAAAAACACCGAACATCACTGACTCGGTTAGACAACCAGATAAATATCGTTAGGACTTTGTGTGTAAAGGGGGAAAAAAATCGATACTCGTGCCAGGTTGAACGGGCCGGTTGTGTTTGCTTACCTCTGGCACACTTCACACCGCATCATAAACTACTTGTAAAACCTGTTCAGTAATTACGCCTCATTACCTCCTAGAGGATTATAACGTAACATGCTGGCAAGATGTCAAAAAATTAAATAAATAAACGACAGTACCCCTGATGCACGTTGTATTATCCAATCTCGCCTGTAAACACACTTGAACGTCACCAAACTCTCAAGACCTTAATTATCTGATCCAACGTGCTTTGTGGCAGATCTACAGTTCACCTCCATCACGACGAAGTTGAACTACAACCTCTTTTGTTCGTGAAATCATCTGCAGTTTGAGTGAGCCAGGCCAGCTTAGCGGTAAACGAGAACACGGTCGTGTATTATTCATCCAAGACTTAAGGCCGTGGTTAACATATTTTAAAGTCGATTGGGAAGAGAGGCCGTACAGCCTAGATAAAAGTCAAGAAAATTCATAAGGTCTTACAAGTAGATGGTGCGTGAATTGCTGAACACAATTAGATAACAGTGCCTTGCTGCTTCGGGAGCCCAGCTAACCTCAACTTCAAAGTCATTGGAGGAATGAAGAGACACTGGTTTAGCTTAGCTAGCTAATGTTAACCTCACCTTCAATCTGACTCACCTCGCTGATATCACGGACTCAAAAGCTTTGTCACACGTTCACTTACATATCAGGACGCTTCCTAGAGATTTATTACCCACCAGACAAATTGTGAATAACTGAATTAGCCTCGCTAGCTACGTAGCTAGCCGGCTAACTTGAAAACATTGGTGACTTAAGTTAGCTTAGCTGGTTACGTTATAAACTAGCCTATTTATGGTACAGTAAGACTGAAACTACTATGAATATCTCCAGCTTTTATACACAACTATCCACTGCAGGCCCAGTCGCAGAATAAATCGCCTAGATAGTTAGAGGTCTACTCTACATGTTAGCTTTCTACAGTCGATGTAGCAATGCTATCTAGCTAGCTAACTTGGCTAAGTCAGCTAAGAAGTGAATATCTGCTGACAGCAATAACGTGAACTTGGAGTCAAGGTAACGATGAGCGTTATTAAAATAAATTACCTTGTGAATTCGTTTCAACGCCATTCTGTCTCTGTGATGGGTCTGGTCGCCGAGGAAGGGGGAGATTTAGCCGGTCACCCTGGTGTCTTGCTAGCTAGCTTTTTGCTTGCTAGCCAAGCAATGTCTACAGTAAGCTAGCTAGCTAGCTAACAGATGAATGTTGTTGGCGACGCCAAACCGAAGGAACTATCTAATGTTAAATCAAGGGACACTATCAGAGTGAATATAAAGAGATTCTGCTCTTTAAGTACTAATGTTTTGGGTATTAAATTGCCCCCTAACCGGTATATGTGCAGCGGATTACGTTATTCCCGAAGAGACCGTACAGTCGGGCCCTGCTCCCACTCTTGAATGGTGTGTATCCTCTTAACTCTCTTTCCACAAAATGTCTTCTCTTACCGGAACTATACACACCCAAGCAACAGGGCCCGAGTAACGACCACCTACATCCAGCCTCAAGATAGCATCACGGATCCGTGATCACGGCTGTCCGCGAGGCACGCGTCATAACGAGCAACGGAGAGGGCAAACGGAACAGACTTAATGTTCGCACGGAACAGTCCGCGTTATCTTCTGTTTGGTGGTTTGTTAAATCACTGGCGCCGACAAATGTTTGAATGCAAAATAAACTCCGATTAAAAGTCCAAGGCTATAATTCTGGCAGAATTTTATTTTTATATGATTTACAGGGCAAGAAGATGTTGCCTAGTTAGTGAAACGGATTAGGCAAAATAAAAAATAATGAAAATAAAAACACTATAGACTTACGTGATTGAACAGTTTTGTGTGCTAACTCACAATGTCAGTGGTTTTCAGTGAGGTGATTAGAATATGTCCAGTGGTGTACCAGGAAATGGTCCTGAATGTTTAAAATCTGATATATTCGATGCTGAGATGTTGAATAACTGCCATCAGCAGGCTGTTTTGCCATGTAAATCACGTGACAACCATTCCTGTAAGGGTTTGTTTCTTTGCTTTACAGTATCTAACACTGACCCCATGATGGACCATCATGGCTCATGTTTCCAAACTCAGTTTCCAGTTCTAAAATGGAAGATTCTAAAACAATCACTACATCTACAACAGACGATTCAAGCAGACAAGATTTACAAACCTTTGGTAGGCCTATACGTCTTCCGTTCTTGACTACTGTGAAAAGTTTGCGAAAGACACATTATAAAAAATAAAGCAATATAGTCTTATTTTTGTTTCACAAGAACATTGGATTCTTCCAGACCAAAGTAATAAATAAATAGAATTATCTAAATAAATTCAATATCGTGCATGTCCTGTTTCTTGGTTGTTTTGTTTCTTCGTGAAAATATAATCAAGCTATGTGTTTTTTTTTTTTTTTTTTTGGGGGGGCAGACAACAACTGAAGGCTGAATATTCACTTTAAATGCAACTGAAAATATTATCAGGATCCGTGTCACATTACTACTGAAAATAATTCCAGGATCCATGTCACCTTACTACAACTATGTTTATTTGCCTTATTTACCTGTTATGCTATATTGTATAACCAGTACTCTGTCATGTTTGGTTCTTCCAAATTTGGTTCTATTCTCCACTGAGGCAGCCAGTAAGTGGTGGTTATTAGCATACAAAAAATATTAGCATACAAAATCAATTTGCAGCAGAGCTATCTGAGATTTCCAAATGACATCATTGGTGTTTTTATCTTTGTGTAAATGTTTTTTTTATCTTGTTATGTTGATTCATTAACAGTATTCTGTAGACGTCTTTGTGTGAAGTTGACCGGTTTTTCATACTCACAAACTTACAGGTTTGGGTACAAGTTGGGAATCACTGTAGATGTACCCGACCATGTTCATATAGGCTGGAATGCTCAACTTCCAGCAATCAGAGGTTTACTAATTATTTGGACATTACACAACAGTGAAAATACAAACGTTGTGTGCCAAAGTACAAACGTTCCCAACTCATCTCCTCTGAAAATGCTTGTAATCCCTTCATAAAGCATTATTTCTATTTCAAATGTTGTCTGTTTATTTCTTTACATATAAATTTATCTTAAAGATGCTCCTGAAACAATCCAGCACATAACAGTAGAACACCATAAACAAGTGGCTGATATAGTGTACAGGAACATCTGTGCCAAGTTTGGACTGGAAGTTCCATGGTCTAAGTGAGATACTCCCCCAAAGGTGATCGAAAATGACCAAGGTAAGATCCTGTGGAGCGTCCAAATACAGACCGACAAAATGGTGATGGCTAACCAACCAAATCAGACGCAAGGAACACAAAAATTTCGAGGAAACCAAGGGCTGAAAGAAGAGAAAAGATGTAGAATTTAAAGGCTAAAGTGGCTCCTGTAGTAGGCGCTGTGACCCCCAAACTTCGCACAATTTTGTCATAGACTCCACCAACAAAGACGCACAATAGCGTGGTCCCATGCGTTGGAGATGAAAATATGTTAATCTGTTAAAGAGGAATTGTTAATTTGGCGGTAATTTCACTGTACATTTTATTGTACTGTTTCTGCACAAAATAGAGAACCGGTTATGGTTCCTCTGTATGTCATACGAGCGTGTACACAAACAGAAAGAGTTAATTATGATGATAAGGTTGATTTGAATATCAGTGGCGATATCTTCCGACATAACAGCAGGGCGTTTTATAATGCTTGCAGTACCTAATTTGAACACTAGATGGTGCTTTTTACTTTTAAATATATAAGTCAGAGCTTTACCAACGTGAATTTTGCATGTAGGTCCAGTTTATGTTCACCACCAGATCTGAATAATTTCTTTACATTCTTACTAGAACATTTTCTTGTTGAGTGATACAGGAAACAAGCATGTGAACATGATAAACATGAGTTTTTCTAAAAAACAAAAACAAACAAACAAAACATGTCAAGATGGAAGTGATACAAATTTATACAATTTGAGTACTTTAAGGCATTCTAAGAGTAGCCTCGAAATTGTATCGTTTTAAAATTTTAATCTTAATAAAGATAAACTTTACTTGCGTCTCTTATATTGTAACATATCATTTTCCTTTTTTCCCCCTTTTAACCTAGACTTTCGTCACCTTTGTCCATAAAACCTATGATGTTGTATAACAAGCTCAGTGCGTGTGGTAGATGGTGGTTGTCAGAACCGAAAGATATATAAGTATATACTAGAAAAACTACAACGGGGTCCACTTATTTTAGGTTAAAAACTAATATATTTATATTTAGGCTAATATTTGTAGGTTAGGTTACGTCCACGATGGCTTTTTTATGTTATAACTTACCATTAGTGCTGATAATGTTTACCACAACGGGGAGTTTTGGCAGATTGAACTGCTGCCTGTTTGTATGTGGCCACAAGATGGAGGCAATTGCCTAGAAAGAAACTAGGCTCGAGGCATAGTGATGGACTGGATTCATATGCATTTAGCCTGCAGTATGCTGCGGTGTTCAGATTTTAGCCCGCACAATGGGTTAAAAAATTGGCAGCATAATTTAAATGTCGCGGGGAATAGAGAGAGCTGAACTGAAATGAAAATAGCTCCTCCAGAGCACGGCAAAATGTATTTGTTAGTTTCTGAGATGCCATTCCATTCAGAGTTTTGGGCCGTAATTTTAGTTGGTGGTCGACAAACGATGCTGATATTTCAGTCCGAAAAATGTGTTTGCTCACTTTTTGTTCTTCATTTTATGTTCTGAGGCAAATACTGCTTGACCAAAAGGCGGTTAAAAAAGGACCGTTAAAAAAGGATCGTTAAAAAAGGGCGGCTGACTGATCAGTCAAAACACTGTTTTTTTTCCTTCAGAATTTGGTTCTGAAAAGGTTCTACCATTTGATAAATTAGTAATATAATTTAACAAGGAATAGTTAATGAAAGGCTGACCGATATATAT
>JAOYMR010000001.1:16763822-16778321 GCA_025802075.1 Tenebrosternarchus preto | reverse complement strand
CCCCCTGCCCCACACCTACCCCCCCGCCTGCTTGCCCCACCTCTGTCCACCTCTGTGGTGCACCCCCCGAAAGCAACAGCACCCCTTGGGCAGAGACTCCCATTAAAGACATCTGTGCATAGCCTATGAACAGATAAATCATTTTTGCAGAACAATTTTGATAAATGAGCTGCTTGCTCCACCGTGCCTCCACCGCAGAGCTTCTGTACCCTAGTGGTCCGAGCTCTCACTCACTCCAACATGCTGCGGGCTTATTTTAAACCCACACACACACGCACACACGCACACACACACACACACACAAACACACACACTCACCCCACACATAGACACACACATAGACACATGCACACACACAAAACATCCACTTACACACACACTCTTACACTTGCACACACACCTTTTACACTCACATGCAGTGTACTCCGATGGCACTGTGTCCAAAAAAACCCTCAACTCTGATCATTTGGGGTGTGAGTAACTGTTTCCCTTTCTTTAGTTTTTCTTGGAACATAAAGCTATTAATAAAATTAATAATATAATGAAAAAGCACCATCAATAAGGGCTGTCACACTGTAATACTGTGTAATATAAGACACACCAACTACTGCTCACAGCTGAGCTTAATGAGTTGTGGCTTTAAGTAAAAACAGTCACACATTTTGTTACGTTTATGATCATATTTTCTTCACATAAATGCTGCACTATATGAACAACATAAAAATCAGTGCCCAATCTAAATATGAAATTTACTGGTACAGGTTTATTACAGTCTGTATTACAGTATAATGCAGGATATGGCAAACCTATTCAGTACGTTCAGTTCAAACCTATTCAGTACGTTCAGTTCAAACCTATTCAGTACGTTCAGTTCAAACCTATTCAGTACGTTCAGTTCAAATCTCACAAGTTTTAAATCTCGTACCTTCTTAATATTACTTGCATTCAACACATGAAAACGTACGGTGTGGTTTTAAAGTGCACGAGGTACATATGAGCTACACGAGTTGTGTGAGTTACCTGCAGCTACTGTGATGTTGGCCTTTGGCTGATTATTTCGCTTCACTGAATCTTTGGTTTCTAATCCCCAGCGCGCGGTAAATCAAAACGCAACCGGCTCACTCTAATCTAGTAAATTATTCAGCCACAATATTGAAGGGTGAAGCGCGTGACGGACAGCGGAGCGATCTTTGCTGTGGTTTTAAAGAGCGCTCGAGCGCTGCCGCCAGCACGCACGAGCGGTTAACCCAAACGTCAAGACGCCACCGGGTCTCCGCCACGTCCCGCGAATGACGCCGGCGCGTTTTAATTGTTAGAGACGATGAAGAGGTCATTATATAACAGCCTCTTTGTGCTAGAGCGAACTAACATCGTGTCTTTGGTGTAATAATAACCCATGTAATGATCCCTTGCTATCATGTTAGGTATTACAAATGTTTATTACTCTTTTTATTGGCTAAACATGAACGACGGCATCTTTGCTGCCACTGTACTAAATGACGCACTTTCAATTTAACTGTCTAATTGGCGTCTGTCTGTGCCTCGTTAGAGTCAGTGAGCCTGTGTTTGGACGGTGAGCGCGGGTCAGAGCTGCTACCTTCTGTCCAGTTCGATCACGATGCACTCGCGGAAGGTGCGGGAAATTCTGTCTATGCAAATCACAGGCAGATCCGATGGACGAGAGCGCACACCTGAGACCTGCGCACGCATATACACACAAGCATGTGCGCGTATGTGCACGCACACAAACATACCCACTCACATGCCCATCTGCTTTACGTTTCGTGTGTTTGCGTTTTACATATACAGACTTATTCACACACTATTTCTCTCTCTCCATCTCTCTCGCTCCATCTCTGAATGACCTCCACGTCATTCATCATTTGGCATTATCTTGCGTTTCTCATGCCAACATATTATCTGTTCTGCAAATATCACAAAATCTATCAGTAACACTTAAACTGGTCTCCTGAAAGTCACAATTTTTTGCTTTCCGTTTCCTGGCACAGGTAAACTGAAATATCACTTTATTTATCAAATCTTCTTTTTGTGCATGTGTGTGTAATGGGGCAAATATGGTTTTTCCATTAATTCTTTGAAACAGCTCTGCACAAGACATCTGAGCCCACATATATCAAATCGGGTCAGAAGTAAGGCTGCAGATCTGGTATCAGCTGCCCCACATCCGTGGTTTCGCCTCCGTTATTTTGCATCAGGCCAAAACTGACCTGGGAACAGCGAGCGCGCTCGAGGGGAGGCTGGTTTCGCAGGGCCCCGGCCAGGCCCCCGGCTCTAGTGGGCTCTGGTGTGTTGTCCTGTGCTATATGCTAATGGCATCATAATGTTATTTAGATCAGCGGAGCCTCTGGAGGCTCCTGCTTCACTCCGCCCGGCCTCGGGAAGGTCAAGTGCAGTAGGGGGTGAAGGGGGGAGGTGCAGGCTGGGCGGGGGAGAGGGAGGGGGGGGTTACATTTGCACAACATCACCACGGCGCTAAGCAGGCCCCTGGAGGAGCCTCTCCCTCCCCTATCCTGCCTCCCCGCCTCCCTCTTTAAATCCATTTCTATCACTTGCACAGCCTCTGATTCTCTCTCTCTCCCACCGTCTTTCACTTTCTCTCCCTCTCTCGCTCACCCCTCCCTCTCTTGCTCTCTCGCTCTCTCTCTCTCTTGCTCCCTCTTTGTTTGGCCTTTACCCCTGGACCCTCGTCTCAGATGAAAGCTATTGACAGGCACCCCGCAGCGTCTGGCAGCAGGCACATTCACGGTGGCCGTCGTCCCGCGCCAGACGCCCGGGGAGATGCCGACGTGTCTCGCCTCATGTCGTCCGTCTCTCTCTCGGCCTCAACTCCGTCTCCCGGAGTCTCGTCTCCATCTCTCTGAGCTTCATCTTGGTCTCTCAGAGCCTCATCTCCATCTCTCTGAGTCTATTCTCCTTCTCACTGAGCCTCCATAGAGCAACTAGAAAAACAGATCAGAATTTCATCCCAACCCTTTACAGAAAACTCGGTGGGTTCATATGATTATGCTCTTCAAAAAAAAAAAAAAAACCTTACACAGCTGAATTAAGAAATTACAACAAAGCACTCGTGCATTATAAAGGCAATTAAGCCATCCAAGGCTGCACCAGACCGTAGAGCAAACAACACAATCGGGCATAATCTTTGGCCGCCGGTCACGTGGAGCGGTAATTTATTTATTATTTTTTATTAACGAACACGCTGGTGTAGACTGCAAAACACACTTAAACGGATCACGCAATCAGACTTGCGTTAATCCTGCAACAGCAGTTCGAAACACGAGCGTCGTCTCTTCTGCTAAGTTTTCACTGTTTCACTGTCGCACACATATTTCTATCGTCAGAATAAAATCGCAAGAGTTTTGCCGGAGTTCCCGTTATCTCGATCGTTGTAAGGTGGTCGAGATACCTGCCTTTAAGTCTCTCTTTTTCTCGACTTGACGTTGCAATAAAATGAGCTGTGTTTAATGTTAACATGAATTTTCAGTTTGGGGTCAAGCAAATAGTGACGTGAAATTGTTACGTACCAATAGGAGAATAGGTGAGCTACTTCCAGCACCAATCAGGAAGCAGGAGGGTGCAGGGACATCTTGGGCGGGTCTATGAGCCGTGAGACATCGAGGAGACTCTGGTGAAGACTTGAACCTCATCTTTCATTTGGACTGTTTTTTAATTTCTTTTCTGAACAAATCTACTGCACACACAAGGGCAGCAGTGGCCATAGGAACACAGAAACTGCTTCTGTTTCTGTTCCATTGTTTCCACAGTTTCTCTTCTAAATTCTCAACAGGTGCATGATTGGAAATCATCTCAAAAGGAACCTGGTTGCAGTTGTGCAAATAATGACCTTACAGTGACCCCAGTCATTGCAAAATCACAGTCTGGAACTAAAAACACGTTGCCTTTAGATGTGAGAGGTTGTCTGACTTTAATCCATTTGGAGTCTGTTCAGAGTCTTTTCAAAGTCTTACTCTATTAGCACTGTAGCCACTGCAGCTGTGATGGAGGTGATCTTCCACAGATTTAAGCAGAGTTAACTCAGATACATCTTACATACAACTCACATACAACTCAAATATGACTCAGACACAACTCAGATACAACTCAGCTAATCTAACTCATATCTAACTCATCATTCATGACCAACTGACATTCACATTTGAACAGATGTCTCAATAAAAATGAATAAAAAATAAACATTTAAAAATATAAAAGATAAAAAAAAATGTAGATATTTGAAAATATTTTAAAAAACCCAGATATGCTCTGAATATTCCATTTCCATTGAATATTCAGTGTCCAAGCGAGAAACTGAACAAGACACAATAATGATCCATATGTCTAAACTATCTGCAAATGTTTCAAAGCACTGAGACTTTTCACTCTGGTAAAAAATCTCACTCAACAGAAATATGAGTCACACGAGTATTATCCAAATCCAAGTAAATATTTCTATACGTTTACAGCGCCCCAAAAAAGAAATCAGTTCAGATAGCCTTTACTCTGGTGTCACGTCACTGTCAGACAGCTGCAACAAATACGACAATTATTCCCCGCGACAATAATAACGGGCGCGTGTGTGCTCGCCTAAAGAGCGCTCGCGCGTCCAGAGGCGGCGGAATACCCAGAGGACTCGGTTTTCAACCCAGCTGATGCCATTCAAATTACCGACATTAAACGTGCAACTTGCAACATATGGGCCCAGTCACATAGGCAGGTGTCAGCACTTTAGAACGCGCGCTCACTCTTTTTCATGCTTTGCAGGGTCGAGGGCCAGGTAGCGTTGAGAATCTGCTCCACTGTTCTCTAATTAAACTCTAATAAACTCACCGTGTATGCTTCATGGAGCCGGTGATGACCGTTGAAGTTGCGCTAAGCAATTATGCTAAAATCGTTCTCACGTTTCACGTGTAAGTCGTATATTACGCTGTAAAACGGCACCAGCTTGAGGTCGCTTGCATTCGCTGGAAGTGTTTTTACGTAGTTACGAACTTATTAAAGCTATCTTGAGTTTGTCGAGCTAAATATTGGTTTGTTTTTATTAGAGAAGAAAAAAAATATTTGAAATGAAATGCAAGTTTATTGGTGCCACTGGCTGCTGAAACCGAGTCGAAAACCGATGTCACCGTCTGTGGAAAATACAAGCGCTTCGAAGGAACAGAAGGACCTTTCTTTTATTGTCACTGCGTAAGATGTTATAGCAACTACAGCTAAGCACCAGGTAACACTTTACCTTACAACACCGGCAGGAAATAGCATGCAGTTCACTTTCCTTAACGTGACATCAGGTTGTAAAGTGGAACATCTGTGAAGCTATGGTTAGTGCTTCGCGCGCTATAGGTGGGGTGACGGCAGGACGACGAGAACTTGCCGCGTGACACCCAGCGAGAGGTCACGGCTGAAACAAGCTCGTTTCTCCCAGGCACTGAGAGAGCACGTGCGCCCACACACACACACACACACACACACAAACACACCCTCCATGCACCTACACAACGATACGCACCTAAAACCTTAACAAAACCTCCACTTACAAGACACGCTTCTACAGCTTCCATACACTTATACAAAGCATATACACATCCCACAAAACACAACACACACACACCCTCTCTAAAAAAAACCTTGCTAGGTTTCCCATGAGGCCTATAGGAGTTTTCAGTACTATTTTGTCTCCCCAGACGATTCAGTTCACCAGGTGTTGTCTGCAACAGGCAATTAGTAGAATAGGTGTACCTGTCAATCACAGAGGATAGAAGATTAGCTGCTTGCCCGTAATTAGTGGGTTAGAGGCTTCTTGGCCCAAAGGATAAAGGCTTTGCCAATAATGGACTCTGGGGTATTAATTACTGAAGGTCGAAGCTGCCGAAAAGGCCAGGATCTTAGCAGCAGCGCACGTAAGATGATTGTTTAAATTTCAAAAATAATACTGGTCTGACAGTTGTTAGAGTCCCGAGGGATTGTGGGTACAAGGTAGCCGAGGTAATTAGTTTGAAGAGGAAAGGGCATGTTTGTGAAGAGGGGAGGGAGGATGGAGAGAGAGAGAGGGAGAGAGAGAGATACAGAGAGGGAGAGTGGGAGAGAGAGAGGGAGAGAGGGAGAGAGTGAAAGGAATGGAGGGAGAGAGAAAATGGGTAGAGATGGTAAGTGAGAATGAGTGTATGTATGAGAGAAGGGTGGCAGGAGAGATGGAGAGAGAGAGATGGAGAGAGAGAGATGGGGAGAGAGATGGGGAGAGAGAGAGATGGAGAGACATCACAACAGGAGAGATGGAGAGAGAGAGATGGAGAGAGAGAGATGGAGAGACATCACAACAGGGCTGTAAAATAATTCGAAGGGAAGGAGAAACGAGTGAAGGCAGGGAAAATAAGGCGGATGAACGACATAAAACCAGACACATCATATTTCTCAGACCCCTCTAAAAACCTGCTTCCTCTTTCCTGTAGCCCTCGATCTTAATTCTCCCTTCCCCCTCTCTTCCTGCACCCCGAACACACACACACACACACACACACACGCCCACACACCCCAAACCTCCCGGGGTTCTGCCTCAACCACAAGCCTGAGGTTTCAGTGTGGACCGAATAACGGATTGTGTACATACGGATATGCAGTATATGTGATGATACATACTGTGGCTGTGTGTGTGTGTGTGTGTTCTCACGCATGCGTGAGTGTGTGTGTGTGTAGACATACATGAATGTGTATGTGTGTGTCTGTGTGTGTTGACATGCATGCATGAGTGTGTGTGGTTGTGTGGGTGTGGGGTTGTTTGTGTGTGTGTGTGTGTGTGTGTGTGGGCACAGAGGCTGGAGGTGAAGGCTCTTATTAAGCTCCTAAAGATGGGCTGCCAGATGCTGGGAGGAGAAGGTGGGCACGGATGGGGATGGAGGAGGGTCGGGGGTGTGAGAGGGGCACGGATGGGGAGGGAGGAGGGACGGGGGTGTGAGAGGGGCATGGACAGGAGGTGGGGGGTGCGGGCGTGTGCCAGCCTGCTCATGCCCGCGGGTTCATGCAGAGTTCAGGTGCGTCGCGGCTGATGGAGTGAACCTGCCATCCGCTTACTGGGCCCTGGAGGCCCCTGGGCTGGCCTTGCTGCTGTCTGATCACAAAAGGTGCTAAAACGGCGCGTCGCTCACCGTCGCCGCGGCAGCAGCTCACGGCATGTGGCTGACGCCGCTGGAACATCACCGTGCAGTGGAACTGATGAGGTCATCAGGCGGAGACGGTGCCCGTCTCCCGTTCCCACGCCTCCGGTTCCCGCGTCTCCCGGTCCCGCGTCTCCCGGTCCCACGTCCGTGCGGCACCACGACAGGACGCAAGAGGCGGAGCACAGCCATTGCCATGGAAACCAAGGTTGGCTGGACAATATCGCCGTTCACACACACACACACACACACACACACAGAAACATAACTTCACTTAAGTTACAATGCACTGACAGCCCTTCATCACAGACAGACATCTCCCCCTCCCCCCATGTCCTGCCACCACACCCAATACACACCTGCACAGTGAAACACACCCTTTACACTCTCCTAACTGGTCCACAGACATACACAGAGAGGGCCTGGTGGTTCACATGACCCCGCCCCCCCTCCTCTCACCCCACACATACACTCCCCGAGCTCCCCAGTTTACATACAGCCCTATGGCCAGCAGAGGGCAGTGTGGTGTCCGGCCTGCTGGGCGTGCGGGGCCGCCAATAAATCAGAGCTCATGGAACACTCGGCACCTGCGAGCAGGCCACGGGGCCCGATCGGAGAGGGGCCACCAGCGGCAGTAAAGATGTCAGTGGCGTAGGGTTCACACTGGCTCCTAAAGCCCACAGAGCACAGACATCATAAATAAACACACAGCCGTTGTTCCCTGCCGGTCACTCCCCCGGGGCTACAGCGAGGCTTCTCCCTTCTTGCTTCCGTCTCTCTTCCTCTCTCTCTCTCTCTCTTTCATTTTCTCTATACCATTCCTTCAGCTCTCTCTCTCCTTCTCTCTCTCTCTCTCTCTTTCATCATTTGGGTCTGGTTTTGAAGCCTCCTCTTGAGACAGAGACGCAAGAGGCTTCTTCTCACAGCCCCATCATGCACCACTCCAGCTCTGTGCTTGGTAGAAACATGACCCCCTGCAAAACTTATACGACTTGGCAGTCGCTTCCGTCGGTGGTGCCTGATTAACCAGCGCAACAAGCGTTGCGGAGGTTCACCCTCCGCAGCCCATCGCCGTGACGACGAGGCTGATGGGTCAAAAGCACTGCCATCCCCTCTCACCGCTTCACCTCCTTCTAAAGCCATCAGAGGAGGAGTGCAAGCCTCCCCTCCTGCTCCACCCCCAGCTCCCGGATGAGTGAGATTAGACGGGAGTAAACAGAATGTTCATCTGCTAACCTCCCCCTCCCTCCCTCTCTCTCTCCCTCTCTCTCTCTCTCTCTCTCTCTCTCTCTCCAAGACACGCACTATTACACTGACACCTGTGCATAACATGTGGAACTTAATGTCTTCCCATTTGCCATTTGTTTCATCTTAAACAAGGCAGGGCGACTGGCAGGAGCGTCACCTAGGGAACAGCATCTGCGCGTTTACGGTCGGCCGCGTCGTCATGCCCGGAACGTGCTGGAAAAAGCACCCCCACACCCCCCCACCCACAACCCACCCCCCCCAACAACTAACCCCACCACAATCCCGGTCACTCCACATGCGAGCATGAATCTCTCACCCACCCTCTCTGATTTAGTGTCGCCGTGACAACACCGTTGGTGCCCGAGCGGAGGTTGCAGGAACAGGCCCTGGCGCCGCCACACTGAGTCAGGAGTTTTTACCGTTTTTCAGAGGTACCAGGATAACGACTGCTCCAACCTGGGACACCATCTACAGCACTGGCCAAAAGACTTTGTTTGTACATGTATAACACATAAACAAACTCTAATAAAATAAAACTCTATATAACACATAAACACCAATACAATAAAGCAATCAAATACTGTGTAGTACATAAATAAACACTGATA
Source organism: Tenebrosternarchus preto (assembly GCA_025802075.1). Taxonomy (NCBI): domain Eukaryota; kingdom Metazoa; phylum Chordata; class Actinopteri; order Gymnotiformes; family Apteronotidae; genus Tenebrosternarchus; species Tenebrosternarchus preto. The sequence goes on along the minus strand of JAOYMR010000001.1, from coordinate 16,769,299 downwards.
CACAGCAATAAAAAACAATCCAACAGTCACTGTTCTTTCAGATACACATAAAAAATACACACACACACACACACTTGTTTTATTTATGCAGATAAATAAATAATTTTAAATACAGTTTTCTTGGATGCCTTTTGCCCAGCGCTGTAAATGTTCTAGCAAGTTCCAAGCTACCCACTCGAGTGATTTATTTGTTTATATATCTAAGGTGCATTTATACGTGCACATTGTGTGTCCTGTTTTTCAGTTCTCATCTGGGTAATGTGGGTGTGTGGTGGATATATCCGTTATTACCAGCCGTGGCACACATGCATTGTCACAGTTTTGGAACAGAAACATACCAAGGTCTGCACCATATGTAGAGAATCAGCTCTCCTGATGAACAGAGCCTGACCCAATCCCACTCTCACCCTCACAGCTCCGGGTCAGCTGAGACCCGACCCCCCCCCCCCCAGTCCTGCACACACACACACACACACACACACACACACACACACCCAGAGGTGGAGCGCTCTGTCTTTGATTAAGTGGCCTGGCTGCTTCCTCACCCATTCTAAGCCCACGCTCATCACTGCCAGATTCTCGACGCTCACTTTCACACGCCGCCTGCATTCCTGCCGCACCCCCCCCTCCTCCTCCCGGCTCCTCCCGAACCGTTCCAGGGAAGCTGGCTTCCTGCTTCCCCCTCAATTCCCACTTTGATCCAACACTACGCATATGTTCCCGCAAATTAGAAAGGGTTTTTTTTTCTTCCTTCTTAAAAAAAAACAACAAAAAAACCCATTTTTTTTTATTCGCACATTAGTTCCACATTTTCCTCTTCTTTTTGGTTAATAACAGTCCCCAGACGTTTCTGGGTTTTGGCCTCGTCAGAAACGACCTGAGGAAAGAGGATGAAGTGTGGTTTGGTCTGTGTCCATTTCCTCTTTGAGAGGTGTTGCTGGAACCGAAAACAGTAGAACAGGGTGAAGACAGAACAAAATAAATAAAAGAATAACTCGTCCTAAAAGTAGCGGATATCTCTGTCCATGGAAGAGATCCAGAGCTCTTAGTGAGGAAAGGTTCAGGGAGGTGCTGGCTGGAGTTAACAGCGGCTACCTCCACCATCAGGCCATTGACTCCATCAGTGCAGCAGTACTGTCAGGCTAGAGACAGGGCCGTGGGCCCAGCCGATCACCCTCGGTGGTCCCAGCTTCTATCCCTGAACAGTTGAACCCTCCGAGTGACTGCGCTCCCCAGAATGTTCCAGAATTTTCCAGCACACCCACAGTAGTGCATTTTACCGAAGCCGGCAGCCTCTGTTCTTTTTACGGCTCTATGGCTGCGGTGAAGGAATCACGGCATATGTGACTTATGTGGGGGGGAGAGAGAGAAAACTTAATATCAGCAGAGGAAGATCTCTTGGGTTGCAAGAGGGCTGGGAAAACCTGATATCGCCCAAAGTGGGAATGGTGTTTCTTCCAGTGCCAACATTCCCAACACTCCTAAAACAGGTGTGCTATCTGTGTCCAGAGTGCACCATTATTTGTGGAAAAGCAGTTTGTTCTGTGAAATCAAGACAAAGGGTCCCCTCGAGTTATTATTCCATAATTTTGATTTAGTATTCCAGGAATCTTTGAGAGAGGGATTCTGGGATTCCAACAGTGGCCTTGAATTTTGGTCTTGAGAGCATGTGTGTGTGTGTGTGTGTGTGTGTGTGCTCTCGGTAGGACGTCAGCCTTTCCACGCACCGTGCACTGCACAAAAAGAGTGTGTAGGTAGTACATAGACCCCCTGAAGCCCAGCGCATTAATGTGCAGACAGGGCCACAGGACAGAGGGGCCAGAGAACCAGATGTACGATGCGGTCCATCGAGGTATCGCTTCAGCAGGGGTGGGAAGCTGAAGGACACTTGCCCCTACCACGCTACCACGTTAACACGCTACCACGCTAACATGCTAACGCACTATCGTGCACTCAGGCTATACGCTAGGACCGAACTAGCATGCTAACGTTCTTCCTCATTCTCTTCCTCACTCAGGGACCTCAGCCGGCTCCGTCACCATCGACGGTAGGTCTTCCTCGGCCTGACGGAAAGCTCCTGGACCCCACGTTTCTCCAGTGCTCAGGTGTTAGGATGGAGGATTAACAGGATTAAATTAGCCGACGGCGCTCGTGTTTCCTCTTAAAATGTCGCCGCCCTTGGTGAGGCTGTTCAGCCTTTCAAAACCCACAGCATGGAAGAATTAATACATGACAAAGTGTAGAACTGACAGGCTGTGCCAGAATGAAAGGACTGTTGGGTTGGACAGTTAATGACATTTACTTGAATGATATTGCCAGCATTCATCTGACAGATAGGAGGGAGGGGTAAATAATTACAGCACTTTGACAAGGTTTTGCTGGAGGGAGTTACTGCATGTTTGCATGTGTTTATAAAGTACCGGTTTTCCTTAAATTAGTGTTGACATTTCTTTTTTTTTATTTTTATATATTTTGTGTTTATATTTTTATCATTTATAAAGACGCTGGGGAATGAGGGAGCAGACTGTGGTGTGATCAAATGCTGAATAAGATACTGTGAGGCATGCGGGAGCAGGCTTTCGTGTTATCAGACCCTGTAGAAATCAGACACTGTGAGGCATGCGGGAGCAGGCTTTGGTGTTATCAGACCCTGCAGAAGGCATACCGGTACACAGATGTGACAAATCCACTCAACCTGTTCCGCTCAGCAGTTTGGAGGGGGAGGTGACAAACACCAGCATGGCCATAATTAAGACACTGCTTCTACACTTCAGCTGTACTTCTGTTTCTCTCTTTCTTTCATTCTTTCATATCTTTCTCTCGCTCTCAAATTCATATTGCTTTATTGCCATGAATTATAATTAATAACTCTCGCTCTCCCTCTCTATCTCTCTGTCTCCCCCTTCTCTCAGCGATCCAAATCTTCTCAGTAATCTGAAAACTTTCTCTGTGGAGAGAGAAATAGGCCCTTGGTTGTAAGACGGACGAGAGTGTTGCAGAGCAAACTACAAGATGCTGATGAAATCGTGGCCTGATGGAGCCGGACGTGTGGCTGGGGCAAACCCTTACCAAGTGTAACATATGTACGGGAAGAAGACAATTGTTTATGAGGGTCTCTTTTAATAAACTAGCCTTGGGAAACGAGGGTGAGCAGGGAGGAGAGAAGGGTAGGCAAACACAGACTGGTACAGCAGGTACCATCCCTCATGCAGACAGACAGGAACACAGAGAGAAAACTGTCAGTCAGAAGTTCCAAACAGCCTGGAGGAAGCAGTGTGTGAACATCTATGTGTGTGTGTGTGTGTGTGTGTGTGTGTGCACACCTGGGTGTGTGTGTGTTTGTGAGGATTTTTGTGTGCATGTGTGTGTGTGTGTGTGTGTGTGGGCACGTGCATGTGTGTGTGTGTGCGTGTGTGTGTGTGTGTGTAACAGAACAAACCAACCGTGCTGTGTGTGTGTATGTGTGTGCAACAGAACAAACCAACCGTGCTGTGTGTGTGTGTGTGTGTGTGTGTGTGTGTGTGTGTGTGTGTGTGTGGCGCCGACCTGTAGCTCCAGACACACGGGGAACACAATCGTCCCCCAGGCATGAGGTGGCAAGGGAAGAAGCGACAGAACAGACCCAAACAACAGAGCTGCCTAACCCAGAACTGCCTAACCCAGAGCTGCCTAACCCAGAGCTGCCTAACACGGCGGCTTATGATGTCACACGTCACATTTATTACAATTTAATAACACGGCAAATTAAACACAGGCCATGGAACTGTTGAGACAAACATTGTCAACAGTGTTCATGAGCACCTGGGCATCACACCTCTGATGACGTGGATCTTGACGTTTCTGCATGCATGCATGTGTACACAGGTCATTTCTGAATTCAGAAAATGACAAACTCCTGCAGCCATACCGATCTGCTCCATTATCGCCATGGCGACGGTATTCTTCTGGCACCTCCTCACCCGGAACCTCCTCCTGGGTCGCAGCGGGCAGAAGCTTCGCGTGCACCATGACGACGGCAGCGAGGCGCCGTGACGACGGCAGCAAGGCGCCGTGACGACGGCCACCATCTGGATATGAAATTAAGCTTTTTTTATTGCGTTGTCGAGGCCGTCCCATAATTCAGAGGGAGAGGGATTGCGGGGGGGGCAACTCATCACTGTGGCACCGTGCTGAGATCATCCCGCACAGAGAGAACGTTATCTACCCTTCATAAATGCACAGCCCGGATCAACCTAGAAGCCAACATCGCTAGAACTCAAAGCTACTAATACACATCGTCATCCTCGCTCGGTCGGGAGAGGTGGTAACACACACGTTAGGAGGCCTAACGATACACTCCAAAAGATACAAAACACAAATCGCACACTGCCATTTTTCATTAATCAGTAATTAGCTAACGATGCACTCTGCTCTTCTGGGTTTAGAGCGGGTTGCCCTCTAGGGACCTGGAAGAACCCAGTCAAACAAGCCCTTAAGCCAAACTGTGTTTGTTATGAGAAAGCGTACATGTATCTGGGATGTGGCGGCTGCTGCCTGAGCTTCCGCGAGTGTTTCGCCCATCCATTGTTTTGCGAGAGACGTCGCGTAGCATGTGTGAACATGCCCAGGGCGAGGGGGCCGACGGAAACGCAGCACTGAAGTGCCCTGTGAGAGGCCGTGGCTCCCTCCAGCAGGGTGGGCCGCGTCCTGTCAGCAGTAAAAGAACAGCTCATGTCGCTCTCGTGGGGGAGGGGCGGGGCAGAGGGCGGGGCAGAGGGCGGGGTAGGGGGAGAGGTGTGGGGGGGCATGAGTGAATCGGGCCACTGGAGTGACCAGCATTATGACAGAGAGCAGGAAATCCTGTGCTTCCTGTATGACACGCTCTCCATTTCCTGCCCCGGGGCCTATTTCTCACCCACCGGGAGAGGCTTGGGTAAGGAGGGCGGGGGAGGGGTGCCGTGTGGAAAATATCAGTGGTGCACTAAAGGAGCTAAAACAACATCCTGGAGCAGGAGGCCCCAGGGCCCTAGAGCCCTGGAGCCCATCAAGGGATGAAAAGCCTGGGGTGGGCAGCCATCGAAAGCACCTTGAGCAGAGACAGCTGTCATTTCTGACAGCTCCTGTAGGCATTCTGAAAGACACGTGAGGGACACATGAGAGACACGTGAAGGACACGTGAGAGCTAGGTGGGATGTCCAGTCCCCGGCAAAGTCATGAAGAAGCAGCCAGGTGGAGTCCAGTTGCACCGTTCCCTAAGGATGCCACACAGCACACCACTGATGATGTCACCTGACTACTGCGCCATTCTCCTGACTACCACGCAGTTCACCTGACTACCGCGCCGTTCCCCTGACTACCACGCCATTCACCAGGTGCAAACTCGCCGCAGGGCGCACAAGCCGTACATGAGCATCTCTTTTCCCACAAGCCCACACAGCTGAGATCGCCGCTGGCCGTTCCACATCAGCTCCGGACGTTTCAAAGTGGATTGTGATGGA
>JAOYMR010000001.1:16750783-16763722 GCA_025802075.1 Tenebrosternarchus preto | reverse complement strand
TCCCGTCTCCGTCCTCCTCCTACCTATCCTTCACGGATCCCGTCTCCGTCCTCCTCCTACCTATCCTTCACGGATCCCGTCTCCGTCCTCCTCCTACCTATCCTTCACGGATCCTGTCTCCGTCCTCCTCCTCCTTCACCTCCTTTGTCTGTCAGGAGCTCTGAGGAGGAAAATTCCGTTTTGATGCTGCCTTGTTGTATCAGTCAAGAGGTCACGTCTCAGGGGGACCTTATGATCACGTCTCAGGGGGACCTTATGATCACGTCTCAGGGGGACCTTATGATCACGTCTCAGGGGGACCTTATGATCATTAATTCCTTCCTATGAAGCCCCTGCGTCTGCACGAGGTAGTAAGCGCGTCCTCTAAGATAAAAGCGTCCACTTGACCGGATATTTTCGCACAGCCAACATCATCAGAGGTTAATTTATATAAATACTGCTACACTTACTTCTCGTGCACACAGCTAATAAGAATAACGCATTATTAGCCCCGTAACATTCCCCTGTAATAACACTGTCTGGCCGTCAATCATTGGCACAATTAAATTGTTTAATGAATAAATTTACATTGATAATTGCGTGACTGTAGGAAACATCTGGCTCCAGCCGTTTTAATGACATGGCTCACGTCAGACCCCCATATGGAATGTTAAAGGCAATGCTGTTTTGATGCTAACTAAACGAAAAGTATCACTCGGATTAATTTGGCCTGTCTGACGGCGAAAAAATCACTTAGTAAGACTGATTCTGGCGCGTGGCACGAGCGCCGAGTGGCTAATTGCTCGAGGAGAAGCCCGTTTCCTTTGGCTCTTCCTGCGGCTGCTCGCGCTGCCGCTCGCTCCAGAAACTAACAGCTCTTTTCCTCGCTGCATATTGAATAGTGCAAAGACGTCAGGATTTCCCGACAGCGCCAAATTACATGCAAATTGGGCTTGGTGATGCTATCGCATCTGCCCGAGCTGTTCCTTAAAATTCTAAAATGCTGTTTTTACAATTAAAAATGAACAATCGCCACTCCATTGCTAATTTCTTCTGCCAAGACATACATTTCAAACTGATGGGTTGAGGGCACTGCTGGGTTTTAATCATACTGGAAGAGCGAGAGAGATCAGCATCATTACCGAATCTTCTCCCCACAAATTTCTACACAACAACAGTCATTTACTTCGCATTTATGAATATTCATATGCCGGAGGAGGGATTTTAACCAAAACTTCTGTTTCGTTCGTTTTTTTCCTCCCTACCTCTCTCCCCTCTCTCTAAGAACTATCGCTTTTGGTTTTCATAGACTACGAATGTGTTTGAGAGCAAAACCATTCAAGGACAACGCAGACGTATGTTTCAGCAAAACACAGAGGATTTTCAGCAAGTTTTCATGGTCATAACAGAGCGCCACTGGACATTCATAATTCATTCTGAAGAGACAGACCGCCTAAATCCACGACACACAGATCTTTACACCTGTCAAAAAATACAGTTTAGGCGAGAGGACGTGATTATATGCACCAAAAGATTCAAAACACAGACTTCCAGGTAATGGCAGAAGATGGCCTTGAGGATAAACTTTGAATAAGGACCTTTACAAGTATAATGTCAATTTGGTATTAAAATACTCATACGCATGTTACAGTTTTACATCTATAAAATATATGTAAGCCTTTGTTTAAAAACATTTGGTTGTAAAATTAAATTTTAGTTGTAAAATTTAGTTGTAAAAACTAAAATACAACTATCCCATAATAGTGGAGTATATTTCTTATTTTCTTTTTATTTTCTGACATGAACAAAAAGAAGACAGATTAAAAAGTGTGCGATTTTGTTCACAAATCTGAGCTTTTTTAAAAATGTATTTATTTGTGTATGTATTTGCTCCTTGGTGTGTCGTGTTCTCACAGCTGTCCCTGGGCTGCGGCGCTGGGCATCATGGTGTCGTGTAAAGTCTCGATCCAGGACCCACACTCATTCTCACGGGAGTTCAGTGGAAGGAAAAACACCTCCCCCCCCCTCCCTGGTGGGCTACATGCAGAAAATACAAACACAGTGCAGTCAAAATAACAAGAGAACTTTCATCAGCGAGTTGATGAAGACAGAGAGAGAGAGAGAAGAGAGGAGAGGTAGAATGCAAACACTGTCCCACTATCAAACACGTAATTGTGTTCTTTGAAAGCAGGCGCTGTTGTGAGGTTTTGGTGGTTGGGGTCAGGAGGTGGAGTGCGTGGAGAACAGGTGGGACTGGGAAGGCTCTGTCATGTGCTTGTTAGGTGGAGCACACACAGTTTGCTGGCACATGCCTGCGAACCATGTGCGGGCGTCCTGAAACACGGGTCTGCGGGGAACTCGATCCCGCGATCCCGCTCGCTCAAAGCCGCATTGTGCTCGTTCCGGGGGGGGTTAATCGCGCTGCTCCACCCAGGATCTGGAGGAAAGCCATCCGCTTGCCTTTCCGAACGCAATTTGGTCCTCCTGTTTGCCAGAATCAGGATGGAGAGCGTGAGTCAGGGCAGGAGTGTCTGTCCGCGTTTGCATCAGCAGATTTCCCAAGATCCGACCCGCGCCCTCCGACCCTCGACCTGCCCCACCGAACCCTAACTCTGGAAGAGCAGGCCGATCCTTTTCCGTAATGTACGCCTGTCACGGCTGAGAAGTATTAGAAGCGATCGGTGCGTGAGATCCTCAGCCAATGGTTTTGATCACAAAGCCCAGGCTGAACCCCCCTTCCTCTCCCCCCCCAGAAAAACCACCTCCTCCCCGAGGACAGTTTCAGGCCGCCTCCTCAACGGAGCCAATTCCCATGACAGTGCAAACGAAAACTGGATAGAAAGCATCAGAGAAAAAACTCTTCTGGCTCCAAGAGAGGACGGACAGGGAAGAAAGAAAAAGGGAGTTTGTGGTTTTAGAAGTATTATTCGAATTGGAGAGGGGGCTTTTCCCAAACACACAGAGGGCTGGGTGCCACGATCAGGGAGCGTCAGGAATGTGCCTGTTATTTTAGCGTAGGCTGCAGAGAGAGAGAGAGAGAGAGAGAGAGATAGAGAGAGAGAGAGAAACACTCATCTGGCTAGCATCCACTGAACCCACACATGCTCCTCGGGGTATCTACAAACAGAGGCACACACACACACGCACACACACACACACACACACACACACACAGAGTCCTGCTTTGTCTGCAGGAGCCGATAACCCACGCTTAGACACACCTCAATAACCCTGGCCCTCACTCTGACACACCCACTAAAACAACTCACAGACTCAATCAATACACAGTCATTTAACACGTCTTCTTCATTCATGTGCTTCACTGTATCTTGTGATACAAACCTTTGTGTTGATTAAATGTATTACATGTTAATTAATGTGTACGTTATCCAAATCTATAGAGATTGATCAATATACAGATATCAGTGTATTATGAACAAATGTAACAGTGCTAAACATCAGCACCATATCATACACTATATCACAGACCATTACTGGTACAGTATACAGTCTTGTCTACCATTCAAACACTAAATTACATGAACCACGTGTATTTTAATGTTAAATTATTACGTCTGCAGCTGCTATACCAGCTCTATATGTTCTAACAGATTTGTGAAAGCCTGATTTAAGTTTCCTTTCCTTTAATAAAGATTTAAAAAAAATATGCATTTTTACATCTGACTGACCGTCTGCAGTGGTGGGCGGAGTCAGCAGTTCCCGGATTCAGAGGCTCCGCCTCAGCACCTGACATCACAAGAGCTGACACGTCCTTGGCTGCAGCTAGGCTCAATTGCATAAATTAACAGGGAGGTGAGGTGAGATCCCAATATCATGCACCTGTACAGCATCGTTGACGCGTTTTCATTTCAGAATGCAACTGAGTATGTCTGATACTGTTTTCTGTTCTCTAATCTTTGAACATTGTTTGAGTTTATTTTTACACCGACCGGATTACCAGGCAGTAAATGTGAATCAACCCACCATTTCTGTTTCAGGTTACAACATCATTTGACAAAAATACTGTTAGCCTTTATTCGTAGGTGAGAGCAACACTGTGATCTACTGCCCCACCACTCAGAGATCGGCGATCTACTGCCCCATCACTCAGTGATCAGTGATCTACTGCCCCACCACTCAGAGATCGGAGATCTACTGCCCCACCACTCAGAGATCGGCGATTTACTGCCCCATCAATCAGAGATCAGTGGTCTACTGCCCCATCATTCAGAGATCAGTGATCTATTACCCCATCATTCAGAGATCAGTGGTCTGTTGCCCCATCATTCAGAGATCAGTGATCTACTGCCCCACCACTCAGAGATTGGTGATCTACTGCCCCATCAATCAGAGATCAGTGGTCTACTGCCCCATCATTCAGAGATCAGTGATCTACTGCCCCACCACTCAGAGATCAGCAATCATGCTTTCATTTTGCGCCAAAACGCAAACTACACGCTTCGGAACTGACTAAACGTCTTATCAACCGCGTCCCCACTTTTAACCCCCCCCCCCCCCCCATTAACACAGGACTACATCTTAAATTTCTACCTTTCAATAAAGGAACATTCCATCAGACAGTTGTGAGGGGAGGAGCTTTGGAAGTGTCAGTCAAATGGAATTTTGGATTTGGTACCAGTGGGTCGGAAAGTGTCCATTCACACAGAACCCAGAAACAATCGAGATCCTGCAGCGGCTGTGAGCGTCAGCCGCGCTCGGCCGAGACGCGACGGTGGCGGCAAGAAGGGAGGAGGCGGGCGAGCCTCGGAGGCGCGGCAGGAGGAAGCGGAGCAGGCTGTCTTTCCCTCTCCGTAAGCGTTTTTTTTCACACCCGGCGAAGGCAAGGGCGGCGCGCCGGTCCCCGTTAATCTGTTTGCACGTTTGCGGCGCTAACAATGTGTTGACAACACGCTGACATCACACAGATGTCAGACGCATCTGCCTTCTTCACCCGGTGAATATTAAACTGAGAGATTCCACACTGCTGCCCCTCCCCTCCCCTCCCCTCTCCTCTCCTCTCCTCCCCTCTCCTCTCCTCGCGTTCACGCCAAGCCTCTCCCTCTCTTCACCTCTGTCTCTGCTGTACGTTTCCTTTCTCCTTCTTTGTCCCTTTCGTTCGTTTCCTCCTGTCATCCTGTCTGTCTTCATCAGTCGTTATCTGCGTTCCCACAGCCAGGCTGTTCTATTGTTTTGACGCTCACGTCTTCGATGCTTCGTCACCTTTCAGCCTCCATAACTGACACGGCAGTCCGACCGCCGAGCCGAGGGTTCCTGTCCATCTCGTACGACCAACCTGCTTCCTCTCCGTCCAACACGCAAAGGCCTAATCGCCAACGTCAAGCCCCCACGTGCTCAGGTCGCGATAGTTCCGGTTAGGCTCCGCCCAGCCTTTACAAAGCATTTGGTTCTCATATCTTTGTCATGTCACCAGTGCTTTTCTCTGGTAACTGCAGTCAGGAACACCTCTGGTCTTACTGAAAGGTCTGTCAGGGTGTGGGAGAAACACAGAAATCCAGCAGTAATAAATTCAGGCAGTAATGACTGAAGTCCACATGTTTTAAGGAGCAAATGGTTAAATCACATAATGTATTGCATCCGCTACTAAGTGCAGTCTCACCTCTTACTGGGTAGTATGCACAAGAATCCAGGATTCATGAGATACATTTGTTTATAGAGATAAACCACATGCCAATGAAAGCGTCATTATTACTATGACAGTGTAAATGGAAAAAATACTGCATAAAGGTCAAATCAGGAGAAAACAGTATCAGGATTAATTACGAATCTTTTCAAACATCTCCATTAGCTATTGCATGAGATTTGGTGTGACCACCAAAGAGCCACTATAAGAAATCTAAACTCTATCTAAACTCTATGGAGATTCATCCTGCTGTGGTGCTGGTGATCCCCGAGCAGAGAGGTGCATGCTGGTCCGGCGCCAGACCCCGTTTCTCGCCCCTCCATACGGGGCGCTGGGTTTTTAACCCCGCGAAATTGGCCACCTCCCCTTGGAGCGCAGAGGGCCCCAGACGGAGAGCGCGCACGGTTCGAGCACGCGGTTTCCGCGGCTGCGGCATTAGGCGTAAAGCGGGGGAGATAATTGCCCTAATCAAGAGAGGTTAATTAGGCCGCCCGTGTCGGCAAGCGCGAGAGAGTGCTATCAAAGCAGCGCCGCTGGCGTGGCGGGGGTGACACCAGCTTCACCTCTTTTGCAATTAGGGGCGTCGGCGATGACGCTGGGTTAAATATGCACCGCGGGTGCCGTGGCGACAGCACGGCGAGCGGGAGGGGCTCCTGGGAGGGAGAAGGGAGTCATGTGACCACCAGATAGGAGCACCGATTTCACCGAGTTCCAAAAGCAGCCTTCGTTCATTTGTCTGCACTCGTCCTGGATTCTGGGGGTGGGGAGAACTCTGGAGAGAGGAGAGAGGAGAGAGAGAGGAGAGAGAGAGGAGAGAGAGGAGAGAGAGAGGAGAGAGAGGAGAGAGAGAGGAGAGAGAGGAGGGCTCTTCTGCTGTGCCAAGGCGCGAATGGTTCCACACAGCGGAGATCCCGTCCACACGCCCAGAGGCCACAGCCTGCATCCAAATGGCAAACACTCCCAATTAATGGAGTGAGACAGATTCGTGTGGGCCAAACACACACACACACACACACGCACACACAGACAAAGATATACCCCCCACTCTCTCTCACACACACACACACATACAAAGATACACCCACCCCATCTCTCCACACACACACAAGCACACACAAAGATACACTATAATAATATAAAAGAAAAGTAACTCCCTGCTAATCTCAGGGAGTGTTTGAGAAGGATGCATCGTCTGTGCTGGGGTCGACGTGAGTGGAGGAGAGGAACCTGGGTCCTCCCAGGCCCCCCTGTGGAGGCAGGCTGCCATCACAAACACTCTCTCAGTGAATGGCTCTCCGGGAACACACACACCGTCGCACTCGGCTGGGACTGTGCTATTTCGCCGTGATTCATAGTAATCTTGAATAAAAACCCGAGGAAACGCCATCCAAACACTCCCATCCGCGGGAGACGAATCTCAGCAATAACTCATGCAGTCTTACATGACCAATCACACTTCAGTCTTTGTTTCAAAACACTGCAAATAAGGGAACTGGGGAAGGAGGGGTACTGTCCATGAAGCTCCAGGTAGGGAGGAAGGTCTGGAAGGTGGATTTATATACAAGTTATAGAGATAAAGGAGTAAGAACAGAAACCACAGTCTGTAATGCAGATGAAGCCTGTTCTTCAGAAGCTGGAGGCCTGCTGGTTTGAACCCTTGGCTGTGGCACTTGATATGTTGACCCCGCCCCCAGCGGGTGCCAGGGGGAAGTGGGTAACGGCACGGGTGGGTTACCTGCAGCTGACACGCCTTTGTGCGATCTGGTTGTTAGGTGGCGTCAGGCCGTGATGATGTCACGGAATGGCAGCTGTGGTGACAGAACGAACAGCCCCACGACCTGCTGGCTGTGATTAAACAGAGACTCCAACCACCACAATAAAAACAGAAGTACTACCAGCATGGATTCTTAGCTTGAGCAGGTGTTTTAGCTGTGAACATCTACTTATGTTATGAGGCAAAAGAAGATCCTGAATCATAAATCTTTGCTAATGTGGTGTTTTGGGGGGTTTTTTTTGCTCAAATGTTTTAGGGGGTGTGTACACTTCACAAACTCTGGTGTGTGAAGGCTACTGTTCAATTGGGCTTGCAATTGAGAAAAACTTTATTCAACATCCTACCAGGTGTGAGCTCCTGATGGCTGACTTATGGTGGACAATCACACTAGTATGTGGTGACTTCTGATTGGTCAGTGGTAGACAAACTCTACTCTGATCAAGATGAGACTGAAGGAATTCTGAATGGAGGAGGATCTGTGCATTTTCTCACTCTTTCCGGTCACTGACTACCAGTCACTGATCGTCTGTGCCTTGACATTAGATGTTTGTGCAGGTGTTCAAAAAACGTCTCTTTTTAAATCTAGCTCGGGGTGAGCATTAAGACTTGCTTTTTTGCTCTGAGGAACAATACTGCAATGCAATCTTCATCCTTTATCTATGGTCTTTATTTGATTTCAACCACTTCATACTTATAGATTTGATTTTTATTTATTTCAGTGCAAGCTAACGATTTTTTAAACCATTAAATCTGTTTAGCTAAAGAAATAGTTTTTCCCCCTTTATTTAAAAAAAGCATTCACTCATTCACTCACTCACTCATTCACTCACTCACTCATTCACTCACTCTGCCTCAGGTAATATTCAGTCAGTAATTTCCATGCTATATTTCTATTTACAAAATATTTTTTATATCCCCATTATAATAAGCATCCATTTGTACGTAATTTGCTTGAACTCGTGTAAAGTTTAGCTTTTAGATGGTATTGCCTAATGTAAAATGCCTACATACCAGAGTGAATTATTATCTAACAACCAGCTAGTTTTATAATAGTTGTTTTCTTTAATAGAGTTTAACACATTACTTATTTTATAGAGTTCCCTGTAAAGTATACATTCTCTGCTGCTAGGGTAAACCTAAATTATAGTTTATACAGTATAACGCGCTCTTCCCTCCATCATTTGTAATTATAATTTGGAGTCATTTGGATACATTTATTGAGGTCTGCATTAAACCTTCACCTTCACGGTTCCCGATGTTAGTCGGTATACACGACCGCACTCAAATTTAATTTTGTAAACTCTGAAACTGGAGATAAATATGGAGGGGGAATGAACTGTCTCTTTATTTTGCCCACTTGCACCTGCTCAATGGACGTCAAAAAATCATGTCGGTGATGCAGGCAAAATAAACAAATGACACATGTATGACAGGTGGATTATGCGCGCGCTGTTTTTCTTAACTTCTCTTTGTTCTCCTCGAACATCTTACGCTGTTGAAGCCGGAAGGCGTTTCAAATTAAAACAACACGTTTTTTCAGCGCAGAGCCGAGACGAAAGTGCTACAGTCGGCCTGCGCTTTGTTATGAATGTGCTACGATCAGCCCCGCGTCTCCGCGTCCTCGCGGGACTGGCGCGTGGAATCGAAGGAAAGGGGAGGGGAAAAAAGCGCTCTGGGTGATTCCGCGCCCCTCGAGACGGACAGGCGGGAAAAGAAAATACAGCGCGGTGACAACCGTCGCCGCTCTGACCGCGAGCGAAATATAGGAAGCTCCAAATATGGTTTCCTTCTGTCTTTTGAAGAAAAACAAAGAGTGAGACGGAGTTTAATAAGATGCTACAGACGGTCTGAAAAGGCCGGGAAGAAAAAAAATGAGTCCGTTGTGAGGGCCAGATAAAGACCAAAATGTGCCAGATTAAACGTATAACTCGGATTAAATGTATAAATCGTATTCCAACGAGAATCCAAGGCAAGGGTGAAATGTAGTGTTTCTGTGTAGCACCTAATTAAGAAATAAATTTAAGCTTCAGTTTAGACCCAGTTTAACAGTTTTCAGTTCTTCACCTCCAACCGCAAACCATTTGTTAATTGAGAGCCCCTACTGGAATGTGTGAACAAGATGAAGAACAAGAAGAAGTGATTACAAAAAGAACAGTACAATGGTGAGGCATCAAAATAACCTCTTCTTCATGCACACACAGGCATGTCCACACTCCTCCTCTGTGGCAGGAAAAGGAAGATACACAACACTCAGTGTGGTTGTGTCTGGACAGTGCTTTTGAACTGTTGCTGTACTGAAGTGATTACCATCACCTGTAGCCTCCAGCTCTTTCAAGACACAGTCAGACACAGTCTCTCCCTGTTTGTGGTGTGTGTGTGTGTGTGTGTCAGTGGTAACATGTTCTCACCTCGCTCAGACTCTTCACCTGCATTGGCAGAGTGAAGAGTCTTCATACCTGACAGAGACTCATTAAAACAGAGAGAGCTGAGAAGCTCGTGCCATAAAGTGGATCTGAAACACATACGCTATCCAGTAGTGTGTGTGTGTGTGTGTGTGTGTGTGACTAAAGACATGTATTTTGGTTTGATATAGAATTTTTTTTCTCTCATAGGGACAGTTCTGTTACAGTCTGTTATAGTGTGTGTGTGTGTGTGTGTGTGTGTGTGTGTGTGGCTCTGGAGACTCTCCTGAATATTATGCAAAACTCTATGCAAGATTTTTCATTTTGCTCCAAAAAAAAAAACAAAAAACATTTACAATATTATGAAGATATGAATTTGATATGAATCCCTTGAATAATATTCTGCAACACCAACTAGGAAAAACTTTCTTTTTTTATCATAAAGGAACCAACAGCACTGGGGTGTAATCAAAGGGGACTAGATGAAGACAACAGTGTTTTTTTGCCAAGTCCATCTTAGTCCTCCACCTGTCTCCTCCTCCTCCTCCACCTGTCTCTTCCTGGCTCTTTTAATGCATTCTCTAGAGCCTGCTTGGGTCAAATTCACATCATGCTTCACTCTACAGAGCCGCTCTCACAGGCTCTCAGTGGAGCCAGTGTGGAATGTCTCTTAGTTTGTCCCCTTCTGCCACCTGTAGACCTTTGCTCAGTAGAGCCTGGGTCGAATACTGCCAGTTAAACCACTGCAGAGCTTCTTCTGAAGCCTCCTGTATATTATCTGCTGGATTCACCCACAATCTGCCAGAGATGATAGTCCTAAACGGTGGTATTAGAAGGTAGAATCACAGTTTGATTTGCTCAAGGGGCTTCAGGTACTGTCAACTTATTCACTACAAAATCTCCAACAGAGAATCTACTACTGGTTTTAACTGGTTTTTGTCCTGGCCAAGACCGATTCTAGGTCCGAAATGTCCGAAAATGTGTAAAAGCGACCGAGTGTTGTATAACAAGCTACAGTATTTATGGAAAAAGAAACAAACTAACAACAATTTGTTATTTATGCTTGCAATAACATCCATCAGAGAACAGCACTGACCTTTAGCCACATATAAAAGCGTCTAGATAGATTTAAGACACCGTAGTAGCCTGTGGGCTTTAAGGACATTACAGATATCAGGTTAAATTCCTCTTCCAGTTACACAAAGTTTCAACACTGTAACAGCACACCAAACCTCTACAGTGCTGACAGGGAATAGGAGTGTCCATTCAAGTCCTTTCCATTCAATGGCTTCTTCATCCCAGAGCCAGCCAATCAGATGCTTGTGCTAGCTCATCACATAGCAACGGTGAGTTATAGCCCAGCTATGGACAACACTGCATTTCCTGGGTTCATGCAAATGACAAAAACATGCTCTCTCCTCACACCCCCCCCCACCCCCACTCACATACAGCTTTGGGGATTTCGAAGAGGACCTCGATTCTCGGTATGAATATGATTTTTGGCAGGGACCTGTGGAAAAATGTCAGCTGGTAGAAAAAAGACCTCTGGACTCAGGAAGTCCATCATGTTTAATGACAGACTGAGAATGAGCAGTTTGGGATGTCATGCAGGTCTGCCCCCCGCCCACCTCCCACCCCTTCCCCACCATTAAAAACTGGGACATGGCTCTGACGTTGTTTCCTGTCAACGGTATGGAACAGCTAAAACAACACCACTGGAGGGTGGGTGGGAGGTTAAGTACCATCACACCGCCAACACTCTCCAGCACAGCGTTCACAAACACTCTCATAGCACTCAAAGAAAAGTTTTGGGTTTTTTTATCGCTAATTTAGCATGTCCGGACTATTGATATTTCATGTTCTACTGAATCCAGGGACTGGAGATGCCTCTACCTATATCACACCCTTCTCTTGCACCCGGATGAAAGAGGACAGTTTCCAGGGCACTGGATGGAGACCCACCTCACACTGATTGGATGAAGTTCTCACCTGTTGGCCGGACCACTGATGATGACGTCCTACCGCATGTGGCCATGTTCAGCCACACATCAGTCCAGCATGTCGGAGATGAGGGAACCTGTGGCTTTTTCCACTTGAAATGTGCAAACACTGTGGGTCTCGTCCGCAGGCTCCATGTGGAAGACATTCATCTGCGTATAATCAATCTGGAGTTTGAGCGCGGAGGCGGAGGGAAGGCCTGTAACAGATCTGGCATCACACTGACAAGGGCTAAAGATAATGTATTTGAGCTGAGAAATGTGTGTATTTGAGATTAAGAGCTTTTCTTTTCATTATAAATCAAAAAACTATTCATTCGTTCTCTCTCTTTCTCTCGCTCTCTCTCTCACATTCTGTTTCTACCTCCCACAGACACACAAGTGGAAGAACATGTGAAGAGACACACAGATTTCAGTTTTAACGTTTAGCCAGCAGAGGTTGCTGTACTGTTCCATGTGACAGACATTCACACACACACACACACACACACACACTCAAATTAGTCCTCATGGCACACACACACACACACAAACAAATACAAACTAGTTCTCGTGGTGCACATGAACGCATATCTGCACACACACATAAACAGAAACAGAAACACACACACACAGCAGTGGATGTGCTTTGATGGGTCTGTTTAGCTACTCTGCCACACCACACTCCTCATTCCAAAACCCTGCCCAGAAGGATAAAACCCCTGCAAAGCTGGAACCAAAGCTCAAATTCAGACTAGGCTAAAGCTCTGGACCAGATCCCATTAAGCCATAGTAGGAACAATACGAAAGGCTAACAACCCGTGAAAGGACTCGGTCGGTACATTTGGTGCTAATAACCCAACACGGGCCCAACCACTGCAGCCACCAAACGCCACTTCACTTCTTAAGACGGAGTCGAACGGCGCTCGTAATGGGTTTGTATGTCCTGCCACCTCTGGGGGAGTTTGCACACGAGCCCAAACGCGCGCTCAACCCGAGCGCAATGAAATGGATCTCATTTCCTCGCCGACACTCGAGCGTCATCTGTTGATTGGGGAACTGTTGATTCGGCGGCAGAAGCATCGAGGCGTCTCTTAGGGCCGGATAACACGGAGCGCACCGACAAGGTGTTTGGAAACTGTCATCGGCGGGGTGGGTGGGGGGGTT
>JAOYMR010000001.1:16739742-16749924 GCA_025802075.1 Tenebrosternarchus preto | reverse complement strand
GGATCCTAACCAACCATGGTCCTGACCAACCAGGATCCTGAACCAACCAGAATACTGAACAACCAGGATCCTGAATAACCAGGGTCCTGAACAACCAGAGTACTGAACAGCCAGGGTACTAAACGTCAGGCCAGAACGTCAGCTATGGTGCCGGTCCCTGAATTCATCGCTGAAATCATGAAATCTTTCCAAAAAAAAAAAAAAAAAAAACTGGGACAGATGAACATGATGCCCTCCCCCCAAATCCACGCTGTAACCCTCTCACAGGGTCGCCACCTGCTCGAGCTCCTCACCCCATGCGTCCCTCCGAACCCCCCCGCCGTCCGAGGAGAAGCGGCGAGCACGCCCGCGGAAGGCGGAGTCACGCCGATCATATCAATTAATACCAATAAAGACCTTAAGTGACAACACGGAGAGGCATTAGGCTCTGACAAACCACTGCAGCTTTGTTCCAGCGAGGTGCCAGCTGCATGGCACGAGCCCCGAGGAGCGAGCGGGGAGCCGGCTGGGAGAGGGCGGTTCCACGCCAGCGGGCCGCCGGGCCGGGGAGGGGAGGGGGTGTGGAGGGACGGCGGGCACGGGCCGGCCCGGCTCCCCGCGCGAGTGCAGTATTAATGAGCCGACAGCTCGGGCGCGCTTCCGTATTCATTAGGCATCTGGGCCAGCAGATGTGAAGTGCCGCCTCAAGACGAATAAAAAATGACTTCCCATCTGGACTCCCTAAACTGGAAAAGACAAGAGCGGGTTGGGCGGGCGGGCAGGCGGGCGTTCCTTTCTGTGCCGTGTTCACTCGACTCTTTCCCTCTTGTGTTCCGGGTCTTTTAGCAGATAGACCTTGGAAGTACCGCTGTAGTGAACGACCGTGCCGATCAGGTTTCCAAGGGAAACGTTAAAGCGGCGTGCGACACACCTATAGAGCAAAAAAATACTTTTTCCACTACCATACCATTCACACACAATCCAAAGTCGTTTTTGTGCATTTCCTTTAAGTTCCTACAACTTCCTTTAATTACCTACGACTCTCTCCAGGCAAAACCAACAACATCCTCAAACTGAAACTTTAGAAGAAGAAAAGAAACATTTATTGGTAAAAAGTTCCTGTCCTACGATTCGTCATCTTAAGTTCTCAAAGCCACGTGACTACAGAACGTTCCGGTGTGTTCTGTCAAAAATGCAGAGAACATCGTAACGCACCGGGCGACTCGGAGCGAAACAGATGGAGCGGAAGAAGTAACTTGCTCTTTTACTGCCTGTACGCTCCTCCAAACTGCACTGTGAAGAAGGTCCGAGTGAAGACATCTGAACCGTGGTGCACGCGCTCGGATGGACGTGTGCGTTTCCCACACTCTCAGCAGTGCCGAATCCACTGGAATGCTGCTTGGGGACTTTGACTGCATGCCTCTTGTACCTGTACCCTACCTTTCAGCTATTTTACTGCATCAGATTTGTGTTGGTGGTGGTGGTGTTTTCATGCTGAAATAGGAACAATTTAATGCAGCTCGGA
The DNA here is from genome assembly GCA_025802075.1 of Tenebrosternarchus preto. NCBI lineage: Eukaryota > Metazoa > Chordata > Actinopteri > Gymnotiformes > Apteronotidae > Tenebrosternarchus > Tenebrosternarchus preto. The sequence continues at coordinate 16,748,420 of JAOYMR010000001.1, read as the reverse complement.
TAACAATTTAATTAGTATAAAATATGTGCTTTTCACGCCATTAGAAGCTGAAATGAAAGTGTGAATTTCCTCTGAAGCAAAGCGAATGAAACCTTGGCTGATCTGGATTATGGTTCTCCTGCCTCTCTCCCATTGGCCCTCCCTTTTTTTTAATAGGGGCTTCAATTAAAGGGCTCATTTCCCTTCATCTGCTTCCTGTGTTATTCCGTCGGAACATGCCTGGGCTTCCCGGCTCTGCTCCCTGCTCTTGGCGGGACTCTGCAAGACAGTGAAGGTCAATAGGAAACTGTATCTAACTCCTACCCCCCCCCCCACACACACATATGTGTGGGCCTGCATTCTCTCTCCCCAGCCTGGGCTCAACAATAAGGGTCATTAACAGTGTTGAAAGCACAGACTGTGAAGCGTCAGGCAGGTGAGGTCCAGAACCCCAGTCCTGTTGGTCACATACTTCCAATACCCAGTTAAATCTGAAGTCAAGCACATTTGGCAACAGCACACAGCGCACTTTAAACAGCACGTCCTGTAACCACTATTTAAAACAAAAGAAAGGAAATTATCTTATTCATTTTACTGGCACGGGTCACTTCTGTATCGTTACTGCGTCCTGCATATATCATCCACACGCCCCCATGAGGGGCAATTAAAACTCGCCCGTTGCAAAAACACACAATGATGGAGCCAATAAAACAGACATCGTAGCTGATAATGCAAGTGTTGATGGGTGGAGAACGAGGGGGTGGTTTGGAGGTTGGGGGAGTCACAGGGGGTTGGAGAGGTGGGGGTATTTTGGAGGAGATGGTTGGAGAGGTGGGGGTATTTTGGAGGAGATGGTTGGAGAGGTGGGGGTATTTTGGAGGAGATGGTTGGGGAGGTGGGGGTATTTTGGAGGAGATGGTTGGGGAGGTGGGGTGATCGGCGGGGGAGGGATGATGAGTGCTGGAAGGAGGGACGGTTGGACTGTCATGGTTGACCAGCGTGGAGTCAGAGCCGCCATCCTGGGCTGAGGGGCGAGGTGGCAAACACCAGCAGCTGACGCAGCACGAGAGCTGACGTAGCACCCTCCACCGTCACGGCCTCTCACGGCAGCACCCCCTCACATGGCAGCATGCTAACATGCTAGCGTGTCAGTGGCGATGATGCACGCTTACTGGATTAAGAAAGAGCTGCAAAAAACAAACAGTTTATGGTGCTGTAGTTAAAAACTAGATTAATGCCAGGGTTTCATTACACGCTGGACTACAAGCAGAACCACATGTGTCCCCTTTAAAAATACATTAATCTCGGTCAACATTACAGTGTCAACAAAAATTATTCATGGAGATTCATTAATAGTGTATAATCATTCCAGTCTATGTACTGGAAGGTGGTTCAGTGTAGAGTAGGAAGGATGTGAACGTGTGTACAACATTAGTTCAGACACTGTTCTCACAAAGCATACATGCACAGATCTGAGATCAGGGTGCTCCCCTGGTCGCGTCGTTTATCGGCTATTAAAACTGATCCTGTGCCCGCACCCCTGGTGGGAGGAAGGTTAACAAATAGCAGATGAGCCAGATGAATACCTGATCAACAGTCATTGAAGAAAAATAGGCTTCAATACAGCTGTGTTGACAAGCGCACATCCCTTGGTATGTGCACTACGATATCACCCATCAAACAGCAGGAGCTAGATCATCCAGAATCATAAACTGTTGAAATGTAAAACTTTGTAGGGGTAGAGAGAGAGAGAGAGAGAGAGAGAGAGAGAGAGAGAGAGAGAGGGAGAGAGAGAGAGAGACCCTTTCACCAGGAACATCTGGACATCCTGGCCACTCCAGATAGAGACAGGCACCATTTTGAGGAAATGAAAGCTGTCACATCTTTTATACGGCTGCACGCTCATTACAGACAGAGAGGGCGTGCGCAGCGGTAATTGTTTTAATTTATTTGTTTATGAGAGAAGACAGAGGGGACGGGCACATGGCGCTCGCCTTTTTTATTGAGAACATATGGAACGCATTTATCACCATTTGCAGCGATCGGCCTAAATGATTTTATTAACTAATTTGTAACTTTACACTTTTTTAATCAAACACATGCTGTGCACCGTAATGTTTTGCTAATGCTCGCGGGCTTTGTAAAGGGAGCGCGCGCAGCCAAAGGGAAATAAAACGCGAAGCGAAAGTAAAAAATGAAATGAGAACGCGGAGAGACGGCGCGAGAGAACGAAGCGGTGAAGCCCGGCGGTGAAGGGGGAGAGAGTGAGTGCGTCGCGCTGGCTTGCAGGCATTAGCGTCTGATATTGTAATATATAGCCGCGATGATGAAGATTATTACTGTGTTCTGCATTGAGTGGGAAGACGCACGGGGCCCAGAGGTATTTAGGATGTCAGAGAGCGGGGTTGTTTACCTAAAGTAAGTGAAGCGACACAGACGCACTGAAAAAAAATAAATAAATAAATAAAAAAACGCAGGCATTGATTATTCTGAGCTGGAGCGCGGTGTTGGGCCGCTGCCTCGTTGCTCCGGTAATGCATGCCCCATCGGGAACGGCGGCTACTGTAGTAAGTTATGTTGGGAGTTGAAGTAATGTTATTTGGTAGTCAGCTCGGAGGCACGGGTCGATGCTAACTGGTTGCAGGTCTATGAAGAGCGAGATGGTCTCGGGAGTCGCAACCGGGTTGGCAGACCTGACGAGGTTTTATAGCGCGTCAGAGTAGGATAAGACAGGTCGCGAGACCAGCACAGGCGCCTTCCTTATTTTGATGCTAAGGTAACCGCTATGAACTAAGGTAATCTGTCCTAGACGCACTCGAACAGTTCCCCTGTACTGCATCTGACGTACGAAAACAAAACGTCATTGAAAGGATTCAACATCTATTAGGCTAGACTACACGTTAAAAGCACCCGAGTGCACTCACATCCACTAACAGGGCAACTAATAACTCCTGGCTGGTTATCTGGCAATGTGAGGCTCACATCAAACCAGCCACCATGACACAGAGAGCCTGATACATGCCCCTCTCATTAATAAAACATACTGGAACTTGTTCATAAATCGGATCATCCTACGAGGTAAACGCGCTGTTCGCCAACAGCTTCATTACGGGGGAGGTGGAGTGATCAGAGTGCCCAACGTTTAGAACAGTGATACCAAAAACGCACAGGTTTAGCGATGAGAGAGAGAGAGACAGAGAGACAGAGAGAGAGAGAGACAGAGAGAGAGAGCAAACAGTGTCGGTACAGACGGACGACACCCGTCACACATCCAGAAACTTGACCAAGGCTGACTTCAACGACACCAACTCAGTGTGTTCAGCAATTAAGAGCAGAAGACTGGCACAAAAGAGACAGAGAGAGAGACAGAGAGAGAGAGAGAGAGAGAGAGCTGGGGGGGGTTCTCTCACATGCGTGTTGCTAGTCTTAATTGAGCTCCATTTGTACATCGACAGCTGGACAGAATTCACTATTGCAATTTGGACGCAAGGCATCGGCAAAGGAGCCACACGTTCTATTAAAATATGATGATGTGTGGCCCTCCCGGGGTCGGTCCCATTCCCCGAGCCGTTTCAAGTTCTTGTCTTTAGGGTTCTAATGGGAAGCAGCCCGCGTGTGTCAGTTCTCGGGCCGCGACGCTTCACCGCCGCGATAAGTAACACGGCCGTAGCAGTTGGCAGCCTTTAGCGGCGGCTGGGTGGGATTTGATGTACTTGTTTGTGGCCAGATGTCGCTGGAATGGAGAGAATGTCACCGACTTCTTTACTCAGGAGCTGACACAGATGACAGCACACACACAGTAGAGGTGGCAGAGATGGATTTTTGGAAACGAGGCATTGCAGAGAATATCAAATAGGGCAAAGTGCGCTTGGAAAAAGTTCATCCATCTCCAGCAGACAAAAGGTGCTTCGCTAAACTTCAGAATCTAGTCTCCCTGGGTAATGACTACAGATTCCTTTAGTAATTAAAACCATTTAGAAAGGCAAGCTCTTAAAAAAAAACTTCCAATAAATCAGAACCAATAACACTGCTAATAAAATATCTCAGGAAAGAACTGCTGTTGAAGAATTGTGTGTTGTGCTTTGCACAAAAAAAACAACGTTCTGCTTTTACCTTACAGTGTGTAAACTGTGTTTGAAAGGGGAGAAAAAGACACAGTCACTGCAACTTGTGATTATTATGACTGTGATCATCAGCGTCATGTTGATGATGACGACCATCATAATCATCATCATCATCATCATCATCATCGTTGTAGTTCCCGTCATCTCTGTGACGGCTGCAGTGAGATTATGAGAACAAGAAGCTTTTGGGTGCTGGGCCTCTGTCCCAGGCGTCCGGTGCGGAGACGGTTTCCAGGGCGACACCTGGCCGCGGTGTTGTGATGAGAGAGTCCATGTGTTAATTAAAGCCCCATCTGTGAGGAGGAGTCCGTCTTCACACACACACAGACACACACACACACACACACACACCAGGGACAGAGCGCATACAAAACACCCCTCACACAATACGCACGCCTCTCACACTCTTTCAGTTTACCCACCATGCTGTGAGAACACACTGATGAAGATCCAAATCCTCTGTGTACCTGCCTTTAAAAATAACAAGCCACAGAAGCAGCATGTGCGAGAGAGGTCTCTCTGTTTGTTTTCATATCGCTGTTAAATGTGAGAACTTGTGGTCACCAGACGTAAGCACTGCTGACCTGATGGTAAACAATGAGCACCACAGACTCCTAAACGCTGAATTTCCTCTCCCAATACGCCACATTTTATTTCCCACAAGTACAACAGCTGTAACATCAACCACAACAACAACAACTTCCTTGGCACTTTCATAAGGCTTAAAAGAAGATTTTTTTTTTAAGAAATGCTAAACAAATATATCTTATACGGTGGCTCGGCGGGGGACGAGGTGGCGGGTGCATCCGAGCGCCCGTCCAGGAAGCGACGGTCGGTAAAGAACGGGCCTGCGGCGGAAGACGGCGAGCGGAAGCGGAGCTTCCCCAAGATGCGCTCTTGGACCAGGCCTCTCTGCCTGTCAGCTCCGCATTACAGAGAAAGAGTTACGCTTCCAAACATATGACAGGCCATTTGGTCCAAGTTGATTGTGCAATCAAATCTAATTAGATGAGAGAGAACTGGTATACTGCCAGCGCTGGGTAATATACCGATTTTTCAGACGTTTTACGGCGAAAATCGTCCTAGACGTAAGCAACTAAAAGACCCCATATGGTATTAGGTAATGTATTTTTCCTTCTTATATCAGACAAAAAAACATTTTACAATAACGCTTATCTCAGAATATGAACAAAATATGTTTTAAGAAGGATCAATCTCCTCAGAACGATTAAAACTTGGTCGGCGCCGTGGAGCGGACTCCGAGCTCGGGTCGGCCCATGTTGTGACCTCTGTGAGGAGGAGGAGGGGGGCAGTCCAGGTCTCCCGTTGTTCCCACCATCTGCTCCCCATTACGGGCCACGCCACCTCCGGTCTCCACCCCCCACCCCCCACCCTTTTTTTTAAATGGATCTATTAATCGCTTTTCATATGGTGCGCACCGGAGAGGCCACAGGAGTGGTTGCCATGGCTGCTGCTCCGCTGGGGTTGGGGCAGGGGTCGAGACAGGTGTCTATCTCGCGCTGGGCCCAGATGGAGGTCTGACATACTTCCTCCCTCCCTCTCTCTCTCTCTCCTTCCCTCTCTATCTATCTCTCTCCTTCCCTCACTATCTATCTCTCCCTCTCTCTCTCTCCTTCCCTCTCTATCTATCTCTCTCTCTCTCCTTCCCTCTCTATGTATCTCTCTCCTGCCCTCTCTCTCTCTCTCTCTCTCTCTCTCTCTCTCTCTGGACTCAGGGCCAACTCCCACACTGCTCGAACAGAAGGAGAAGCCCCCCCTCGGGAATCACCAATACACACCTTTACATTTGGGAGGGGGTCGCTGAGGTGTGCAGGTGTGTGTATGGGAAAAGTGAAGCTAGACAGAAACCCTGAGGGGATTTTTTTTTTTTGGGGGGGGGGGGGGGTTAGTGAGCAAAATCGAAGGACACCATGAGAGCAAAAGGAGAGAGAGGAGGCCCAGCTCTCTAATGAGAACGAATGAGAATATTCACGTTAAGCTATCAGCTTCATCCACCTTTCAGGTAGGAGCCCCAAACCCTGCTTAAAGGAAACCAAGCAATGTGCGCCATCCTTCTCTGACAGAGCTGCATTACGAAAGGGCTGATAATAAAGAACACAGAAATGCCTACTTCACCATACAGAGAGAAGGACACATGAGGGGGGGTTTGTTAGCTCTGATGGGCTGCCTCTAAAAACCCAAACAGAGCTGTCTCTCTCTCTCTCTCTCCCTCTCTGATTTGAAACAGTGCAGAGCTTGTTTTCCTAATTTAGTTGTCCATCACTGTGGAAGAGGTTGCGTGTTTGCCACAGAGGGAGGGTGTCTTTAATATTATCTGGAGGGTCCGCTGGGACCAGCACGGCTAATAGCTGATCCGCTCTAATTTGTTTTGCCACGCCGCCGCTGCGTTTATGTATGCGAGCTCTCTGTAAACGACTCAGGGCCGCACGCAACGGCCCGCTAATATCGTGGAGTCCAAGAACAAAGATGGCAGGAGAAATTAAAGTGCGCAAACTGTGTCTCTTGGGTTCTGAGAGGTTAAGGGACTTGGCTCATTGAATTGGTGTGTGTGTGTGTGTGTGTGTGTTTGCTAGCATCAGGGCTACCTGACCACTAGAGGGCAGTGTCACGTGAGGGTTGTAATGGCTACACTGTCTGTACCAGGTGTGGGAGCTTCTATAAAAATGAACTTAGAAATTTCATACATTTCTTTCGCAGTTTCCCAATTATTAATAAACTTTTCCCTATGAAACGTGGTTTCCCGTATTTATGCTCTGTCAGGTCGTACTGCATGTGATGGGAAACAAGACCAAGAGTGTTTAACAAGACCTTTATCTGCGTGTACTCTTGGGAATAGAGAGAGAGAGGGAGAGAGACATAGAGAGAGTGAGAATGAGAAAGAGAGACAGAGAGAGAGAGACGTTGATGATAGCAGTTCTGTTGGGCTAAACTTCTGCATTGTATTCAATATTCTATTCACCCATTTTCAAAATGACATTACCAAATTGTATTATTTTGTATTATTGTGATTCATTATCAGCGCTAAAAGCAAAAAAAAAAAAAAGCAAACTCAAACAGGAAGCAGCAGTGTGGATGGACCCTGGCTGTTGTTAGGAGAGCATCGCCTGCCTGTAGCAGGAAGGAGGTCTCAACTCTGATTAGCATTCAGCCAGGCCTTAGAGGGGGTGGGGCCTGGGGCGGAGCCTGGAGGCTGCGTGACCGAGCCTCAGAATGGCTGCGAACCCACGTCTCCTCTCCGCCTCCTCCAGGTACAGGAGCAAATACTCCTACGACCGCAACAAATAAACAAGCAAACAAACAAACAAATATAAAGAATCTAAATAATAAGGCAGAGGAGGGGCATTCACCTTCTATACACACACACACACACATACACACATATACACATTCACCTTCTATACACACATTCACCTTCTATACACACACACACACACACATGCACACACACGCACACACACACACATGCATGCACACACACACACACACACACACACAAGAATACTCACACACAGTCATCTAGAAGCGCTGTTGGCACATGCAGGGAGGCTGTTTCCACAGTGCTGCTATGCAAATGGAGCCATCGTGTTCTCTCTCTCTCTCTCTCTCTCTATCACTCTGTCTATCCTTCTCTCTCTCTATCACTCTGTCTATCCTTCTCTATCTCTCTCTCTCTTTCACTGTCTCTCTCTCTTTCCCTCTCTTGCCATGTTTTCCTAAAAGGATGACCCCTGGCTAATTATTAGTAGGTGAGAGACAGCCAAAATGGAGCGAGAGCTATTGTTCCTGGACTGTTTGTGCATTAAACATGGAAAGCACATTAGATGTGTGTGTGAGTGAGTGAGAGAGTGAGTGAGTGGGTGAATGGGTGAGTGATTGAGTGAGTGGGTGAATGGGTGAGTGAGTGAGTGAGTGGGTGAGTGGGTGGGTGAGTGAGTGGGTGAATGGGTGAGTGATTGAGTGAGTGGGTGAGTGAGTGAGTGAGTGAGTGGGTGAGTGAGTGAGTGAGTGGGTGAATGGGTGAGTGAGTGGGTGGGTGAAAGGGTGAGTGAGTGAGTGAGTGGGTGAATGGGTGAGTGAGTGAGTGGGTGAATGGGTGAGTGAGTGGGTGAATGGGCGAGTGAGTGAGTGAGTGGGTGAATGGGCGAGTGAGTGAGTGAGTGAGTGAATGAGTGAGTGAGTGAATGGGTGAGTGAGTGAGTGAGTGGGTGAATGGGTGAGTGAATGAGTGAGGCAAAATTGGCTCCCTAATGTACTCAACATTTCTTCTCACTTAAATACAGCACACTGCTGTAACTACATGCCATACCTAAACAAGAAGTGTGTGCTAATATTGCTCTTATCCTCAGATGTCAGCCGCAGTCAAATCCAGCACTCTCTGAGAGGTCCAGCACTCTCTGAGAGGTCCAGCACTCTCTGAAGATCACTCTTACATCCTATATCCTTTCACTAGCAGGACATGCTGCAAGTTGCTTGGTGTACAGACCCAAGACTCATGCTGTTTTAACACCTCACCTCCATTACCTTCTGTTTGAGTGCTGGACCTCTCAGAGAGTG
>JAOYMR010000001.1:16727465-16737827 GCA_025802075.1 Tenebrosternarchus preto | reverse complement strand
AGAGAGAGAGAGAGAGAAACAGAGAGAGAGAGAGAGAGAGAGAGAGAGAGAGAGAGAGAGAAACAGAGAGAGAGAGATAGAGAGAGAGAGAGAGAGAGAGAGAGAGAGAGAGAAGGGAAGGGAAGGGAAGGGAAGGGAAGGGAAGGGAAGGGAAGGGAATGGAAGGGAATAAATAACAGACCAATAACTATAACTGATCAATAACTACAGATATTAAGAGCATAAGGGTCTCGTTTGCATTCGTGATTTTCCTGCAAGAGCTGGAAGAAATAAATACGGGATTGAATGTTCCAGATTGGATGTTCCAGATTGAATGTCCCAGATTGGATGTTCCAGATTCCAACATCCTGGCCTGTGTAAAATTCCAGAAACATCCAGACGATCCGAAGTAGCAGCCGATCCGGAGACCGAAATCCACTAGGCTGGTTTTCAAACAACTGGCCTCAGGTAAATTCCCATGTCTGACTGCAGTACATTTTAGAAATACATGCCATGTAATCGTAGGCCAGAAATGTTTCGGCTTCCGTATTTTCAGTTTTTCTATTTTCTGTATTTTCGTTTTTTCGTTTCCAATGAGAAATGAGGAGAGAGCGAAGCTGCTTTGTCGTCTAGCTGTATCATGAGTAAGGGATGAGCTCCTGTCCTTCCTGGATGCACTTACGCTCTACCTGCAGTGGAGCTGGACACCACAGCTCCACCCTCTCACTTAAAGTAATTACACACACATAATCGGATGAAGCTCATTGTGCTCTCATTAAAAAGTGTCTGATGGTAGCTACACTCGCTGTGACTCCCCATCATTTAATTCGCTCTGACATACCGGGCGTCCTCTGAAAGCGTAGGCTATTTTTAGAAACGCCTTCCTACAACCCCCCCCACGACAGATTTCCCAGCAACTGCGTCCGAGGCCGTTCCACCCTGTGTTTGATAGGTGAGCGTATCTGGAGGAAATCCGAACCAGACCTGTGATCCAGTTGCCCGACGGGTCCGACCCGTCATTGACCCAGGAACGCGACTCCGGGGGACCAGGGCCAATGGCGTGGCAGCCGCCCTGACCGTGCGTGGGGGGAGGAGCTATTGGGCAAGTGACTGATACGCTGGACACCTATCAAGGCGTGAGATTACAGAAGTGCCCATCCTTGCTGGGGGATGGCCTTCTGGGCCAAGCACAGAAACATCCAGAAGCTTCAGTGCCAACCCTCCTCACGCAAATACCCCCAACACCACCACCACCACCACCCCCCCCACCCCCCACGCCTTGTCCTGACGGGATTCCAGACTGCAGGGAAATTAACTGCAGCTTGAGTGGGGAGATGGTCAAAGCACTGCCAACTCATGTGAGCTAGTCGTCTTCCTGTTTTGTTTTGTTTTTTTTGCGCCGTCCATGAAATGCAGTCGATTCCCAGTTCCGAGGTTTTCGGCTCTCAGTCAAATCCCAACAGTCTTTATGGATTCTCCAGATCTCATTACAGTCAATGAGCCTGCAAAGACTCCCAGATCAAAGTGAAAGACTTTTAGTGCTGGTAGAGAGAGGGAGGTAGAGAGAGTGTGAGAGAGTGGGTGAGAGAGTGAAAGAGAGAGAGAGAGGGAGAGAGGGAGAAAGAGCGTGAGAGAGAGAGCCAAATCAAGCAATTAAAGTCAAGGAAATTCATACCAGGAATAGCCTGTAAGTAGGAAGTGGCCAACAAAGTTAAAAAAAATTGTATAAACACAGCAACACCCCACCAACAAAAAGAACAGAGGCCTTTTAAATCTGCAGGGCCTTCTTCCTACCAGCATCTGTTATTCACAGCCAGATGCTCAATCCCACGTCAGAGTTGGAGAAGCCTGTGAGCCATTATGGGCAGAGATAAAGGATCTCCAAGGCAACACGTGGGCCTGACTTTGAATAAATTGGCAAGGAAGGCCAAAGTGGAACCTTTCGCATGTCACATCGCCCTGTCATGGCCGACACAAGAGGCTCGGCTCCTGACAAGCCATCGTCCGCCACACAGAGCTCATTTATACTTGTTCATTGTGTTTTTACCCAAGCTGAATACCTCTGGTCTAAAATGCAGGGCCTGGTCCAGCAATGAGGAGAGGAGAGGAGAGGAGAGGAGAGGAGAGGAGAGGAGAGGAGATTTCCTTGCCAAGGTAGAAACAAAGTTAAACAGTGGACAGTATTTCACAACCAGAACACTTGATAAGTGTGATAGTCATATGTAAATGATTTGTTCTGCTGGCATTGTTCCTTCTTGACTGTCAGGATGAATGTTCTAGTACACTACTGTCAAATCCTTGGACGATGTAAGAGACTTTTTTTTTTCCATGTCAGACAAACAGTAAATTAGCTTAAAGAGCTCTCTCAGACAGGCCCAGCAATTCTTACAAGCCAAAACAAACCAAAGGCAGGGTGTGTGAAATACTAGACAATCATTCAAAGTAATAGAGATTTGGCTTTCTGCTTCAGGAATTGTGTTTTTCTTGTCATATATTGTCTTGAGGAAGTGTGTGTGTGTGTGAGAGAGAGTGTGCGTGTGTGTGTGTGTGAGTGAGTGTGGGCGCACAGAGGGCTTCATGGTGCAACAAAACTGTAACTGGACTGGAGTTTCTCTCTCTAGTCTCATTTATGCCACAAGATAGAAGAAAAACTTCTGCAACTACATGGCAATAACATACACACACACACACACACACACACACACACACATATATATATTTCAACCACCAGCCCCAATCCCCCCCACACAAACTTCACTCCCCCTCCAGGTCTCCATACTTTGCTCCATCCCCTGGATCCTTCAATTCAAACCCCCACTGCTCCTAACATCTGCTCGGAGGATGAATAAATCAAAGGTCCTCGGCGGCACCGACTCGCTTCCCTAACTGACACAGGCCCGTCTTAATTGTAGCTGAAAGCCGGCTTTCTCCGCGCTAATTAGCGGATCGCGCTGTTAAATGATTTAAAAAGTCGGGGCTTATACGGGGCCTGCCGATCATCACTTATTCACACACAGCGCGCCATTTTGTGAGAACACGCCGCCCGAGGTAAATTAATTTACTCCAATTAGCAGCCGCTGTCAGCGCGCATCATTGTCTCCACGCCGGATACGCCGTTGGAGAAGAAAAAAAAACAGAAAAAAAAAACAGAAAGCAAGAGCGATGCGCTTAGATTTCTTTTGCTGTGGTTTCGTTTTGTGTACGGCGGAAAGCAACGGGATGAACACACAGTCCGGGCTACGGGCAGAAAAAACGCGCGCAGCCCATCGCGTAACGGCTTGCTGCTCCGCCGCGAGACTCTTACCAAACAGGAAGGAGAATGTATTAGATGTGCTCGTCAGGCGATACAGTGGGCTATGTGTCCCGATGTAAATAATACAATATTTTAACAAACGATTCTTTGAAAAAAAAAAAATATTAACTACAAAACACTAAGCGTAGTTTCTAACATTTACTAAATCACAAATCCAAATAGAGTATGTTCCCATTATGTGAGTTAATTTCAAAATATGTGGGGAAATAAATCCTGAAAACCAGAAAAAGTTGGCCCAAATGGATTAATACTTAACAAAAACACTCATAGGTTACAAATTTACCTCATATATTTAACGTGCAGCGCCCCTGTGATATGTTGTATCCGTGTGTAGAGACGCTTGGCACTATACAGGGCCGCACCTCGTATCGGAGCTCATCTGCGGCGTCAGTTCAGTTGTTAGTTATATCAACCGCTACAGGTAAAAAAAAAAAAAAAAAAAAAAACGTTAAACATGACGCCACTCACCTGTTATAATAATACAGATGCAGGATACATGTGCATACATTACTCGGTGTTTGTGAGCTGACGGTACCTGTCAGGTAAGTAGCTCGCTAGCTAATCACGGATCATGCGTGTGAGTAAACATAACTGTCCCCACATACACAGGCCCAGGTGCTAGCTACCGTTACCAAAACCTTCAAGATACAGGACATCCTCACTCCTTCTTTTAACTTATCGCAAATATATTTTAAGACACCGACGCGAAAAAATGACACATTTAGCGAATGTACATCTCGTCTTCTGTGTCCTGTGAACAAACGCAGGACGTGCGTCTGAATGAATGTCCCTTCAGTATCGCTCCAAGTTTGATAGCTAATGTTAGCTAGGATGTCGTGGCTATTAGCTTCCTCGCGCATGCACGTGTCAATGATGGGATTAAGGTCATTCAGTCAGTCTTCTAGGCTACAAAAAAATAAAATACAAATAAATAGCGCCTGTGCCTGTATCTGCTGCTTTATCTCTCTCTCTCTCTCTCTCTCTCTCTCTCTCTCTCTCTCTCTCTCTCTCTCTCTCTCTCTGTACTGATGTTCTGTCATAGTCGTACTGGAAGTGAATGAATGAATCTATGGATGGACTGATGGGTGGGTGGACCTTTTTGTTAAAACTGACTATAACCCGAGAGTCAGACTGACAGGCAACTATTGGAAGCTCACATCCTGTTTCTTTAAAGTTTTGATATCTCTGGTAATTACATGGTCAGGACACTGGAAAGTATAGTCATACCGTCCCCCCACCTCCAACAGTTTATTCCATAGGAGACACAAAGACAAAATGTCTTTATAGAATCTTGTCCTGCTACTGGAGTGCAACAGCTCACTCTTGTTTCAGTTAATGACATGTCCAAGACAGAGTCCTGACACGAGTCCTGACACTGCTGTTAATGCAGTCATGCACAAGCAGCGTGGACACAAAGTGCTCCATCCTCAGACGAGAGAGGAAGTGTCCCATCCTCAGACTGGGGGATGTATTAGATACATCTTTACCAACTCAAGTAGCAGCTGTTGATGTTAAAACAGCAGGTTTTCAGACGTTGGATCTGACTGCTAATGACTGAGTCTTTTACAAGGAGAGAGAGAGAGAGAAAGGGAGACTGATGAGCTGTGTTCCAACGTGTCCCACACTCTGAAGCCGAGACGAGGGCCACTGCTTGGAGTAAAAAGGCTGCGCCTCCTCCTCTTCCTCCTCCTCCTCTTCTTCATCCTCCAGAGCCCCAGTGACAAAGCCGGCGACACAGGGAAGCCTTGCGCGCCTTTTGAATGATGTCAGGGGTTGAGCTGCGGAAAATGCACAAACCTGGCCCCAGCGTCTCCCAATTATTTACAGAGCCTGCACTATGAATCACACAGATTCAGCGATTATTTACCTGACCCTTGGGATCCCAGCGGCTCCGTGGGAAGCCCCGTGCGTTACGCAAACACAGCATGCACTTTCCAGTATAGGTGGAAATTATGCCTGGACAAATATAGCATAGCTTCGATTACAGTACCTTTTTACCTAAGGTGCCTATACTACAGATCATCGTGCCTGTTTTCCACTGCTGTTAGATGTTGCAGGTGGTGCCAGTAGATGTGGAGTGGGTGTAGCTTACCTTCCGTGTTACGCTGTCCTCATTAGACATCACCTGACTCACCTGTTGGTGATTTAGTTAGAAAGTATAACTTAGTATAGTATAGTATAGTACAGTATATCTTTGGAGAGCTTTTGGATTCTCTTGACAACACAGCAAAAAATAATTCTGTAAAACTGTGTGTATGAGAGAAGGAGAGAAGGGAGAAAGAAAGAAAATTGTACACATGAGGAAGAGTGTAGAGAAAACTAAAACAAAACAAATGAAGTACATTTTATTTTAGTTATTTAAGTTGTATTAAATGAAAAAGCAACAAAGTTAAAAAAAAAAAAAAAAAAACAAGACTGATTAAAAGAGAGCTTAAGCAATAATAAAACGAAGCTCTTTAGGAGTGAGCTGGTGGGGCTCCTGGCATCCTGCTGTCTATCGGTGGTGGGCCTTGGTGAGTTTAGGCTGGATCTCCTAATTATACTATTGGGAGCATCTCAGCTGAGTGGCTCCTGTAAAAAGCTCTTAGTGAGAATCCCGAATCCACCTCGCCGCTTCTGTGCTGAAGTGCAATTATATACCAAACCTTAAGGAGGGAAGCCAACACTGAGTAAATAAGCCAGGTATGCCCCTGCAGAGCCTGTACCGCACACCGTTCACCTCAGCATCCAGGCGGATCGTAAGGGGCAGCTCTGCCTAAGGCGTTTGTGCTAGAATGATCCGTTACCACCAAGTTCGATTCATGCCATTGCAAAGTCAACTATGTTGGAGATGGTTGGAAGGTCCAGAGAGGCGAAATATTTTTTAGAAACAATGCCACTCAGTGGCCAAACCTAAGGCTTTCTAGTTTAGACACACTCACACACACACACAGACACACATACACACTACTGAACTACTGAACCAAGCTTAAATGACCTCCTCGTTCCACTCTAGCGCAGAACATATATTTTAGTGCTGGAAACTCACTCAGCAGTGCTCCACACTGACCCACCACCAACCCCTGACATCTGTGTTAGCATTCCATAAACCTGCCATTGTTTCTGGAGTCGCGGCGTTTCCACTCAAACCCAGGTGCCTCCGGACGAACGGTTCGGCTGAGCTCATCCTGAGGACGTGGCAGCCAGTACTGCGCCGTTTGGCCCGGGCTCCGGAGCCCGGTTCAGCCAGAACGCCGCACTGATTAGGGAAGCGATGGAGACGGAGATGTGATCTCATGCATGGAAGCTGCAGCTGGACGGAGGCTCCGCTTACACCGAGCGGGAGGGCTTGGCCGTAAGCAAGAGCGACATTGACACCGCGGAGAGTAACGAGCCTACAAAACAGCTTCGCTGGACGAGGGGAGCCCAGCTGATCTGAGCCAGAAACCCGATCTAATCACGTCCATGGAATTTAGCTGGTCACCACTGGAGAATTTAACTGATCGCTTATCATGTGGCTTATTCTCCTTCAGGGGATGATCCTGAGGAGATCATTCAGTTCTGCAGAAGACTCTGCTCTCCACAGTGGCACCAGATTAATAGTTTCTGCATGGAGACTGAAATCAAATATAAGCACCGTTTGCAGATACTGGAAGACTTTAGGGAAGTTTCCTACAATCTCGATGCTCAACTTAGTGCTTTATCTGCCCCTGACAATTTCAAATCAGTAGCGGTTTGTCAAGCCCCTTGAGAACTGCATCAGGTGTGTTAGGGCAGACAAAACACTCGATGTCCAATAAGGAAACCGATCACCCCCCAAAATATATAGTGCCCTATGTTGTGCACCCTCAGACTTGGAGCTGTTTTGGAGCCCATCACTCACTCCAGATGTCAAAGACGAGGTCCCTCCCCAGTCGTTTATTCAGAGCTGTCCAAGGTGCTGAAGCCCCTCAGCATACCTGAGAGATCGGCTGAACCAATCCCTCAGCAGGCCAGGGCAACATCCCATGCGCCCCAGCCTGGTACAAAGCAGAGTGGTCTACAGGCTTTGGAATAATATTCATGTACGCTTTTTCCACCTGTGTCCATGCTGAACAAAAAAGAAAAACAGAGAGAGAGAAAGAGAGCGAGAGAGAAATAAGAAAACTCTAGGGCATCTTTGTTTAGATTAATGACTTCAGAAAATGCGGCTGGCATTGTCCCGGGCTCACGGCTTTAGGCTTCCAGTGAGTCCTCTTAAGGGGTCTGTGGGGGTGTGTATGTGTGTGTGTGGCCGCGTGCATTGAGGGGGTCCGAAGACTGACACTGTCAGCATCATTATCTGACTCAAGTCCTACCATTAAGGCAGCAAAGAGCTGAGGGGTGTTAAACCATCCTCCTCCTCCTCCCTCCCCCCCTCCCAGAGCAGAGATTTAGCCCCGAGTCCTCATTGGCACAGACAGCCGGCGAGCTGGACTCTCCGGGGCAGGAGTCTGGAAGCTAATTTCATTAGCCCCCTGCCCAGGAGCAGAATCGACCTGTTAGAAACCTCACAGCGACGGAGGGAGAGAGAGAGCGAAGGAGTGTCGGTCGGCACGGAGCGGGACAGAGAGGCGAGGGCGGAGCGGTGAGAACAGAGCAGTGAGAGCGGAGCGGCGAGGGCAGAGCGGCGAGGGCAGAGCGGCGAGGGCAGAGTGGCGAGGACAGAGCGGCGAGGACACTGCTGCCTGCACTGACCGCCTGAGCTCACATTTTTTTACAGACGTCACAGTCAAGATCGTTGGGAAAAGCACAGAGAAAGAAATCAAATGTTTACTTCAATACATAAAATGTTTACTACACTTAAATCACGTAAATGTTTACTAAGGCCAATACTTGTTTTTGTTCATTTAATACTTGTTTTCATTTGCACACTGGACACATTTTACATTTTCACAGTTTCCCCACTATAAATAATTATAAACAAACAGAGGAAAACAACAAAGGTCTAGGATTAAAGTGTTAAAGGTTCAGGACTAAGTGCCAAGCCCAGATCTACGAGGTACATTCTACTTTTACATTTAGCAGACCCTCTAATCCAGAGCGACTCACGAAATTGCTTTAATGTTAGAGATACTTCTCTTTAATAAAAAGATTAACTTTATTATTAGTGCTAGGCAGGAATTTTGTGTCTTTAACCTACCTGTGAAGCCGTAATTCATGTGTAAAGTAATTATTTATCGTATAGGCTTTTAAACATTAATTTTTTTGGCCGTCTGGCTTTAGTTATGCTCATACTGGGGCAACGGCTAAACAGTTTCTGTAACTGTAATCTCCTAATTGGAGATTTAATGAGTAACACGTTTTAACCTTTTAACAGATGAGTCACACGAGCAGAGCGTGTGAAAATGTCTACCGATAATGTCAGCTCCTTATAACAACCGTAGTTTGGCCCGCGTGCGCACCTGCGATCTCTGTTTCCATGGGTGGATCGGCGCTGATGTTTGCCACATGTCAAAATGGATGTGCTGAAATCCACGCATTGTCATGCACTCTATAAAACAGTCACTTCGAATTAGGCCGCTCCGTCCCGACACCAGGATACGTTTATAAGTGCTGTAAACTGTACTGCGACGAGGTTTTGGGAGAATCGAGGGCACAAGTTCACTGCGCGTGTAAATCACGGTGACTGCGGTTTTTGCACAGGGCTAGGGGAAGGGCGCCTCGGTCGAGCACGAGTTTACAGATGGAAGTATTAAGAACGGTCTTCTGAAAACACTCGGGAACGCGCGCGGGTGCTGGGAGCGAACGAGATTAAGCGTAGGATATGAACCAAGTTATTAGCTTTTTCACATACACGGTCCACATATGGCTCCGATACAAGTTCTCACCATTATAATGGTCGCCTGCGCTGAGCGGTTGCCGCTACCACCGGCATATCCAGAGCAGCTGGGCCGCAGTGTGAAGATTAATAAAACCGAAGCGGCTATCGCTGACCATGGCATCTCCACGGAGGCACGTAATGTCTTTAATATTACTGAGGTAGGTATGAGAGAAACCTTACATTAATTCCTCTAAACAGTAATTTACGTCCCGTGGTGCGGGGCTGCATTAGCAGAGAGATGCGAAGGGAAGTAACCTCGCTGTCAGTAGCCTATAATATGGTGACTTTGACACTTCGGTTTCCGGTTAGCTCGCTTGATTAAAACCTCTTGATTGAGTTCAATTACAGTATGCTTCCGTGGGATTAGCTTGGGGAGTTTAATGCTACTGAAATGCTACTGTTGCTGCACGATACCCGTCTATATTAACATTTAACTGACTAGATTGTTGTAGATAATATAAAAAGATTTATTATTACAATAGGCATGAATTAGAAATATGTTTTATCTGTTGCATTCTGTAGTTGTAATAAAATAAGTGTTATAGATTTTAAAAGTGTTTGTTGTTACCGAGATGTTTTATTTTATTTTATTTTTGAATGAAGCGCAAGAGGAAAAAAAGACCGCAGGGTTACTGAATATTCATGAGCGCCTTCGTTCTCCAAGAGTCTGCGGCTTTAAACAATTTTGATGGGGGCGTGATCAAAGCGCTACGCGCAGAGGTGAAGGCACGCCAGCGAAGAGACGAAGCACAGGTTGCGAGGCAAACAGGTTGCAAGACAAAACTTGTACTACAAATCTTATTTTTCAGATGTTATTGGTTTTTTTAAACACCCCCTCCCCGGAAAACCACTGAACCATCGTTGTTCATCTGTCGTCGCAGGTGAAACTTCCGCAACGCCCTTCTGTGACGTTCAGAGGGACACACAGGCACACGCGGTGCAGTCTGCTCGCGAGTTCCGAGATGATAGGAGTTCGGCCCACCGCGCCATCTATCACGATGAAACAAATGCAGCTCATTACTGGGGAAATACACCATCGTTCCGGCAAGGGCAATTTTACCTCCCCCAAAAACGTGTGGGAGTTTTTAATACAGTGGAGTGGAGCGCGTTGTCACCCAGGGACCCACTTCAGTTTCTCATCAATCTGCTTCTCCCCTCTCCCTCCCTCCTTCTCTCTCTCCCTCCCGCGCTCTCTCTCTCTCTCTCTCTCTCTCTCTCTCTCTCGCTCTCTCTCTCTCTCTCTCACAAA
>JAOYMR010000001.1:16724815-16725929 GCA_025802075.1 Tenebrosternarchus preto | reverse complement strand
TGTGTGAGAGTTCAGGTATGTACAAAGAACATGAATGAGTGAGTGTGTGTGTGTGTGTGTGTTGGGGTGTGTGTGTGAGGGTGTGCAATTCCCCACTGCTTTTGTCTGTTGGCTGTCTGTGTGTTTTGGCAGGTAAACTCTCGCCTCTTGTCCACACTACAAACTACCTTTCTGGACGACTCTACTTGCCAGCATATATGAATTGAGCTAAGTGCATGCAGACACACACACACACACACACACACACACACACCCACACACACAGTCCATGCTGGGCTATACACTCATCCTGCCCATTTCCCTGGAGCCCCCCCCCCCCATCTCTTCTCTCTACTGGAAATATTTGTTTCTGCACTTGGATAGCAGTTCAGGTAAACAGCATATTGCCTAGTCCTGGTTGGCACACGTTCATTTTGTTAATTGTATTTTCTTTGCCAAGCAAACGGCACAAAGAGGCCCTGCTCACTTTTACATGTTTTTTTCTTCTTTCTCTTTTTTGTTTTTTCATATTCTCATATTACAGCCGTGCAGTAGCATGTTGTTGGTTAATGTGCTGCTGGCCATCATGTAGCTGTTAATATTAATTGCCGCTGAATAAATTCCACTTGTTTCAAAACTTTAAACATGCCAAGACCATCAACACCTGTACAAATGTAATGTGTCCTGACTAAAAGACCCCTATGCCAAACAGACAAATATCAAGCTAATGCACTCGGCCCGGCTAGCTAAAACCTCTGAGCCAAAACGGCTATTCTAGCGCTTCAGGCTCTTAAAGTGGAGTGTTGTAGGAGTGAGCAGAGTTTTCCGGCAGGTTGTAGAGGGTGTGGGGTGGGTGGGGCCTGGCGTAGGCGGGGAGGGGTGGGCGGAGCTTAACAGAGGGAGTGACACAGGCAGATGGCAGCTGCCCAGGTCTGAGGAGTGGCTCGCGGGGAGGAGGCGGCAGCTCTGGGCCCGGGAGAGCTGATGGAGGAGTAGCAGACTTCACTCCCCTCTCCACCCCCTTCCCTACACCTCCCTGAGCAGGAGTGCTAATGAGAGAACCAGAGAAAGGGGGAGTCAGGGGAGAGGATGGGAGGGAAGAGAGAGAGAAAGAGAGAGAGAGAGAGAGAGAGAG
>JAOYMR010000001.1:16707315-16719815 GCA_025802075.1 Tenebrosternarchus preto | reverse complement strand
CGCCGTAGATGAGAAATTATTCATCTCGAAGACCATTGGGTATGAACTTTGGCATGGCAGGGGCGTAGTAGTGGGTGTAGTGCGACATGGTACCAATTTTATTAGACACAGCAGCGTTACTGAGGTTTTGGTTTACCCTAAATGTTACCGCAGGGTTGAGAGTGGCCCGCTCGCCAAACAATATCCAGCCAACAGCGACCCTGTAGACAGAAACCTTCCTCTGACTACAGGACAGCTATCACACGCGTGGAGATAGATGGTCTTGGACTTGCACACTTTCAACGTAGCATTAAGCGCGTGGTCTGTGTAATAAGTACTTGCGACGAGGCGTGTTTTCTGTCTAATGTAGCTCTGGAACACAAACATCGGTTTACATCTGTTTAAGTATCGTAGTTTAAAAATCATAGTGCGTTGGCGCCATCTAGTGCAATGAAGGGTCTAAGCTTTCTAGATCTGTAAAATGCTGCATTATTATACCGCTATTTCTGCAAAAATCGTAGTCCCAAATGTCCAAAGTGATAGCCTATAGTAACCCTACAGGCACACATATTTGCAAACTCGACGCGTCCGCCACATGATCTTACACATTTGCATTTACTAAGACATCCCAGGTGAATTAAATATTCACCAACGCTAGGTGGTGCTCTTATCAAACCAAAATAAAGGCAGAGAAAGGCGCGGGATTTTCAAGTGTAGTGTAAAAAAGTGCGGATATGTTTGTGAGAGCTGGCAGCGCTGAGCGGAATCGCTTCTAGTTCTACTCACAGATGGATTAAGTTTTCACTTGCCTAAGGAATGGGAATGTATTTCTCATCAAAGGGTAAAAGTCCTCTTGTACGGCATACACTGTTTAACATTTTCCACTGACCATGCACGTGCAAGCATTCCGCATTCTATTGCAAATTATGTGGCCACGTATTCGCCCTGCAAGCGCTCGCGCCTAGTTTTCAAACATTACGGGGTTAATGCGAATGATTAGATCCGAGAGTAACTTTGAAGGCAACTTGTCCAAAACTGTTCGGGGACGCTAGAAATGGCACCATACCAACGGCTTATATTTCTTGTGACCTTATTTACTGAATTGAAATTTGCAACTGCTGCAATTAACAAACTGACTTCAACCGTGCCGTATGATTTTACATCTAATCTAACATCCGCCGCAACGCTCGGCGCGAGGTCGGCTCCACCGATCACGCGCACTTCCAGTAACAAGGATAGAAACGTTGTTCCAACAAAGATCGCCGTTTTCTCGACGACTGCAAAGCCAACGGACAGAACTACCTCGAAAGCCGAAAAGGTCACCACTCCGGTCAGCTTCAAGGCTGAAGACCTCACTGAGAAAATTGATAAAAAAATAGAAAGATGGATATGGGGTAAAGTAGAAGACAACGAGCCGCCCAAATTAGGTAAAAACGGTCGAATTCACCAACGAAATGAAGTTACCAACGAAATGTTTTATTTATTAAAAAGTACATTACGACCAAAAATGAGTAAGCGTTTGCATTTCATGCATGCGCCTCTTGGAAAGGGGAACCTTTTTTGGCTGCAGTGACGGGTTTGTTCGTAAAATGCAATTCTTGCAAGTCTTGGGGAGTCTAGTCTAAAAATTATTAACAGCAAATATGTGTGTTCCCGTACGCACTGAACCTGGGGGAGGGAGCTGTAGTGTGTGGTGTGCTCGCATAATTCTTGTCTTATTCAAACATAACGTCAGGTTGCCTCTTCCTGTATTTAACGCCAGCTGGGTCCGAGTAAAGCTTAGATCTGCCCGGTCTGGGTTGTGAGAGGGAGTCATTTGACTGCAATCGCGGGGGTGGAGGTGGGGGGGGAGCACGAGCGGCTGGGGACAAACAGCTCTCTGTATGCGCATCATACAGCAGTGAGCGAGCGAGCGAGTGAAATGGATTTAGTAGCAAGAACAGTTCTTGAAATATTATGTCCAGAATACCAAGCTGAGAGGAGAGCTAGGGTCTCTCTCTGTGTGTGTGTGTAACTTTAATCTCACAGTGTCACAAACAGGTACCAGCAGCTTTGTTTTTCTCATTGACGCCTCTATCAGAGCGTTTCTGTAATTGTTACAGTTGAACAAATGAATCTGCTAGTCTCTATTTCTGATTTCCATAAGACAAAAACAGATTAAACCTGTTCATCGTCAATATGACATGAAGCTGCAGTTTTCTTATCTCTGTAAATGATGTAAAGTATAACTGGTGTTTTGGCCCATGCAGGACAACAGACTAGTTACTGTATTACATTCCAGTCTGTCTCAGTGTTTTCTAATTGTAGCTGTAGCGCCCGTGTGGAGCTCGTCGTGGCACGGCTCTGCCTAGGCTTTCAGGCAGTTGCGGTGGGCACCCTGGTGCTGTGCTGCTCTCTGGGAGGACGAGAGGCTGGGCCAGGCCTCTGCTCAGCATTTCCAAAAGACCCAGAGGCATTGGCCCAGTCTGGGCACGGCTGGCTGGGTGATGAGAAGCACATCACGGAGGAACAGACCCTGGAAAAAGGAGCCGTGGAAAAACAGAAGGCATTCTTGAGGAAGATCTAGGAGCGTTTAGGTTCTGTGAACATTCTGAGCACTGTTGTGTTTTAGGGATTTTTGCCCTTTAAGGAGGTTTTGCCATTTGTGCAAGTGACTCATGAAAAATTCTGATTTGTTTAATTTTAACTAGTGAGTAAGTAAGGTAGTTGTGTGTGTGTGTGTGTGTGTGTATACAGTGCAGGAGGGTCTGGAAGATTAGGACACAGATTCAGAAAAACAGGCGCTGGATTTGCAGGACGTCTTGGTGGGATTACTGGGATGTTACTGGGATGACCAGTTTAGCTACAGTGAGGAAAGGATGTGAACATTTTTGAATATTGAATATTGATTGATGTGTTCCTTTACCACAGTGAATTTTACGTTGTTTTTTAGATGTCCTGCCCTTCGGCAAAAACACCGTCTTTCCTTCTCATGTGATTTATTGTTATCTCTGAGGGGTTTTTTTTATGCATTATGCCTGTATATGTGTGTGCATGCTTTGAACTGCTGAGAGGCTGTGCACACACACACACACACACACACCTTTTCCTTCTCTGATGTGGTGTGGCTTCTATTCTCTCTCTGCTTCTCTCTGTCATGGCTAAACAGGGTCAGAAAGCACAGATAATACCCTCTTTTTCAATATTTCCTTCTTGATTTCTGTCTCTCTCTCCCCCTCTCTCTCTCCCTCGCTCTCCCTCTCTCTCTCTCTCCACTGTTTTTTAATTCTACACTTTTTTTATTCCTCCCTCTTGCGACACACTGCCCTTTCCAACTCCCTTTCAGAAGTTTCCATCTTTTTCTCTCAATTTCTCTCTGTTCTCTCCCTCCCTCACTAACACACTCACACACACACACACACAGCGTTTCCCTCTCCGTCCCTCTGGGAGATTTCCTCTGAGGGTGCCCTGGGCCCGTACTCTGGGTTTGGAAGGGCCTTAAAGACGTGCTGTGAGGGGCAGGAGGGGGAAGAGGGAGTGATGTGTGTCTTCTGTGTGAACACCGAGAAAAAGGAAGGAAGTTGTCTTCGGTGCAGATCCCCAGGGCAGCTGCAGGGAGTTTACGTGGGCTTTTCAGATTTTTTTCCGGGGTGTATTTTTCTTTGCGCTGTTCAACATTTCAGCTTTGGAAAGCCTCCGATCCAAACAGCACTTGAGGAGTCAGATTACTGGCGGCATCTGCCCTGCCAAACAATAGCTGAGCGAATGTTAGTTTGACGGGACAGACATGCTGAATTTTCTTCATGGGGAGGAGAGAGGGAGTAACAGCGGACTGAGTGTCTGGAGTTGTGTGTCCTGTTTAATGCAACTGCATGATACCGAGTTTAGTGTGAAACATGGTGTGGTTTTATTAGTTGTTTTAGGCTCCAGAGCTTGACAGGCACAGGACCAGTCAGCTTGGTTGTTTAAAGAAAATGGCCAATACAGGTTTCAGAGATTCCAGACTGAAGCAGGGGGTGGTGGGGGGGCGGGTGCTAGGACACTGGGGAATGCTACCCACATGGACCCAGGGTAGTGTTTGTGCAGGAGGAAGTACTGCTCTGAGTTCAGTCCGGATCTGTCCGTCTCCTCAAGAGATGCGCCGGCAAATCAAACCTCTGCCTCCTCCCCAGAATCTCATCCGGTTTCCAGGTTTTTTTTTTTTCTTGAGGTTTTTTCCACGTGAGTGTGTCCTAACTGGTCAGGTCCCCTGAGGACTACAAATACTTCAAATACTTGCCTCTGTATGTGTTCTGCGAGTGTTCTGTATTTGTTTGTAATGTGTTGCCTTCTGTATATCTGCACTAAATCTTTTGACCCTTATTCTCACCCTACTGTCTCTGTCTCTCTTTCCCCAAGTTCTTTACTACTTTCACTGATCCACCCTGTGTGTGTGTGTGTGTGTGTGTGTGTGTGTGTGTGTGTGTGTGTGTCAGAATGCCCTCCGCTGGGATTGGAGAGTTTGCGAGTTAAGGACGCCCAACTGCAGGCTTCCTCATACGTCCGGCGGGGCCTGGGACCCCACCGCGGCCGTCTCAACATACAGGTAAGACTCAGAACACCATCATCGCTGCACCTGCTCTCCCAGTCGCCCCGTGGAGCTTCTGCACCCAGCAACACCACCTACTGGTACCTTAACAGCAGACGCCTTCAAAAACCCCATGACGATGCTAAAAGACATAATGAGTGTGTGTGTGTGTGTGTGTGTGTGTGTGTGTGTGCTCATACAGTCTGGTATTGAGGATGGAGATGTCTATGATGGAGCATGGTGTGCCCTCCATGAGAACACAGAGCAGTGGTTGCAGGTGGATGCCATGACAACCACACGCTTTACAGGAGTCATCATACAAGGCCGGAGCTCCATCTGGAGGTAGCTCCACCCCGATCACACACACACACACACACACACACACACACGAGTATGCACATTGATTACTATCATACACACACACACACAGATATCATCAAATACATAGACATCAATTAATTGACACTGAGACACTTATATATACACACAGTATACATGCACATGTACATATACACACTACAGTATAACTGCAAATCTTGTTATATATCTAATAAAGTCAAGTAGGACAGTAAAATGGGAAATCATTTATAAAACCACAACCATGTCCTGTGTGTGTTTCCCTCGTAGCTTGAACTGGGTCGAGACCTTCAAGGTACAGTTCAGCAATGACACCCTGAGCTGGAAGCCCTGCATGAATGGGTCACAGGAGGCGGTAAGAGTCATTGGCTCCTCGCTGCATTATTCAGCTGTGATATTAACCCAGGGGCTTCCGAAGGAATTCAAACAAGTCCTGAGTCCTGCTGCCATCCCTGGCCAGGCCTCACACTGGACACCACTGCTCATGTCAGTTGTTATCCTTGGCATTCCCTGGTGCGGTTTGACCGCTGTACGTTGGCATGCCCGGTTCCCCCCACCGCTTGCCAGAACATTCGTAGGTGGAACAGAGGCATCTACTGGCAGTAGCTGGCAGCAGCTGGTAGGGTTAAGTGGCTCTTTTGAAAAGAAAAGGCCTGCCGGCTGATGCCAGTGTTCCGTAGGTCCGCCCTTGGGCACACGCAAGCTGATGAATGCCCACGCCTGTTGCCAGGGCGATGAACAATGTTCCGGTCGTTGTGAAAGGTCTCTGGTCTTGTGCACCCGCAGGTGTTTGAGGGGAACCAGGACACCGACAGCCCAGTTCTGGCTGTCCTGCCTGAATCCACCGTGGCTCGCTACATTCGGATCAACCCACAGACTTGGTTCAAGAATGGTACCATCTGTCTCCGTGCTGAGGTCCTGGGATGTCCGTTACCAGGTACCAAATACACCCATCTCTACAGATGGTGACTAGACATTTAGTACTGAAAGTATAGTAATTAATGGGGCAGGTATCGCTGTAAAAGCTCCCAGTGTTAAGCTGGGGTCATTATCCTCATTAACTTACTCTGGAAACTGGAACTAAATGTCTAAATTAGTTTTGGTAAAAATGTTTTAACCACACTCAGTTAGTTACATACAGAAGGTGCAGATGATGTTTGCTGTTCACCATGATGTTTGTTGTCTTCTTTAGATCCAAACCTCTATCAGTGGCAAGTGCAGGAAGAAACTCGGGACAAACTGGACTTCAGACATCATAACTACAAAGAAATGAGGAAGGTACAGTAAAGTTCCAGAAGATTCCACACTCCAGATTGAAGATTCCACACTCCAGATTGACATGAAAAAATCTACAGTCAACACTACAGTCATTCGTAGACTGAGGCCCTGGTATAACTGTAGCCTGGCTGAGTTAAGAGCGATTGGCTGGGAGACGGGAGCTCTGGTGAGCTGAGTTTTGCAGTATACCTCGAAGGTTTGGCTCCAAGATCTCACACTCAGAGTCGGCGTGTGGGCTGAGGTTTGCCACACTTGCCAGGAGCAAATATTAGTCTCGACCCTGTTTGCTCTTCTCCTCTGTAAACTACCACCAGGATGCCACAGGGGTCGGCCATGTCTCCACAACGGTTGCTCGACACAGTGAGATACTCACACACAATACACATTCTTTCTGTACAAACCTTAGAGAAATAGGTAAAAGGAAAAACTTGGTGTTTAGAACGAATGTATAGAATTTCCCCATTTGCTTTTCTGTTTACTTATAAGTTCTCTGTAATTAAAATGAACAATGGCACAGCCAGACCTTCTTATGGTCAGAAAGCCACATTGTATTAGATTATGACTATAGTGTTGGACTAAGAGGCAACATCAAATAAGATTGTTTAAGAAGAAACCATAAATTTCATCCAGAGAAGAGCACCAGAATCAAGTGGGGTCATGCCTCCAGATCCAGGGGAAATCAAGGGGTGTCCAAACCTCTTTTTGGACACAAGTTCTGGACTTCAAAGCATATGCAACTTCACAAGAAGGACTGGAGCTAAAGTTTGCAGGGTAGTTGATCTCCAGGAGCAGATTTGGAGCTGAATGTTACAGAGTGGTAGGTTTCTTGGAGCTAACCTCTGCAGGGCTGTTGGTCTCCAGGAACTAAACTTCACAGGCTGGTTGGAGCAACATTTTACAGGCTGGTAGATTACCAGGGGTAGGGTTGGATGCTCTTGCAGAAAAGATTTCAATCCCTCAATGATGGTTTTGTTGTTGCTCCCTATCCTTGTTCTAGCTCATGAAATCCGTGCACGAGTCCTGCCCAGACATCACACGTATCTACAGCATCGGAAAGAGCTACATGGGGCTGAAACTGTATGTGATGGAGATCTCCGACAAGCCAGGCAAACATGAGTTGGGTGAGAGAAAACCTGATCAAACTAGTGTTCGCATAACCTTTAAGATCATTTGACACAAGTTGCAAACCATGTATAAATCAGTAGAAATACACATGACTGTAGATCAAGAAAGAAATTCCCTGCTTTTCCAAAATAAAAAATAAAAAAAACCACACGAGACAATTGGGGGAAACCTTCTAGCCTGGCTAAAACCAAACTTAAACTGTCATCCTGTGCATCCAATCAAGAATCAGAGCATTTGAATGAATTTGATCAGTTAGGCCACTAGAATGTTGCAAGACCACTGGTGACATATGCCTTTTCCAAGGCATGTAACCAACTCTGTGGTCCAAACCATTGGCACCAACCCAAACCATTAGCATATTCTGTTAGGCCACTAGAACACTGGACACCTTTCTCATTTGGCACCTGCAGACCAAATTGTTATTTGAATCTTTCTTTCCCATTAGATTTTCAATTTTCGTTTTGCTTACAGGCAAAAGACACGCGCTAATGTTAGCATGACGTCAGAGTAACCAGAAACAGCATCGTTAGCCATGTTAGCATTGTTCGGATTAGCATGCACATGTAACAGTGTGATGACTGTGCAGAAAGTCGCACAAATCAACTACGACCTGGCACACACACACACACACACACACACACACACACGTCAGATCTTTCTTTCTCAGAGTACTTAATAACACACAGATTTTACTCTGAGCCATCTTGGGGTCACAGAAGATAAATGTGTAAAATGTGAGTGTCAAAAACAGTTTTTTATGAAATATAATCCACTGTGGATGCATGAGTCTGCGGATGACTGTACTCAAACATTTAACCACATACGACCGTGACCTTCAAGTAGCCCCTATTCCAACCCAAATCTGGTTGTACATGCTGTGGTGATCTATTACTGTTACATACATTTATAATCTTTCATTCCTCTTGGCAACTTTTAAAACAAACGGTCTTTGGGTGGCGTGCTGAGGGAATCTTGAATGTTAAACGGGCGGCCTGGCGCTTCACGAGGGTGGCACAGTTACTGGCATCTATCTTCATGCCTGTCCCTGCCCCCTCCCTCTCCTTTGTCCCTCCCCCCCTCCGTCCAGCGCCCTCCCTCTCCTTCGTCAGGTTTGTGTTTACTCTGGCCCAGTGTGCATTTGGCTTTGGCTGTAGGGATGGATGTCAGGCTCCCGGGCGAGGGGCTGGCACGGCTCGGGGTCAGCCATGCCAAGGCGGGAGATGGCACAGAAACAGCACAGCACTGGCAGAAGCATCCCGCAGAGAAAGGGAATAAAAATATCCATGTTGTAGAATCCCGACTGTTAAGCAGGTTCATAGACTGTTAAGGATTCATAGACTGTTAAGGTTCAGTTCATAGAATGATCGCTGAACGGTAAAAACTGGAAAAGGTCGAGTTTCAGATCATTATCTAAGGTTATCTCGAGTCCACAGACATGCTCTGTCTCCGGGTACACCACACTCGTTTGTAAAACTTATGCTTCTAAATAAAGGCAATTCAAACGAATCAAGAGCTTTTGAATGAACTCAAAAAAACCTTTTTGGAGTGTGGGACTCTCCCTTTCCTTGTGGTAAGCCTGGTTAATCTGAAGATGCTTCCACGTGGATCAAGAAGCGAACAAATCTAACATTCACACACGGAGGACGCTGGGGACACTGTGTGTTTGAGAGGCTGCCATCTGTCCACGGTAGAAGGGGAAAACGCGTCGCCTTGGCCGCAGTGCACTTTGGAAACCAAAGATGGCCGACGCCGCACTCCTCCCTGAAATCTGTCTTTGGTCTGATCCGCACAGCTACAACCTTCTTTTGGCTGTCTGGCGCTCCCTGATTGATAAACCACGCTGAAAGCATTTCTGTGTGGGGGAAACAGGAAGCGGAGGACAGATAAGCACACACATCTGCGCTGGCGGTGCCGTCTTTCCGATGCGTCATTAGCGCGTGGTTTCCGTGGTCCGCGTGACCTGGAGTGCACCTTTGGGACATGGGTGGGGGGTTGTTGGAGGGGGTTGAGGAGGTTGGAGCACGTGTGCTACCACCATACAGTCTCCCCCCGGTCTCTCCCTGTCAGAGGGCGAGAGTGGACAGGTAGCCCCACCCCTCCAGGAAGCCCCTTCCGGCCTCCAAACACGCGGTACTATTACACTCCAGGCCACATCAATAATTCATCCGGACGCACTCGAGCAAACAAGGCTCAGCCAATATTGCCTTTCAGTGGCATTGACTCCCCTGATTGGCTCACCGTTCGGGGTGGTGTGGTCATTTAGCTCAGAGAGGGTGCCGCGTAGAAATACACCCCGTCACTGTCATAGATGCTCTGATTGGTGATGTTTTAGACTTTAGACATCAAGAGTTCTGGTGATGTGCAGAGAGTAAACCAAGGAGTAAACCAAGGAGTAAACCAGAGAGTAAACCAGGGAGTAAACCAGGGAGTAAACCAGGCTCAGAGAAAATACTGTCACAGGTAGAAGGAGGTCAAAGCTCTTGGTCTTTTGTAGCGACATGAGTTTGATATCATACAACCATCAGCATGACCAGTGGTCTGTACTATAGGCAAAATATCCAAACATTAATAAAACAATAATAACAAATAATAATAATAATAATAATACATTAAGACAAGGCAGTAGTTCTTGATTATTTTGTATTTTTTTATATTTTGTTGTAGATTAGATTTTTTTTTTATTTAATGTATCTTTTTCAGGCATAGTAATCTTGCACAGATTTTTAACACACACACACACACATACACATATATATATATATATATATAATATTTTTTTTAACATGTATATTTTCCTTTTTGCCCCTGAGATTTGATTTTTCTTGCTGGCAGGCCGTTTTAGGGAAGGTGCCAGATTTCAGACCCTTCTGCTAACGCAGACCCAAAGAGAGGCAGCACAAAGCTGGATGTCAGGGAGAGAGGCACCAAGGTCATGTTTCATAACACAGGCTCACATCTGTCTCCCTACCGTAATACTCCAGCTAGCTGGGCCTCTGAAAGCAAACCCCACCAAGAGGTTGCCTTGAATAACTGAGCACTGAAGCTACAAATTACTGAGTGCTGAAACTATATAAAGTACTGAAACTATAAGGTAAGACTGCAGCTCAGAGATGATGTTTAGCATTAAATGTATGGCAGCTATATAGTTAACTTCCAAATGCATTAATTGCATTCCATATATTTGATCATGATGCTGTAAACTTTGGGTTTAATTTGTGACACGAAACTTTGATACAAGATCTACATCCACTGCCAGACTAACAATTTGTTGCCGCTAATCAGTGTAGTTCAGCGGAGTGCACTGGCTCTGTAGGTTTCCCCTGCCACAAATTTATATTTAACATAAATACAGACCTAAACCTTGTTCTAAAGATATGCTGGCGCCCCCTGCAGGCGAACCAGAATTCCGCTACGTGGCCGGCATGCACGGCAACGAGGTCTTGGGCCGGGAGCTGCTACTCAACCTGATGCAGTACGTGTGCCAGGAGTACAGACGCGGCAACCCACGAGTGGTGCGGCTGGTGAAGGAGACCCGCATCCACCTGCTGCCGTCCGTTAATCCGGACGGCTACGAGATGGCTTACAAGAAGGTACGGCAGGAGGGGGCGGAGCCTCATCACTGCTGTTGGTTTGGATGACTCGGGGGTGTCATTACATACAAACAACGGTGTTAAAAGTGCTGTCAGTTTTTACATGTACATCTGATAAAGGGCAGCAATGTCTGTACGTTAAAATACTGTGAAAATACTGTTGGTTGGGTCTAGTGAAGCTTTAGCTACAGGGTTTACAAGGTTTACTGGGGTATGTGTGTGTGTGTGTGTGTGTGTGTGTCCTGACACCCCTCCCCAGGGTTCGGAGCTGGCTGGATGGGGCATGGGTCGCTTCAGCTACGAAGGCCTAGACATGAACAACAATTTCGCCGACCTGAACTCGGTGATGTGGAACGCCATGGAGCTGGAGACAGACACATCAAAACTTATCAACCATTATATCCCTATTCCTGAGTACTACACTTCAGAGGAAGCCTTGGTGAGCAAACAACAGACTCTGTCCAATGAACAACAAATGAAATGGTTGTAAGACTAAGCCATTTTGCATCATTAGAGGAATGAAAATCACTTGTTCTGTGTGTGTGTGGGTTCTCGATCGATTATTGATCGATTATTGGTGTACTGATTAATGGAAGGTGGCCCCTGAGACGAGGGCGGTCATCAGCTGGATGCAGGCCATTCCCTTTGTGCTCAGCGCCAACTTCCATGGGGGTGAGCTGGTGGTCACGTATCCCTTTGACATGACGCGGGACTGGGCCCCGCGGGACCACACCCCCACCCCGGACGACAGCTTCTTCCGCTGGCTAGCCACCGTGTACGCCAGCACCAACCACGTCATGTCCAACCCCGACCGCCGACCGTGCCACAACAAGAACTTCGTACGACATAATAACATCATCAACGGAGCCAACTGGCACACAGTGCCCGGAAGTGGGTATTACCAGCTGGGCATGGTATGGAATCAAATGGCAGAAAACAGTGAGAGTAGCTGGATTTATGGGTTGGTGAGTTAAAAGTACAGTTTTGGTTAGCTGACGCTAGCAGTTTTGGTTAGCTGACGCTTTGGTGTTCTGAAAGCCAACATCCTCACATCTGAATTCCTTTAAAAGCACAAAAATGCTTCAAAAGGTGTCTGATTTTAAATTATTATTATTATTATTATTATTATTATTATGATTATTATTACCACCAGATCAATTCGAGTTACTATTCAGTGTTATCTGAACCATTTTGTTTAGTCGCAGTGTGAACCAGCACAATGATGCTCATTCACAGTTACCCTAATCTACATGACTTTATAATGCGATTGTTTAATAATAAAAACTGTTCTGCTTCTGTGTAACCATGTTCAACCCATTCCCTAACCCTAACTGTAACCCTTACCCTAACCCTTCCCATCCCCCCACTGTGGGGAGTGTAATGTCCAATCTTGTTAGCGACATACGTTAGCGCTGTGAGTATGGAACGGTTTTTACCTGTTTACTCTCCCTCCCCATCATAGGTATGAATGACTTCAGCTACCTACACACCAACTGCTTCGAGGTGACCGTCGAGCTGTCGTGCGACAAGTTCCCTCATGCCAGCGAACTGCCCCTCGAGTGGGAGAACAACAGAGAGTCTCTGCTGACATACATGGAGCAGGTAAGGACTCTGCCTGAAACAGC
>JAOYMR010000001.1:16665156-16683991 GCA_025802075.1 Tenebrosternarchus preto | reverse complement strand
TTGTGCTTGTCAGTGTGTGTGTGTACCTGTAGTTGTTGTACTCTCGTTCTTTGAGTTGGTCGATGTGTGTGTGTATGTGTGTGTGTGTGTGTGTGTGTGTGTACCTGTAGTTGTTGTACTCTCGTTCTTTGAGCTGGTCGATGTGTGTGTATGTGTGTGTGTGTGTGTGTGTGTGTACCTGTAGTTGTTGTACTCTCGTTCTTTGAGCTGGTCGATGTGTGTGTGTGTGTGTGTGTGTACCTGTAGTTGTTGTACTCTCGTTCTTTGAGCTGGTCGATGTGGCGTCTCTTCAGCAGTAGCTTCTGCTTCTCCACGATGAGAAGAGGCCGACAGATCCGACCAGCATCCGTGTAGATCCTGATCTCACGCTCCCGAATGTCCCTGATCATAGACACCTGGGGGGGGGGTTCATTAATACTACAAGCTCAAAACACTATTTCTTTTATATTAGACCAAAACCACAGACTGCTGAACAGTTGGAACAGGACCATATCTGAGTTTATTAGCAAATATGTTTCCTGAAAACCACCCATGAACAAATTCAAATGCTTTATACAAATCAGTAATGCATAAATGACTTCCTGTGTTCAAAGCGCCAGCCTCTCACCTCAGACACGATGATGTCCATCTGTCTCCTGAGTTTGCGCAGTGTGTTCATCAGTTGCTCGGGATCCTTGTGGATTCCCACCCAACAACCGTTCACAAAGATCTTCGTGGCACTGGAGGAGAAACAAACCTCAGCCAGCTGGGAAAATACCTCACACTTGATCCTCAAGCTCAGTCAGCTCTTCATATTTTAAAATATAATGATAGAAGTAGTTCAACATGGCAGACTAGAACTTTGAGGTTTTCTCCGTTTACATGAAGGCTATTCCAGGACTGGATTATACCAAGAGTAACTCTAATAGGAACAGCACCAGTACTGACGGCACTAGTACAGACGGCACCAGTACTGACTCTGCGATTGCAGCAGGTGAGATTTCCTCCAGGTTCTCCATGCTCCACTCCTCCAAGAATTCCAGGATGGGTGACGGCTGGGAGCCCACAGAGATGTACGCCATGAGGGCCAGGTTCTTCACCAGACCTACGGCATGACCCTGGAAACACACACACACACACACGCACACACGCACACACGCACACACGCACACACGCACACACGCACTTTACAGTCCCATTTCAAGAAACGATCCCCTCTGCAGGAAAAGGAGGCGGAGTTTAAATCTAACTCCACCCACAACGTGACTGGGAGCAAGCCACACCCCCTCAGTCAGGTAAGCCCAGGTGTGCGTGGCGGCGGGTGCTGCCCGTACCTCGGGGGTCTCTGCAGGACACACCATGCCCCACAGCGTGTTGTGTAGCTGGCGGGGTTTGGCCAGCTTGCCGTCCCGCCCGATGGGAGAGTTGACACGGCGCAGGTGCGACAGGGTGGAGGCGAACGTCAGCCTGTTCAGCACCTGCACACACCAGCGGAGGAACGAGCCAATCAGAGTCAGGGAAAAGAAAAACAAAACAAACAAACAAACAGCCACGCAACACACTAACCCCTAACCCGGGTGGAAGGGTCCGTGTACCTGTGACACACCGGCCCGGGCCTGGTGGGCCTTCTTGACGTCACCCCAGTTGCCCGTAGCCAGAGAGTACTTGAGGCCGTCCGAGATGATGCGGGTCTTGATGGCCAACTCCAGGTTGAAGTCTTTGCCCCGGTCGATGAACTTCTGCGCGTAGATCCTGATCTCCTTCAGCAGGTTCTTGAACATTCTGAAGGACAACATGGGAAAGTTCTCAAAACACACCAAATCATTTTGAATTAATACGAAATCTGAAATGTTTCTTTAAAAATATCTTGAAAATGGCTATTAGTGGCTTTATTCCAATGAACAGCCTTGATGGATCTGCCATCCTCACCCTCGGAAGAGAAAGGCCAAGAGCGGCCCAGCCAGGTCCAGTCTCTTGTTGCCATAGTGATCCCTGTCGTCCAGTTCCCTTCGGCCTAGAGCAGCCAGCAGGAGTCTGTGCACCATATAACTACACAGAAGACAAACACACACATGCACACTTTCAAATCTGCTATGGGTCTTTCAGAAGTAAACAAAGATTCTCCTCGTGTCTAAATAAGACAACAAAACTTGAATCAGTCAAACATAAGAAAAGCAGCTGAATGTGGATCTTGGACGGTCGAAACCCGCCTCACTCACCCTAAAAAGTACGCCTTCTTAGTCTCGCAGAAATCGGACACGCCCACGTGGGGCAGGACCTCCTTCTGGAGCACCTCCTTGGCATACTTGATCCTCCTCTCCTTGGTGACGCCAGGCTTGGCCCCTCTGGAGCCGATGAAGTTCAGTGCAACGTTCTGCTCCTGGATTACAAAGGCCTCATCCAGAGACGGCTTCACCTATGTGAGGGGAGGGAGGGGAAGAGAGAAGAGGATTGGTGCTAAATCCACATATCACAGGACCACCTCCAGGTTTACTAGAGCAGAACTTGTCTGGTCTTCAAAGATGGCTTTCATGCAGATAAAAAGGTAAGAAGTTACCATCTCCATCATCTCTGGGTCGTCAAAGTCGTAGATGATGTGCTCCAGGATGTCCCTGTCGGACACAAAGCCAAGGGCTCGGAACACAATGATGATGGGCACTTCCTGTCTGATGTAGGGGAGGGTGGAGACGATCCTCTGGCCAATCGCACTCTTCTTCACTCCCTGCAAACGGTAAACAAGACGCGTTAACACCAGCCTCCCTTACCAGAGCAGAGCAATCGAGATATTTGGAGAGAAAGTTAAGCTTAGCTAAATAAGCAACTGTTGAATATGAACAGATTCATTATAGGACCAGTAATAGGACAATTCAATATATTTTTTAAAGGTCCCTCAGAAATATATCAGAATATGATTAAGCAGGATTGTAGAAAAGGGAGAGGGAAGAGACGGAGATTTAGGGAGGGGGTGGGTGGATGGGGGGGTTCTTACCTGCCCTCCTCTGGCCATCATGCTGACCCAGATCGAGCTGGTGGGTCTGGACGAGTTCTCCAGGCAAGACCTGCACTCCGCTGTGTACGCATATTTTGAATCTTTCTTGGCAAACACATACACTGTGTTGGTGGCCATCTTCTCCTGAGCAATAAGGACCTGCAAACACACACAGGCCTGAGTCAGGACGCACTGAAGTGTTTCTGTTACTGGCACGAAAAGACAGGGCTACAACCGTTCGAGGACATTTGTGTTCGTGGCACAAGTGACGGTGAGATTCTTTCTGCACGTGCCAAAATTACAAACGAGGTGTGTGTAAACAAACAAACAAACACAAAAAACAAACAGGCCAAATTCTGACCTTCTCAGAGCCGTTGATGATGAAATAACCGCCTGGGTCCAGCGGACACTCGTTCAGCTCACACAGGTCACGGTCCGTCAACCCGCTGAGCAAACAGTATGTGGAGCGAAGCATGATGGGAATCTTGCCGATGAAGGTTTTCTGGTGCTGAGTCTGAAGCTGCTCCTCTCCCTCCTTTATGATGGTCTTGGTTATGTCCACGTACAGAGGTGCGGAGTATCTAAACAGGCAAATCATTTGCACGTTCACGCCGAACTCCGTTTTCTGGAGGCCCTACCTTGTGCACGGTTTAGCACCTTAGTATGCTCAGTACATTGCCGGATGACAATTTGCTTCATCTCTAATGAAAACACTACTTATATGTCTATAGGGTCAGTGAAGCGTTTGATGGAATGGCGAAAAACGTGAGCGAGCTGACACGTGTCGTGTTGCCACGACGGCAGGACTCACGTGAGGTTGCGGAGTCGCGCCTCGTTCGGCATCATGGGAGAGGGAGCTCCATCTCTTTCCCAGTGGGTGGGCTTAGATAGGTAGATCTGCTCAAACTTCAGGAGGTACCTTGGCTTGCAAGGCAAAAGCACAGAATTTTCAAAACTCCTCCTCTTTCAAAGCGTTTTAAAACCGTAAAATGAACAAATTATCAAAATCCATATTGTGCACACAAAACAACAAACCACTGGGAACGGTGATGGGACTGGTGAGGAAGCATACCGGTTCCTCCACCTCTCCGGAGGTGTGCTGGGCCTCCGCCTGTAGGTCTATAGGTGGAGCATCCTCCACAATCCTCTGAACTGACATCTGAATGAACTCATCGAATGAGTCCAGCTGCTGACGCACCAGGCCCTTCTCATCAAAGTAGGAGCTGGAAAACAAACAGCGCCATTTTGTAGCAAGTCTTGCCTGGGGCTAGATAATTTCATCCCTTGATAACCTAAAATGGCTTCATCGTAGTTTCAGCAATCTGTAGTCAATAGATAGTGAATCTTGCAACCCTCCATAGATCTTTCTCTTGCCCTAGTTTAACTGCAGGAGTGAGGACACATCAGCTATCAACATTTAAATCTGGGCCACTGCATTTAGTCTTAACAGTACAGAGGCTCTCAACAGAGATAGTGTGAAAAGATCATTTATATGTTATAGACCTATAAGAAAACAAAGGTGGGTAAACGCTACAATGACAACTTCATTACCTGATTACAATCCAACAGGCTTCCTGCCAAAGATCCGGTGTGATCTCGTCATCGTCTTCATCGTACTGAATATCTGGAACAGGAAAATGTTTAATGAAGTTGTGCTTCTGCCGGTTTCGGGGTGACCGCCACAAGTACTTTTCCAGTTCCAAAAGTATTTACTTGTCTGGTACTAATCGTCGTAGGTATTTAGCCAACTATGCTAAAACAGATAATGTGAACTAAAGAAAATTGTTTAAGACAGTTATTCAAAAGTAACTTAACCAAAAGATACCTAGCTAGCTCAATGAACCCCAAAGCTGATTTCGCTTATGTTTTTGTACACTGAACTTCATGTGAACACAGACTGGCTAGCTAACACACTGCTAACGAAACAGTAACAATGTTAGCTAACCTAGCTAGCTGTCTCTATGTAGCAGTTAGTCAGGACAGTTAGCTAGGTTAGCTAACTCTGCATGTTAACGCAATGTTAATGATGTGTTGTGCGAAAGTAAATGCTGGTAACCATTGGAATGTTTCACACGTACCTTCGTCTTGATCATACATTGTGTTTGATTTTGCTTTTGTTTACGATCTAAAAACAAACAGCAAATCTACATTGAGTGCATCCCCGCTAAAATGCGCTTTATTTGAGAGCTTCGCGTCATCGGACAGCGCGGATATTCAGCGACAATATTTCACGTCACTTCCGTCACTTCGGAACTTGTCAAACATCTGGATATACAAATACCATAATAATCGCAAAAAAACACAATGTTTGGCATTTTACATGGAAGCATTTCCTATTTATCCCAATAGCAATCTTCTTCTAAATAGTTCTCCGACAACATTGTTCAGTAATCGAGTATCATCTTCCGGTTACGTATTTTTTAGTGGACAGTTCACGTGTGTTCATAATTTCTTTTCAAGACTGTCATAATTTATTGGTAACAGCAGTCTGTATGTACTGAAAAATTGTAATTATTGTAGCAATGTTTAAGTTATTACAAGTTTCTATATTTCATTGTTCTTGTAAATACTCAAAACATGTCTCACTGTCGAGACAGCTGCTGCAAAACCTATATGGAGGGAGACGTTTGCGTGAAGGGTCATTTTATTGCGGCTTACTGTCGAAAAGCGACAGACAACACAGCCTTATTTCACTCAGAAGAACATCAAACGTAAGATTTTACAGCACTGAAGAAAGAGCTTCATGTAAGGTCCGAGGAAAAGCACTATCAGAGACGTACTCCTTGGTGGACCCAGGCAAAGAGGAAGAATTTGTTTTTCTCGACTTGTGCGAATCTGTGGATAACGAAGCCGAGGGCGTTACTGAGCAAATACATGCAGCACAGTCAATAAAAATAAAAGACAACAAAGTGGGTAAAATCACGCATACAGAATTGAGACATAAAGCATTGGAATTACAGCTGCAGTCTTTAAAAGACGTTACGAATAAGCAGATGGACCCTGAGTCTTGCGTTGAGTTCCACGACGTAGAGTTTCCCCTTGAAAACGTATCAAGTTCCAAAAAGAAGAAACCTAAGAAGCAGCAGACAGTTTATGGTACTCCAGACACATCGATGTCTGCCAGTGAGACCTGCTGCTCTGGCTGCGGCGCTCTGATGCACTGCGCTGCCCCGGAGGTCCCTGGCTACCTGCCTAGTGAGAAATATAGGCAGCTGATGGAGGAGGACAAACTAAAAACGGCAGTATGTCAG
Organism: Tenebrosternarchus preto; assembly: GCA_025802075.1. Lineage (NCBI taxonomy): Eukaryota > Metazoa > Chordata > Actinopteri > Gymnotiformes > Apteronotidae > Tenebrosternarchus > Tenebrosternarchus preto. The sequence goes on along the minus strand of JAOYMR010000001.1, from coordinate 16,677,772 downwards.
CGGTGCTTCCTGTTTATGCACCACCAGAAGGCCCTGAGCGTAACGATGTCGAAAGAGGAATACAGGAAGGTCGTTAGCAGGATAAAGTCGGAGAACGCGCTCGTGCTGCTTATTGTGGATCTCCTCGACGTTCCGGACTCCATCATCCCAGACCTGCACCAGCTTGTGGGCCAAAACAAGCGCGTCGTGATTTTGGGGAACAAAGTGGATTTGCTGCCGAAAGACGCGGACAATTACCTGCAGCGAATGAAACGTCAGCTAGCCCAGTATTGTGCCGACCTGGGGATCCGTGTCAGTGACCACAAAGACATTCACCTCATTAGCGCCAAAACGGGATATGGCATTGAGAACCTGATCACAAGACTGCAGACCTCCTGGAAATACAAGGGTGATGTGTACCTGGTTGGCACTGCCAATGCTGGCAAGTCCACTCTGTTCAACACCCTGCTCGAATCTGACTACTGCAAGTCCATGGCGTCAGACGTGATCCACAAAGCCACTATATCTCCGTGGCCAGGTAAGGCGTTGCGCAGTGATCTTAGACCACAGGGTGAATTAAGGCCCATACATGCATCTTAACTGAACAAATAACTGACGTATTTATTTAGCTGCGTTTTTTAAAGCACACCCGTAAGTGTGCTTAGCCGAACGCTTGTCGCATTTGTCCTGTCGCTCGTGAAGGAACGACGCTGAACTTGCTGAAGTTTCCCATCATCAACCCGACGCCACACCGGCTGATCAGGCGGGAGAAGCGTTTACGTCAGGCAGCCCTGGAGACGGAAGAGGACCTCCCTCCGGAGGAGCTCAAGAGGATCCAGCAGTTCCGTCGTCAGGGATACCTGGTCGGTGAGTTGGGACTGCGCTGGGAAAGGCGTACGCGGTCGAGTGTTGTCATGGCAAACGTCTGGCGTGGGCGTCCTCTTTCTACCAGTCATTACCGTAGTCACTGACGTGCACTTGACGAATGTTTAAATGACTTTTGATTTGATACACTAGCGGACTTTCTGGTTCTCGTAGGCCGTGTTGGGAGGAGCTTCCGAGTACAGCAATTTTCAAAGAAAGACATCGAGTTTGACGCCGATCGTCTCAGTTTCGGAGAGGACATGGAGGAGGATGACACTCGGAAGCTGACGCATGATCCCCCTGTGCAGATGGAGCTCTCCTACAACGAAATCAAAGATGCCCGCTGGTTCTACGATACCCCGGGCATCATGAAGGAGCATGATGTGAGTCTCTCAAACATTACTGGAAGTGAAAGCTAATGAAGTGAGGGGAGAGTGATTTTTTTTTGGGGGGGGGTGGGTCAACTTTCCGTTTCAAGGTTCTCAGCCTGCTGACCGAACAGGAAGTGAAGACTGTGGTGCCAACACATGCTATCGTTCCCAGAACGTTTGTGCTGAAGCCTGGAATGGTGTTATTCCTGGGAGCTTTGGCACGAATAGATTTCTTGGAGGTAAGTTTTCTAACTTTTTAAACAAGCTAGTATACATTTTACATTTTTACATTTTCTTTTAACATAATTTTTCTCGTTTGGACCCAAACCAGAAAAATCTCATTAACTAATATTGTTTTCAAAATTGAGGATTTTTGATCCGCACAAAATCAGACGTATGAAAAAGCAAGTGTTCCCATGCAGGGAACATGTTACGTGTTGCTCTTGGGTGCATCTCTCTCTCTCTCTCTCTCTCTCTCTTCTTCCTTGACCAGGGAGATCATCTGTGCTGGTTTACCGCCGTCGCTTCGTCCCAAATCCCAGTTCACATCACCAGTTTGGAGAAGGCTGACAGCATCTACCAGAAGCACGCTGGTAACACGCTACTTGCTGTGAGTTACCGCTGGAACCACATCCAGATTCATAATGAACCATGGCAACTACATATCTAGGTTCAGTTTTTTCTTATTTTATGTACTAACCCTAACCATACTCATAAATAAATAACTGATGTGGATGCCTTCGCTTAACACTTGTATATAAACACCTTAATCATTTCTACAAATCGATTGTAATTCAGTTCTGGTTGGGCCAACTTCATTATTTTGATACAAGGACACAAAATTGAAGTTCCACCATCTCCTGTTCAGGTCCCGATGGGTGGAGAAGAGCGTATGAAGGAGTTTCCCCCTCTCGTGCCCCAAGACCTCGAGCTCCAGGGCCGCGGTCTCGACACGGCAGTGACGGACGTCAAACTCTCAGCGGCGGGTAAATCCCTACACTGTACCACTTCATCACCTTTCTAACTCCAAGATTGACATAAAACGCTTCCCGCAGAGAGAGCACACATCACTGGCAGTCTGACACATTTTTGTTTTCTGAATAGGAGAAAAACAAAAAAAATATAACATTATTAAGTTGCATAGCGCTTTCTGTAGTCACCAAGGACGCTTTTACGTGCTGTCAGCAGACCAGTGTAATGATGCGAAACAATAGTACAATTACTTTATAAATAAATGCATTTCTTGCTGGTCTGTTATTAAATAGTAATGTTGTCAAATGCCCCCAGGTTGGGTTGCCGTGACGGCGGCGGAAGGCAAGCGTGTCGTGCTGCGGGTCCACGCCCCGGAGGAGGCGGGGCTTCGTCTGCGGGACCCGCCTCTGCTCCCCCACATTGTCCGAGTGAAGGGGGATCGTGTGCGCAAGACCCCCGCCTACAAACCCAGGAAGCTGCCGGTAACGAGCGCCGTGGCGAGGGTGTGAAGAGCACGCGGTTCCCTCTGGGTCACAACCAGCACACGGACGTCACGGCTCCTGGAACAACGGACTCATTACCATGACGACGGTCCTTGGTCCTTATGAGACAGGCGTGAAGGGCTACTGTGTGTGTTGAACTGTAATAATGTAACAACTGTATAATCATGTTATAACTGTACAGATCAAAATGTACTGAAGGGTTGTGTGGTTTTGTAATAACACTCTAAAGGCTCAACAAAATTGTGTTTGGGGATACAGTATTTATTTTTTATTATTGAAATATTGGTTGTTTACATACAACACAGCGCTAAGACACCAAATTAATTTTCTTTGAAGGAACTAAATTTCGGTTTTAATTTGACACGTTTCAACTGACAGTATTACTACCTGCACATACTAAAATAACAGCACACGATTACAGGACATCTGTAAAATAAAACGTTATCAGTTGATTCTTAGATCTATAGAAAGGAAAATAAGGGTAACTTGTGTACCAGGAGATGAAAAATACACTTACAGTAACATAGTATCCAACAGTCTAAAAATGTATCTGAGAGGTTTTAACCTACTACTGACTGATACACACATTCTAGGGGGCTGTAGTTCTTGCTTTGGTAGGACATCCAATACACAGTATTGCACAGAACTCACTAAAGGCATTTCATTCATTTTTTTCCTCTTGTTTTAAACGATATGGCACAGATCAACTGACATGCCGATTGGACAACAAAGGCCATATAAAACTGACAAAAAACACAGTTTATACACATCAGCTTTGGAATAGCAAAAAAAACCTTTATAATTCGGGGTTGCAGCAGTATAGTCTGCAATATTCCACGTTTCGGTTCGCTTTTTAGGAACAGTAGCAGGAGAAAAAAGGAGAAGATTTTAAAATGTTCACTTCAGGATGTGTACTGTAAAAAAAGTTGAAGGAAAAAAGATTGTCAGAGGCAAAACAGACAGAAGACAAAAAAAGGTTAATGGAGTAATGGAGTACAGGCTGAGCAAAAGGCAAGAGAGTAAGAAATCATCTTTGGACTAAAAAGAGGTTGATGAGAAGGTCTGGGGACAAACGATGAGGTTCTACAAGCTTTAGCACTGAAGAGAAACCCAGCAGAGCTCAAACTCCAACTGGAACTGAAACTTAACCACTGAAGAACCTCAACAGCTCAAACACCAACTGGAACTGCACATTTTCAGATTTGCCTACCTGGATTTGCCTACCTAATTATTTCAGTTTCCACCCCACCCCCTTCATAGATTCATATAGTTGGGCAGCTATTGTACTAAATGAATAAACATTTGTTTACTTTGTTAAAATGCAGCACTGTCTGTAAGGGCGTGTAAAACATCAAAATGCTCTCGTTGCCGTGGTGCCCTGGGGAGGGCAGGAAGTGATGTGAGGGCTTTGAGAAGACACCTTTGTTACGTTTGAGCATTGCGATACCAAAGGGGGGTGGTTATTCAGTACACTACTGAGGGATGAAGTCGATCCTGAATTATTTTGGAAGCTACGCAAGCACAAATATATGGATAATTATTAGAGAGATACTATGAATATATGGATAGCATCTCTCTAATCATTCCAAGGCTCGTTAAATGGCACAGGTCGGGAATTACTGTACAAACCGATCAGGAAAACGAGTTTGAGTTTATGATACAGAGATGGTGAGCAGCTGAAACAGTAGCTGTTAATCCAGGAAATGGTTTAAGTAGAACATAACGAGCCATTTTTCTCTGCCTAGACTGAACTATAAATTGGTTTGAAGGTGTCCAACGTCCATATGTATAAAGGTACACACCATAACTCCTCGCTTGAGAAAATAACCACACATAAAAAAGTGCATATAAACTGCTTTAAACCAGGCAACTGTTTACACCAAGTGAAAAGTAAAATGTTGGCATTAAAAGTGATCACACAAACTCCGCCCACTACTTGTTCCGCTGCATTGCCGTCTCTAGGTAATAAACGTTAACCAGGTGACGGTGCAAGTGCCGCCTATAGTCCATCTCCAGTGGAAACGTGCGGTCACAGAACACACACGTGTGACTGAGCAGCTGGGCTGGAGACGGAAGCTCTTCCGTGGGCGTTTCCAGAAGCTTCTCCGCGCCCTCCGTGGCGGCGGCCAGGCCGTTGAGGCCGGAGTCGTAGCTCCCCTCGGAGGCGCAGTCGCTGATGTCGCTTCCTCCGTCGTGGCTGTGGATGCCTTCGTCGTCCTCTGCATCTGCCGGTCTGGGGCGTGTCGGTGTCGGGAGCTCCAGGGAAGGGCTCTTGGTTGCAGGTTCCTGGCTGAACCCCGGGTCGCTCTCGGTGGGGGACGGGATCTCCTCGCTTCCGCTGTCCTCCTCAGGGACCTTCTGGTCTTCACTGGTCCCCTTACACACTTTTTCCTTCGAGCTTCCAGGCAGCCCCTCCTCTGCAGTCGGTTTGTCTGAAGTGCGCTGCGGGGTCTCCGTCGTTTGGGAGACCACTTCGCTAGCGGCAGGCCCCTCCTCCGCCGATTTGCAATCCTTGTGAGCGCCATCTGGTGGACACGTGTGCTGGGTCGGTTCCGCCTTCTGTTGTGGTAAAGTGCGCTTCTGTGCAGCACACTTCTCTAGGCACTGCAGCGAGCGCTTCTCCGGAGTCTGATATGCGGTACAGGGTCCTGAAGAAGGCGATCCTGCTCCCGGCGAGGAGTCGGCCGTCCCTCCCGCCCCGCTGCTCTCGGCCTCCTTCGCGGTTTCCTCCCTCTTGCTCCCGCCCTTTCTGCTCTGCCTGGCTTTGCCCTTCGACACCTTGCCCTCTGTGGGCGCGAGGACGCCGGCGTCCGCCGCTCCGCCGCCCGGCGACGGCCGGTCCTCCGCCTTCCGTTTCTTGCGGTCGTGCCGCGCCGAGCACCTCCTCCTCGGCGAGTCGTCCGCCCTGCGCTTCGCCGCCTTCACCTTCACCTCCTTCCGCGCCTCGTCGTGGCTCCGCGAGGCCTCCCCTCCGGGGTCGCCCTTCGATGCCCTCGCGGGCATCTTGCCCGGTTTCCTGGGCGGAGCTTTCCTGCCGCCGTCATCCTTGGCGCTCTCCGCCTCTCTCTCTCCGTCGTCTTTCTCAGGCCGTGGTTTGTTTTCCTTCTCCGGTCTCCCCCTCTCCCTCCTGTCCTCTCCCGCTTCTCTCCGTTTCTGGTCTGCTCCTCTCTTCTCCTTCTGCGGCTGGCCCTTCTCCCGCCCTCCCTCTGAATTCGTACTTCGCTCCTCTTCGACGGCGGACTGGTCCTTGGCCGACGCCTCCTTCTCTCCGCTGCTTTTTGCCAGCCTCTCTTTTTTCGCCCGCTTCCTGCCAACCCTGTCCGCGGATGTCGGGGCCTTTTCCGCTTTTTTCGGGTCCTTGTCCCTTTTCCTGTCCGGCTTGTCGGCGCAGCTGGCGGTTTCCGCGTCTACGGGGTCGACCTTCTCCGCCGCTCGACCTCTCGCCTTCCTGCCGCTGGTTTCTCTGCCCTCGTTCTTCTGCCCGGTCCTCCTCTCCACCTTCTTCTCCACCGCGTGGAGGTTCGCCTTGCCGGCTTTCTCTCGCCCGGCCGGGTCCGCGGCCCTCCTGACCGCGTCGGGTCCCGCTTTCCCGCTCTTCTTAATCGACAGGTTGATGGGTCCCTGGCACGGTTCGGCCTCGGCCTCCGTCGCCTCCGCCTCGCCCTGCTGCTCGCGCGCCTCCTCGCCCCGCCTCCCGCCCGCGGGCTCCGCCCCCTCGTCCGCGTCCGCCTTCTTCACCCGCAGCCTGACCTTGGACACGTCCATGGAGATGTCCGAGCAGCCGGGGTGGCGGGACTTGATGTGGTACTGCAGGTTGCACTTCTTGGAGGCGGCGTACTTGCACACGGGGCACAGGAACTGCCGCGGGTTGACGTGAAGCTCCACGTGCTTCTTGAAGTTACTGCGGTCGGCAGTCTTGTACTGGCAGTAGGGGCAGCTGAGCGGCTTGGGCCCGTTGTGCACCTGCCGGGCGTGGCGGGTCACCTCGTGCTGATTGGCTGCCAAGTAACTGCAGCTGTCGCACTTGAAAGGTCGCTCACCTGTTTCAGGGGTGAAAATCGTGGTCAGGATCAACCAATCACCTTAATCATCCAACCAATCACCTTAATCATCCAACCAATCACCTTAACAGTATGAAACCTTACTGACGAATAAACACAAACACCAGCTTCATGCAGGGAAACGTCTAATCACAGTAAAGGACTGAATCACTCCAAGACTCTGCAACACAAACCTTTCACCATTTTATCCAAAGCCGTCTGCCTCCACCGTGTGCAAACGAGAGAGAGAAAAAGGCTGTCGTGACCACTGAGTTAAGCACAAAAGATGTTTACTCTGTACCGTCCTCAGTTATACGTCAGCAGCAGAACACTGAGAAACTGGCCGGTATACAATAACGCACCGGACGTTTCAAGTGACAGTTGAAAACTTTCACTCACCAGAGTGTGTCCTCATGTGTCTGGTGAGATGAGTCTTCTGTGAGCTCGAGTAGTCGCAGTACAGACACTGGAACGGACGTTCGCCTTGAACGGAGACAGACAGACATGGCGGCCGTTATCAGACTGCATTATCAGACGGTTTAAAACCGTCTTTAATAAAGGAGGATACATACCGGTATGGGTGCGAATGTGCTGTATGTAGTTGTTCTTCCTGTCAGAGAAATAGGAGCACTGGTTGCAGGTGAAGAGCTTGCTAGGGAAATGGTTCCTCAGGTGTTTCTTCCAGTGGTACTGGCTGACGGTGGAGTACGGGCAGATGGTGCACTTGAACACCCTCTGGTCGTCCCCTTCGTTCTTGTGGTGTCGGAGGTGAGCCATGTAGTGGTCGTAGCGGTTGGTGTTGTAGCCGCAGCGCTCGCACCGGATGACGCCCTTGGTGCAGGCGGCCGAGGCCCCGTTATCGGGTCCCTGCTGCTGGGCGGAGCCTCCGGGGGCGGCCTCATCGTCCGAGTCCCCCGCGCCGTTCACGACGATCAGCTTCTTGGCGCTGTGGACGCGGATGTGGTGGATGAACTCCTCCTCGCAGGCCGCCTGGTACTGGCACGGCTTGCAGTAAAAGGGCTTCTTCTTCTTTTTGGGAGGCTCCGCGGCGGGCGTAGCCGCGGGTGTGGGCGCGGGCGCGGGCACTTCTGCCGAAGCCTGGCCCAGCTTTCGCTTGCCGAGGCCTCCGCGCTCGGCTGGAGGACTCGAGCCGGAGGGTTTGGAGAGGTCCTCGGGCGTCGTCTCCTCGCCGGCCACCTCCACCCTTTCGACCACACGCTCCACCAGCCCGGGCTCCGCCCTGCCGGGAGCGTCTCCTTCGAGGTACGGGCTCTCCGGCGAGTTGTCAGAGTTGTCGTAGCTGTAGCGGATGACGTTCTCGTCCTCGCTGTCCGAGTAGCTGCTGCAGCCGACGTTCTTCAGCTCCACCATCTGCTTCTCCTCCACGACGCAGTCGCCCGGCGCCGCCTCCGACGTCAGTGCCACGTTGGCCAGCATGACCAGCTGAGGTGCGGGCAGGTCGGTGCGGGGGAGATCGGGCAGCTCGTGTCCGTCGTCAGGCAACGGGATGCCCCGAGAGGGAACGAACATACCCGAACCCAGCGCAAACACTGTTTGAGCAGCCATGCCGAATCAGCTGTGCAGGGGGAGGGGGGAAGGACACAAATATGGAGGTCATTCTTGAGTTCAACACAAATGACATGCTATAGAAGGTCTGGTGCTTTCCCTGGGCCAACAACACAACAGCTAATAAATAAAGGGCTAAACTAAGTCAGGCATGTTTAACACTGAACTGTGTAATGCTGAGGCCCTCCCTTACAGGAACAACCCCTTTACCAAACTAGGGATTTGCTTAACATCTCATGAAATATGAAAAACAATTTGCTACAGGCCACATCTCTAGGTGCGATCGGTCCTTCGTTGAATTTATTCTTCCTGAAGTCGTAATTTCATTGCTGTACCAAGATTTCTTTATTAGGCTTAAATAAAAAAGGACTGCAAAGGTCACACTCTATGCAAATTCTCACTTAAAAAACACACTGACTTGCAAACCAATAAACCTAATCCCTACATCACATCTGTTACACATTTGAGATCACAAGACAATCATTTTACATTTCAAATGTGCCTTCAAGCATTAAGGATCACAGCATTTTGACCGGAATCTACTCGTAAAATGCTTCTACTTTAACAGATGATTGCAACAAGGCACAACTGATCATGTGACTTTTACAGCCGTAACTGATGTAATCAGCGACCGTTCACTTTAAAAAGAGGAACACAACATGAGTAAGAAGGGTGGACTGGTCCATTTTAATGGTGCAGGAGGTAAAGGTCTGTTAGGAAAGTCCTAAAAACTTGCAAAACGCCAGGAATTACTCATCACTGAGGCACGTCCATCATCTCTATTACTCTGTCGTTTCTGTTTGTAGTTTTTCAAAACTTCACTTGACCCTTTATGAAATTTGTAACCCTGCTACAGAAATAAAGTTAGAATAACGACTGCCCGATTGTGATTATAACAGTTGGACCGAAGTGCTATTCACAAGGTTCTTAAAATATACTCGACGGCTGTCAAAACAAAAACAAAAATAGAAAGAAAAAAACACAACATTATTTACTCTCAACAGTGTGTGCGTGGCTCAGTAAAGTAAAATACGAATTTAATGTAATAGTCCTAAGGTCAGTTTGCGTCCTATGAGATTTATGACAGACAGGGCGGTTTAGGGCTGAAACCCATGTATGGACATGGACATGTTCATTATGAGTCATGGTGATTCCTTTTGCCAAGCGTTATCTTTCTTTCTACCCCAAATTAGGTTCAAATATGAATGTATCTATAACAGTGTCGGTACCCCCCCGCCCCATGGTAGCACAGTTTAAAAGGAAACTAGTGAAATTGATTAAGTTCAATTATTTATTATTATTTAAACAAAGCAGGCGTGATTTCATTTAAGCGCAGCGAAGGAGGTCTCATAAGAGAAGTAAGCGAGGCCTCCTCCGCGTCTGCAGGCGCAGAAATGCGAGTTCGGCCATTTTACAACAGCACTAAGCTACTATCGTTCAATACAACCGAGACCGTGCCGTGTGGGGAGAGAGAGAGAGAGAGAGACAGAGCGCTCAATTACTGAGATTTGCTCAACGATGACAAACATACGCACTCATAAGCCATGAGCTGCTGTTTCCTAGCCAGTTGGTAAAGTTTGTTCTCGTAAAACAAACTTGCTATAAAATGTCAGGAAGCGCGAGCCACCAAAAACTTATTCCATTGAAAAACACCGACCTTGTTGGACAGCTCCCAGCTTGCGCAAAATCAACCATGCAATCAGGGAAAAACACAACGAGTAACTTTTGCCAACTTTTTTTAATGGGTTTTAGAGACATTTCTACACAAAGTTAATTTGTCTGTCGCAAGCCAATCCTGACAACTTTGTATACGACGAGCCAATGCACAGAATTGTGAGAAAGCGCTCTCATAAAAAAATTTGTTCGAAATAACTTCCGGACAATAAAAGCTGAAAAAGTACCCGATATCACATAAGGAAATCCATTTTTTTTTTTTTACAAAAAAAAGCGTTCGCTACTACACGAGAAAGGTCGCTGTCCAGCGTGAAATCACACAGCTAGCCAAACTTCGTTCACTTAGCCAACTTAGCCAAAGTTGCTTGTTATGAACCTAGCCAGCTAGCGACGACTTCAGTAACTCATACAACTTATCCGGAAGATGGACGCACTATTTCGTTCGGTATCCGCAAAGAACAGAGCCGTCCGACAGAGTTATAACTTCTTACAAAATGTTTTTGACGATTCGAGACTTGTTTTTTTCCAGTAATTTTTTTTCCATACCGACACTTTTAGGCAGCGTGCTGCTACCGTGTGTTAGCCGTGGTCCTGATCTCCGTGCTGAAATGCGTAAGAGAATCAGCCCTGGACAGCGCCTCTTCCTTTCAATGCAACCCCCAACTCTGCCTCCATTTTTACAACAGCTCACTTAGTTAGTTTGACGTACAAAAGTCGCATTTACACCGCAAAACGTCTCGAGCGCACCGGACAATAACTCACCGTCCGTCGCCGTTCGAAGTTTTCGCGATGTTTCGTAAAGAACTTCGAAGTTATTTTTTCCGAACTCCTCGTTCAGGGAAGTACGAGTGTCACACATTCCAACACATCGCTGTGTTCGTAGGGCTCTGTGACGTCAGCGCGCGTGTGGTTCTGGACAGGGCTGCCTGTTGTTCGCGCTCTCAAAGTTTACTATTGTGTTTACATGGAGCTTTAATGCAACACGCGATGGGCCATTATAGACGTAAAAAAACACGAAACATGGTTTATTCGGGGATAGACGCACTCACGTTTTGTGGTTTTGGAACCTTTGTGGTTTTAGTCCTAATTGGGTGTAATTGTTTTGACAACTTTATATGGGCCTACGTGTTTTGCTCAGCCTAGTCGTTAAAGCAATGTGAAAATAAATAAAAATATAAAAACATAAATAAACATGACATAGTTATTCTTCATCTTGAGAGGCGAACCTTTAGTATGATGTTATAAAACCAGGCTCTATGAGTTGAAAACCATTTTCGTAAAACTAATTCCAAAGACAAGACTTTTTTTCTAAGTAAATAATCAAATACATAAAACAGGTTAAGTATAAATTAACTAACGACCAGCACAGAATTAGCCCAGGCAAAACTGGGTGAGCTAAATACGGACACTATATGCTATGTGCCGCCGCCTGTTTGCGTCTGTTTCACCTTATATAGAGAAATGTTCACAGGGCAGATGAAGGAAATCCTTATACATAAGCCATAAATTAAAAGTAGGGCAAAACTGCACAGCATCATTACATTTTGCAACAGTCTTTATCATTAATGGTACTGGGTTGAGCGGTTGTAAGCGAACTTTGCTGTCAGCTGAGGAAAATATTTACCGTGTTCATGAAGTGTCTTATGGACATTGAACTTTTAACATTCTTAAGGCCGGATTCAATTATTACGACAGAGTTCATCATAGATTAGACATTTTGATAAATATGGTTAAGCACAGCTATGGCAGACTAGACTTCCCCTTACGCCCGTGAGCCTTCTAGCCTGTTTGTTTCAGGAAGCGTGTTTCATTTCTTAACATCAGACCACACAGGCTCGGTATTGCTGCAAAGAGACATGCTAAAGATTATCACTCCATTCTTTAATCGGCTGTACAGTTTTTAATGACGTTACCACGAGGGTAATATTTAAAACATAGTATACGTAGAGTATAAAGCACATGTTTAATAGCTGCCAGGAGTCAAATTCTGATGCATTTGCTGTTAAGCAACCACTCAGCCAATACCAAGTTATGTTAATAAAACCATTTTATTAACATAACTTTCCAGACATTCTCTTTATCGTTGTAGTCATTTGTAGTCGTAGACGTTGTTGTATGGTCCGGAAGGTTGTAAATATTTATCGTTAAAAACTTTAACTTTTATTTTAATCATGTGTTTTGTTACAGTTTTTATTACTTTCTTTTTTATTATTATTATTTTTTCATTATAATTATTGTATTCGTTTTTATATATTTTCTTTGGTTAACTTTGATTTTAAATGTTATTGTTTAAACGAACTGAAATAAGTCCATAAAGGAACACAAAATCTAATGTTATTTTCACATTTAAAGTGTATTGTACTGAGAGAAATGATCCGTTAAAACAGCGGGCATAAAATCGAAGAGTATAATTAAAAATGATATCTTTATATGTCAAAAATTCGGGTCATTTAAAGGCGTGTTCTTCCATTTCTGACCACTAAGGGACGTTCAAAACCTGTTCTACATTGCCCAGTTACACTGCGGTTGTTGTTTAAAACAAGAGATTAGCCTTCTTCTGTTATCTGATAAAAAAAATAAATATTTTGTTCTTCAGTGCTTGTTGTTTTTTTACTTTTGTGTACTATATATTGTTTATGGTTAACAA
>JAOYMR010000001.1:16636692-16653904 GCA_025802075.1 Tenebrosternarchus preto | reverse complement strand
TAAATGTAAGAGGCACCGCCATGGATCCATCACTCTTCATAGACACACAGCTGGGCACTGGAGATGCTGGTCTCTGAGTTTCCGTACATGGAGGATCAACCATGGATTCATCACTCTCCATAGACACACAGCTGGGCACTGGAGACGCCGGTCCCTGAGTTTCAACCCTGGTCAAATTAAATGAAATAAGATGTATAAAAAAGTATCTGCTGGAGATGCTGGAGATGTTGCTCTCCTCCCCCTGAGGCAAATGCATCCATGATGAGAGATGAGTCACTGAATAACTAATTAATCCATGGTAAGAGATGAGTCATTGAGTAACTGATTAATTATTATTTGAGACTGAGTAAGTACTTCCTCCACTAGAGTTCATTTAGCTTTAGCATAAATTAGATAAAGGACATCCTCTCTTCCTTTTCCATCATTGTAAGTGTTGATGAAAAGCTACTCACGTTGGATCAGAGGTTCTCCCTCCATTTCTGAAGTCATGAGGCTCCATCAGGAGCTTCTTGCTCCGAACAAACACAGCTGAGCACTGGAGGTGCTGCTCTCCACTCCTTGGCAGTAGTTCGTTCACTCCTTTGCTGTAAGCACGTCTTTGTCTAAAATTGTGTTGTGCTTCATAGTTAACATACTTTCATTATAGTTCTAGATTCACAAAATTCCATTCAACTGTTGAATCCTAATTTCTTAATTTAGTAATCCTGAATGTAGGTGTAGAAACATAAATGAGCAGAATTTTCCATTATTATGTGCCTCTTGGATGTTTAAGCCGTTTTCCCCTAGATTATTTAACATAAAATCTTGAAGACTAGACAATTATAGTAAAATGGAATACTGTCGCCACCTTCTGTCCAAAATACTGTACTGACGCATATCAGATGTGAGCGTTAGAAAATTTTAATATACACAACGAAGCCACTGAATTTCAGAATTTCACTGAATTTCTGTCTATTCAATAGCAGCGATCTGTGTCTCTCAGTGTGTCAACTTCCTTACTCAGAACTTTTGTATTAATTAGTGATTGACAAAGAGACTTGAGTTTCTCATTTGTACTTGAGTTCCAAGTATCCTATTCTGTTCCAAACAATACAAAAATCAAATGTAAACACATTGTCTTCATTCAGATTTGGATCATTTGTATACCACACTGCTGACATTACAGTCAATGTTCACGTCTGGTTTACTGAGAACATTCCCATCTCGGCCTCATTTTAATGTAAAGCCCTGTTTTATACCGAAGGACATAATTACTAACAGAGAAGCATAAAACATTGCAGTAATCTCTACAAATACCTTGGAGTTTAGTGTTCTAGTCTTCTGTCAGATGGTGCAGGTCATCCAAATGAGGTTAAACTATGTATACAGAAACACACCAACTCAATCTCAGAATCACTCTTAAATAACTACTATAACTTTTCATAACAGATTACTTTGTTACTCATACACACCTGTACACACTGTCCGTTCCTTCACTGAAGTCCACCTTTGCACACCCTCCGTTCCTTCACTGAAGTCCACTTGTACACAGACCGTCTGCTTTTTCGCTCAGTTCCACCCATATGTACATTTCTTTACTTCTTCGGGGAAGTAGAACGACCCAAAGAGAAACAATGCAGTTTGGAATCCAGTCGTGATGGCATTTTAACCGACACAAACCGGTTCAGCTGGGCCACGGCTCCAGGAACGTTGAAAAACAATTACAGTACATTTCACTACACTACTATGAGGCGGGATCTATTTATTGGATTTTAAAATTAATGCGAGTTAATATCAAGAAAAGAATATTAAGCAGACATGTCACCTATAGTAACATTCACAAACACACAGACACCACAGCCCTAGAGGATGAAGGAGAATTTCTTATTAGGTGTGTTAACCAGTTCTTGTCAAAGACAACTAAACCCTGCATTGTAGGAGATAATTGACCACTGAGCACTTTATTGTGAGGGATCCAACAAAATTCATGCCATGTCTTTGCAGTATCCAAAGTGTATAAGCAAGTAAACCTTTATTTTTAATTCCTTTTTTAATGTCTTGTATTACAACACTACAAAATACAGACCAATACATCTGCAGTGTGACATACATGAATGCTGTACAGGTTCTAACCAATCATGGCAGTCCTTTAACTATGTCTGGGTGTAAGAGTGAGAGACAGATAAGGGGGAGGGAGAGACGTAGAAAGGAATCATGTGGAATCTAGTAGATAGGAATCAACAGGAAGGGCAAAAAAAAAACATTTTCAAGAAAAAGCAATACACCACTATGAGGGAGGATTGATTTATTGTATATTAAAATGGATGGACTCTGACAATATAGTGGGACACAGCCCAAATCAGGCAGTCTTAGGGTCAGTGGGGTTCTATTGGCTCGAGGTTTGGAACACAACAGTGCCAGGGTCAGGGTCAGGGTTAGGTGGGTGTTAGGGTCAGACTAACCACGTTTGTTTGGTACAATACTGGGATTCCATTGACTCTAGGGTTGGCAAACAACCTAAAACGCCTGTATTAGTGTTAGAGGTTGCTAGGGGTAGAATGATCACTTTGTTAATAATTGTAGAATAGGAACTACACATCCTCAAAGTGCCCAGAATTACCCCATGGTTCGCACTGTCAAAATAGCTGGGGGTAGAGTACTGAACTATATTGTATAGAGGACTATAAAAAGTGGTTGGTTTTGTAATTTTTTTGTTTCCAGAAAGAGCAAGCTTTTAATGTATCGTTTTGTATCAAATTTGATGAGAATGTAACAGTAACAGCCAATTAGAGATGAGAACGTAACAGTAACAGTCAATTGAAGTTTGCTGAACAAAATATTATACCATTTAAAAAGGTATGCAGTGGTAGATTATGGGTTATAAAATATGTACACAGTAGCCAGACCTGCATGTAGGTTGATCAAGATGCAAAGCAAAAGAAATTTGTGAGAAATTTATAGGACTCTGTACATTATAGGACTCTATAATGGGAGCTATAGGAGTTTAGATGTAAGAGCACCTCATGAATCTTGTTCCTACAGTCTCACACATTTCACACAGTCTCAAAATAACAAAAGGAATGACATTTTAGCACATACGAATGCAAACCTGTTCTTCCACTGAGACGTTCCTATTAGGATTCTCAGTTAAGAGCAACTGTTGCCATGTTGTGAAGAGTATCACCTGACAGGTGAATCTAGATGGAATGGACTTCTACAAAACAATGTCACACTCGGCTCGGCTGTCTTTACTCATAATTTACCCGAGTTTGTTTACTGCATCTTCAGAGGTGAATCGACAGTGTCCAGGTCCAGGAGAGCAGTACTAATCCGTCTTTTCCATACAGGCATCAGCGCCAACTGTGCTGAATTATACATTTGGCAATGGAGTAGTATTCCATGTGACAATTAGGGAGGCTTTGTGAAGCAATCAGTATGACTGCTACAATAACAAACTTCAGCATCTGTTAAATGAGTCACAATCAAATTACACATGACTGAGAGTTTCATGTTCTCAATCACCATGCAGTTCTTTTTCTGAGGTTTTACAACCCAACATAATGTGCTTGTAAAATTGTTTCCCCTTACAGTTACTTACGATTCGGTTTGGGTTAATGTCACAGCTAATGTTGATATATACACATTTTATTGATTCAAATCAGAGGTGTCTCCTGCAGTTCTGCAGAGTTTAGTTCCAACCCTAATCTAGGGTTTCTTCAGTATGACCTGCAAGGGTCTTCAGACCTCGATAACCTGACGAGCTGAATAAGGTGCTACTACAAATAGCGCTTGAAACTATTGGTCGGCGGAAAGCTGAAGCTAAAATGCCAGCAGTCTTCTTTCTGGAGAAGTGTAAGCAGACACATTTCTTGAAGTAGACCGCTGACCTCAGCAAATTATATATCTATACAGCCACAAATACCTACAGCGTTAGTTCTTCCTCATTCTACAGGAAAGCAGACAAGGATCCAAGCGCTAGGCAGGAGCCTAGCGACAAGCAGCCGTACAAAGAGACGGATCCTAACACGAGTAACGAGGCAGGAACAATTCAGAAAACCAGAGCAGGGATTAGCAAAGGTACAAATCAGTAGGCAGTGATCACAAAGGCAAAAAAGATATAAGATAAAAACCGCCCCAAAATGTACTGCCACTATCCAGCCAATCAGGAGCCCAAAGACACCTGTTCTCATCAAGCTCTGATCTAATTCTCTTTACAGTCATAATAAATCAGCCTCATCATTAAAAAAAAACACTAAAATGAAGCTTCAATGGCCTACAAACCATCAGGAGTCCAGATTCATCTCCACCCCTGGATCCACCCAGACTCAACTCTGTCCCTGTATCCATCCAGACTCAGCTTGCCCCCTGCTGTGAATTTTTTGGAAAGACAACTTTTAGTTAGAGCGCACCTTTGACATTGAATGATCTTCAGAAACATTTTAGAACGGAGCAGTTTATTTCTTTGGATGAATTTAAAGCAACATACATATATTTAATTTTTAAGTATATGCTCAATACGTCAAAGGCATGAAAGTTCAAAACTGCGACTTTATGTTTGCATAATGAAGAAACACTGTTTTACATACATTTTCATAACATTTTACTCTCATAACTAATGTAAACAGTTACAATAAGCAAAAACCGCTTAGGAGGTCTTATGTGATATAATGTATCCTATGTTGTCCCCATACCATACAGCTGACAGTTTTTGTATTAGTATCAGTATAAACCAGACGCAGCAGGGATCTCGAGCTTTCCTTTGGAGGAAATTACTCTAAAGCGACAGTCACGTGACGTTTTTTTCCCTGCCAAGAGACCTAAATAAAGCAGTTTTCACGCTCAGCTGAGCCCACGGTCATTCCATAAAAGAAAACCCTAATTATCTGTGCTTTTTCGAGCCCAACTATTCTACTCCTTGAACAAGTGAACTCATTGTGCTGAATTCTCATTCCTGCCGGTGGAGGAGGAGCTGCAGGAGTAGCAGGCGCTGCGGCGCGAGCGGAGCCAGCCAGCCAGCCCAGCGTCAGCGCGTGCATCGAATGGGATGTTGGGAACTCAGCAAAACGCATGAGGAGCGATATCGGCGCTTAGCACGGGAGTGGGAGGGGTGAATTTCCAACAAAACTAGATGCCGACTACTTAAAAAAGATATTTAGTCGGATGCAGTTTTTTTTTCCAGGCCGAAAACAAAATTCATGTGCTCATTTTAAGCACTGTAGCAAACGCCAGAGAGGCTATACTTCGTTGTTCCTTTCCCCCGTAAACTCACCACGACATCGGGAATAGCGATGACAGTCTAGAGCTTAGCTCAGTAAATTTGTCTGAAATAGGAGCCAAAACGCCTGTTGTAAAACTCATGGTTCCTCCCCGCATCTAAAGAGCGGATCTTAGCCTATTGTTTTATTGTGCCATTGCTACTGCGTACCGCAGTCTTGCAGAATATCTGCAATTTTCAGCTCCCTTTTGAAAAAACAAGTTACAAATTTGAGTAAACGGTTCAGTTTAGTAGGACGATCGACACGTCTCCTCTCACGCTTCCGGGCAACACATCAACGCTGAGTGCAGCTTTCGCGAACTGCTGCTTCGTGAAGTGGCCGATGCTCCGTGCTAGCAGAATGGAGGAGTTTGTGACCGAGGAAGACGAACCGTGGTACGACCAGAGAGACCTGGAGCAGGGTGAGTAGCCGATGAAGCACGTCGAAAATTCAAACTGGGAACGACGACAACGGGATTAAAGCTCGTCGTTTAATTTGCGTTTGTTTGGCGACAGTAAACGTCCCGTGTAATGAAAAGTGGGGCTGACGGTAACGGTTTCGAGGCCCCTAACAATAGATTCTCAGCGTGCATCAGAGATGACATCAACTACAGATGTGATTGCTAGGGATGTCGAGATGAAAGATTTAAACTACGTTCATCGTACCCTGTATATTAGGATTTTACCTCTTTGTAAAAATGATCAATAGGATGACGTATTCATCGAGTCGGAAATGGCATCTGTTCACACTTCTTCTAGGGTGACAGTACTGTGGAAATGGGATTCGTTGTTCTGTATGCCAAGCCCCGGTGAGCGTGTGCCGAACGGTACCTGGAGACGGCAGTTAATATAAACCGGAATGGAAACCACATGTATTTCCGTTGTCCGACCAATTACTGGGCGTTTTGTAAATTTCATAGGCCATTTTGTATTATTTTCCATTCGCTCTTTTGTTCTTCATTCGGAATGTCAGATCGAGCTTCAACCTTCCTCACTGGGTCCCTGTGTGTATAAACCAGTTATTTCGATTCTGTCAATGTGGACAGGAATTAACTCACAAATGCTAGCCCACCCTGTGCTTTGTGTGTGTGTGTGCGTGTTAATGATGTAATTGCCCTTTGTCTGCCCTCTGCCTGTACTGTTTCATCATGTAGTCCTGGCTAACAGGACAGTTTTGTACTGTGGTAATTCTGAAATTGCTGAGTACTGGAATACTTTGGTTGTGTTTTCAAAGCTCCAGTTTGACACCGGTATATATTCACAGTGAGCACACAGATGGGTTCAACTAATAGTTTGATCTGCTTCAAAAGAGAAGGAATCTTTGGGATGGAATTTTCACTCTTTCCGGCTTTCAGGCAACTTGGAATTTTGCTGAAAGATTCCTGGCTCCGAACGGTTGTGGAGGAGTCTAGAGAAGAGTCGTGTTACATCCCATCCAGCAGCTGTTTGGACAGCGCAAAATGACGAGGATCCGAAAACGTTCCCCGAATCATTTTCACTTTCTGCTTATGTGCAATATAACCTGAACTTCTCAGCGTCTGGGACGGTGTGTTTCTGTGCTTGAGTGAATTGGATTGTCCTTGGTTTAACTTGCATGCATATCAGAGCACTTCAGATTAAGATTGTTTTATTGATTTAACTGTGAAGTTACAAAGACTGAATAAAGACCGCAAAGGCTGATGTAGAAGAGAGTTTAGAACAGTTTAGAACCTGACCTGAAACAGGAAGGCACTGTAGGCTTAGATATTTTTCTTAGTCAAAATGGAATTGATGTAGGCTTTTTAATTGAATTTTCATTGAATCAGATTGCTGCTAATGGCTATACACACACACACACACACACACACACACACACATACATTCTCCTTTTATGGAAGTTATGTTCTTGAAGAGGATAAATATGAGCAGTCAGTCTGGAGAAGGGGACATGAAGCAGGGGACAGGCAGCCTGCGCCTACACCTTGGGATGTTTCTTGGACTGGGCCCAGAAAGCGTGATCTTCCCACTAGAGCAAGCAGCTTTGCACAGGGAGACCAAGAGAAGCTTCCTCTTCATCTCCTGCATTATTCAGTATTCGATTAAGACTCGGATGATCTGATTAGGGACTGACGGGAATTAGGGCAGAAGGGCTTGTTTCCGGGGTGGGTGGAGGAGGGGGGGGAGGTCGTGGTTGGATGGATGACGTTCTCCATCCGTTTGCAGCAAGAGCCATTTTGTTATGCTTGTGGTTTTGGTGGTAAAAATATTTTATAAAAAGATTTTATTTAAAAAAAAATCTATATATGAGAGGCAGAGAGAGAGAGAGAGAGATGTTTTGGACAGAGGTCCTTCATCAGATATGCAAGCCAAGTGATTCTGCATCAATAGTACTGGAGGTGCTCAAAACTGCAGTGTACACAATGTTTCCAGAGGACGTTTTGGACAAAGTGTTTTCCACAGCTGATGAAGGACTTCTGTCCAAAACATCCTGTTTCTCTGGAAACCTTGTGTACTTCACTGCAGTTTTGACTACATTTTGCAGTTCCTATATACTGTTGCAGAGTGTATGTACTGAAAGAGGTGGATACTGACTGCAGTTTAATTAAGATCCTGTACTCTCTCTGCCTTCAGGTAATCAGAACTGCTCTCTGAAGTTCCACGTGCTATTATTAGTTCAGTGGCTTCACCGTGAACTATTTGACATTCTGCTGGGATTAACCCTTTCATGAGTATTCCTCACTTCACTGACTATGCTGCTCGTTAGCACTGCATCATGATATCTGCCAACATCACCTTGCAGTTGGGCATGGTTTGGTGGAATTGCATCCCCTGGTGGCCACACACTGATACTGCATCATATTTGCGTCACGTTTTCTAACCTGTGTGGTGGTTGCTGCTGATCCAACCCCTGCATGTTTCATCCACTGACAGCATAGCAACACTAAAGGCTGTCATTCCCCTGAGAGCAGCACCAGGAAACCCCTCAGCGGCCCGGCTCTTCCTCTGTCTCCTTATCCAACGCCGTTGTGAGGAATTTCACAAGTGGGTTGAACAAATGAGTGACTTCAGTTAAGGGGGGCGGGAGACAGAAAAAGACGACTTGTTTCTGCCTTGTGTATATTATTACCCCCCCCCCCCCCCCCAGTAAGACCTCCCCTGTGTGGTCTCATTATCTGTTGTTCCAGTCTAGATACCCCAGGGATTAGGTGTGCGCGCACACACACGCACACTACATGCAAACAGCAGTACCATGCATCACAGAAGCTCCCACATACATGATTTATGTGCGAACTGGTGGGTGTGTGTGTGAACTGGTGTGTGTGGTCCCATGTTCCAGGATGTCTGTGTTATAACTCACACCATCCATCACTTGAGAAATTGCTGCATTCATAACCTACGTGACGGAGGTCAGTGTTTCTGACCCTCTGCCAATTCATCCTTCAGTTCCCTCCCTCCTGCCGTCTCGGGGGGGGGGCTCAAGCACGCTCCTGTCTGATCTCTCCGCCATGGCTGTCTGAGTTGGCGTGTCTGAGCGCGTGGAGCTCGACTGCACGCACGTCTCCGCCGTGAGACAATGGTAGCGCACAAATAGCTACAGGAGACTCTGAGATTTTCCATAGGAGAAATAGACTCGCGTGATCCTTAGAGGCGGTGCTAGGCTGATTAGAGAGAGAGAGAGGGAAAGAGAGAGAGAGAGAGAGAGGTGAGGAGGTGCCACTGCAGACGCTCAGGACTGAGAGGGAGTATTTGAAATGATGCTAAACGTCCAAACATCTCAGTCAGCGTTTGTGTTTTATTGCCAGGGTGCGTTTGTGTTTTATTCCCAGGGTGCGTTTGCGGAGCGCATGGAGTCCTAATCTCTGCTGACTCTCCCTTACGTGTCACTTTCTTTTGATCTCGATTTGGCTCATGCCACTGCATCTTATGTCAAATGGTGTAAACATTCAAGATTAAATAAAAGTTTACTGCATGGTGTTAACTGAGATTCTCTCCATTCTTTTCCAAAAATAGCATAAAACAAGCAATGATGACTGAGTAACAAGCTAAAACTATAAACCAAGGGGCCACAGTATGAAAATCAGTGAATAATTTGCTGTAAGCTGTTGGAGAATCGGACCCCCCCAGTTATTTCTGGGAGAAGTGTTGCGTATTTAAACTGAGCGGCTGTGTGTCGTGTTTCCTCACAGCTCCCATCTGCTGCTCTTTGTCCTCACACTGTCTGTCTTTGTTTTCTCAGATCTGCATTTGGCCGCCGAGCTGGGGAAAACCCTGCTGGAGCGTAACAAAGAACTGGAGGACTCGCTTCAGCAGATGTACGTCAACAATGAGGAGCAGGTCCAGGAGATCGAGGTACCGCCTCCTGCTTCACTCCGACTGCTCACGTACACCAACAATGCCCCCCCCCCCCCAGTTCACGCGCTCCAAACTGTCGATGAACGAATTCGGCCCTCGCGGCCCCTGCTGTGTGGATCTCTGTCCCTGAAGGGCTTATGGAGTGGAGCGTTAGCTGTTAGCCGTTAGCGTGCAGTGGGGAAGCAGTGACAGTCGTGTGTCTGAGGTGGCTGTGTGGCAGCTTCCCTGTCAATGTGCCAGATTCACCAGTCACTGAAGCAAAAAGAGACCCAACAGCACACTGGAGAACAATGAAGGCTAAATCTTGTTACCATTAGCATTAGGCTTCTGCTTTTCACACCACACACATTGTGTTTTTTTTTTGTTTTTTTTTTAAGCTCGGTACTGAAACAATGCAGGTGTTTAAATGTTTTAAGTTCAGAGAAATGCAGTAGTAAACAGTAGCTAATTACACCACTGTTAGCCATTTCCCTTCATAAAACCCTGAATGCTGACCAGTAGCCTGGTAAACACACGTAGTGGAGATTGCAGGGTGAGTAGTGGGATAAACGTCTTCATAACTGATTACCAAAAGGGTTCAGCTCTTACACAGCATCATGGCGTGTATTGTCTGGAATGTTTGATGAGCAACTTGTTATAAATAAATACCCTTTTCCCTGTGTTGTGTATAAGGTCTAAGCTAGAGCTATTAGTCATGTTAAATGCATTTTTAAGATTCTGTGCCCAGAATTCAGTACGGTGACTAACTGATAGACATTCTGCCCATTTCCTTGAAGGTTAATAAAGGCTGAAATTGATAGGTGAGATCCAGTGTTTTCTTGTTCCTTGATTTTTGAACATGTGATGGACCGAGCTTGGGAGAAGAGTATGGTGCTTTGCCCCCTGGGAGTTGTTGTTTTGAGAAAAGACAACAGTCATTTCCTATTTCTGTCCACTGTTTCTTCTTTTTTTGGTTGCTGAAAGCAAGAGGAGGATTTCAGGTGGTAAATTTAAACCGCATCATTACCATCATCTTTTGGCAGAAGAGATAGTAGCTGCTTCAGATTCCTGTGTGGGAGTGTGGGCTTGTGTGTCCAGTTCTCGTAGAGGGAAAGATTGTGGACCTATCACGTGTGCTCTGTGTCCAGTACTTGTCCAAGCAGTTGGAGATGCTGCGTGAGATGAACGAGCAGCATGCTAAAGTGTACGAGCAGCTGGACGTGACGGCACGTGAGTTGGAGATCACCAACGAGAAGCTGGTGTTGGAGAGCAAGGCCTCGCAGCAGAAAATAGACAGGTGACACACACACACACACACACACACACACACACACCATCTGAGCCTGAATAACAGCACAATTAAAGTACAAAGTCAGTAAAACCAACCAGATAGTTCCACACAGCAGACGTTTGTCTTTTGAGTGTTGGATACATAATGTATGTTATCTAATTTATTACCTTATATGTATCTTTTCTGTCTATTCAATTGCACAAATCCTGAAGTCTCTGAGTACAGAATCTTATTTTAATGCTCACGTCAGCACAGAGCATGTCCCTTCTTTTCAATTCATGTGTTTCAATTGCACTAAATTTGACGTGAACTGAGAAATAATTGGTGGTGTACAGCAAGCCAAGAAGTTCTCCGTCCGACACCACCGAATGATGACTTCTGTTTATTTCTAGTTCTGGTATTTGAGAACGTCTCCACAGTTTAAACACCTATCAGGTGTTCGTTAGCACTCGTGGCAGACTTCATGCATGAGCTAAGACCGTTTACAACCACGCCCCCAAATTTGGCAGAGCTCTGATTGGACAGGGGCTGTTTATCAGTGTGGTCACCGTTATGACATCATCTTCTAAAAGACACTGAATTATGAGTTGACTATGTTGAACATTGTACATCACCATTGCAGATTAATGCAGAAATGTGCATTAGCAAATAAACTCGACGCTTCAACAGGCTTGTTAGTTCCCCATTATATCATTATCATTAGTGGACGTTTCCTAAACGTTTCTTGAGCATTATACTATAGTCTCTGTAAAGTGTAGTTCATTATACATTTTCTGTAATGTATATGTAACAGTTCAGATTTATATTCACACAGATATGGGTAGATGTTCTTTCAGACTGATTCATGTGGAGAAAATAAAACTCAGTTGTGAGTCAGAAGATGTTTGCCTTAGAGGAACAGGAATTTATTCCTAATGACTGTAAATGGGGATCCACTGCAGTAGATGAACAGGCTCAATTGCTCCTGGTGAAGTCAGTAATTAGGTGTTTGATTCTTAAAGGCTTAAGTATTTGTATATAATTTGAATAGGTTGAAGATTCAGGAATGTATAAAGCAACACTGAAGAAAAAGAAAACACACCTCAGTATGCATTTCTAGATGTTTCTCTCATTGTCAGATGTTTCTGAATCCATCAGTTTAGCAAAACACTGCTCCAGTTCTGTCTGGCTGCACTAAATTGCTGGAAATGGTGCACGGCTAAACTGTGTGTGTGTGTGTGTGTGTGTGTGTGTGTGTGTGTGTGTGTAGGCTGACGGGCACCATGGAGACACTGCAGGGCCAGGTCGACTCGCTCACTGCTCGCGTGGAGGAGCTGCGCACCCTTGAAGAGCTTCGAGTTCGGAGGGAGAAGAAAGAGAGACGGAAGACCGTGCACTCCTTCCCCTGTCTTAAGGAGCTGTGCACCGCCCCGAGGTACCACCTCCCACCTGACCTCACGTTTGGTCATGAAAAGAGATTCTGGGAATTTTTACTTGATATGAACTCAAAAAGTGGCTGTTAAGACCACTACCACATCGCCTGAAAGTCTTGATAATTTCAGTACACTTAAAAAAAAAAAAAATGCACCTGGAAAGAGTTAGAATGTGAACCCATGTTTGTTGTCTCTCCTCCTCCTCCTCCTCCCTCCCTCCCTTCCTCCCAGTTACGAGGACAGTTTCATGGTGTCAGACCCAGGCAGCGGCGAGCTGCAGCGGCGGCGCCGGCCGGCGGACGAGGAGAACGAGCACCTGCGTGCGATGGTGGCGTCCCTGCGGGCCGCGGCGGCGTCCGAGCGCGGGCGCCGGGAGAACGCAGAGAGGGAGTGCGCCGCCGTGCTGCAGGAGTTTGAGCGGCTGGAGCAGCGGCTGCTGGGAGCCGAGGGCTGCCAGCGGCGCGTGCACGAGCTCGAGGCCGAGCTGCAGGAGCTGCAGCAGCTGCGCCGTTCCCGCGCACGCCTGCTTGCCAGCGAAGACGGCCTGGAGCAGACGCTGCTCAACAGCTCCCCGGAAACCGACACGCCCGAGGACGCGGCGGGGGGCGGGACGTCTCCGCGGGACGAGGCGGCCGGCGAGCCGCCCGTGCGCAAGAGCTGCAGCGACACGGCCCTGGACGTGATCTCGGCCGTGGACGGGTCGGGACGGCGAAAGGGAAGCTACGCGCTGCACGCCAACGGCGTCCGCAGGCGGGGCATGTCGATCCTGCGCGAGGTGGACGAGCAGTACCACGCGCTCCTGGAGAAGTACGAGGAGCTGCTGGGCAGGTGCAGGCGCCACGAGGAGGGTCTCCGCCACGCCGAGGTGCAGACCTCGCGCCCCGTGTCCCGGGACCCGTCCATGAAGGAGTGCCGCGCGGCCGAACCCCAGCGGCCAGCCACCCCGCCCCGCACTCCCTCCACGCCCGAGGCCATGGAGGGCCTTAGCCGGCAGGTGGAGGCCGTGGACAAGCGGCTGGGCCAGAACACCCCCGAGTACAAGGCCCTGTTCAAAGAGATCTTCTCCCGCCTCCAGAAGACCAAGACTGACATCAACTCCTCTAAAGGGAGGAAGAGTGGCAAATAACAGATCATGGTGCTCCTGGACTCCTTTCTAGGTCTCCTCCATGTAGTCTCAATTGTTAAAAGCTCAGAAAGGTGTCATTTGAAAGAAAGGGTTACGCTACAATAGTGCATAGCTTATAGGGTAGAATGTTAGGGGTACCAACCCAACAAGCAAAACATCAGATCAGGAAGAGCACAGGTGAGGGAACTTCAGACTTATGGTCCATGTTATTCACTATTGGTTTTCTTGGAATGTAACTCGGTTGCAGGGGACCTGTATTTTAACAAAAGTACTTCACTGCAGAGTTGATCCCTCTCCTAATTCGCACACACGCATCTCCACTGTGTATAACCACAACCTGTTCTGTAATCACTTTCCAATATTAAAATACGCTTTGCTTATAAAGGGGGGGGTTTCACACATGTATTACTTTGAGGATGAATGGCTGCATGAATGAGCTGATGGCACAGTGGTCTTGTGTCTGCAACAGAAAAATAAATTATTAAATGGAATGGAATTATTAAATAAATTAAAAATGGAACGAATGTTTAATAAAACAGGGGGAAAAACACTGCAAAGAAACTTCTTCCATTCTGAACACTTTTAATGTTGACACAGATGAACAGTAATCTCCAACTTCCACAGTGATAGTTCAGAGGCCAAAATCAAAAACTAAGCAAAACTCCACCTGACATTATAGGCAACGTTGTGAAAAGGGGAGAAATAAATCAAAATGGTGTACTAAACAAAAAGGCAGAGCGATGTGCTTTGGGTACGATGTCTCCTTCCTGTTCTGAATTCAAACCCTGCAGGTGGACACAGGCCAGACAGAACGACGTTTAAAACAGAGTCTAGGTGCGGAGGGTGAGGCTGGAGCTCTGGGTCTGTCTCTCGCGCACACACACACACACCCACCCCTCACTTAGAGTTTCCACTTTGTGTACGACCCCTCACGGGGCTCACGTCTGGGTAGAGCAGCGCGTGATCATGAACGCCGGAGGCACGGTCAGTGATGTCTGTAATTCTTCAGTTGAGTAGTTTAGTACTTGAGGTCTGTAAGTAAAAACAGCCCTTTCCACTTATAGAAATCTCAGCGCAAGGCAATGGGCACATTCCACAAAGTAAGCACCCGTCCGCTTAGAAAACGGGACATTTCGGAGTGTAAGTTTCTTCACTGGACACAGGAACTCTAAGCTAAACCGCAGAAAAGGAAAGGGTCCCAAAAAATGGCAGAGCTGATATTCAACTAACGTTCTACGGGGCTCCACGTTTGGTCCATCCTGAACCCAGCCAAAGGGGTGGAACAACAAATGAAAAGCTCATCTGCAATGGGGAATGAACAATCTGATTGGATATCAAAAGGCAAAGGGCTCCTCAACCTCTTGCTACAGGAATCGATTAAGGCCACAACACGAAATGAATGGTCGAGTGAGCGCGCACAGCCCGATTTCTGGAGCTCCCCCTAGTGGGCAGGAGGTGAACACAACAGTTACATCTTTACACCACAAAGCTAAACCTCGTACAGACAGGACAGTCTACATACAAAGAACCCTACCGTGTACAGCTCTGAAGTCAGATCTATAGACAGCGGTAACAACCAGCCATGCTAGGCTACTGTACGTACACACACACACACACACGTTCAAAAGATGTAATGGCAGTTCTCCCTCATGGCCCAGGTGTGGGAAGACCAGTGTCAAAGCATCAGCTGTACCATCCACCATTACTACCAAGGCAGATTGTGGTCTTTAAACAAAACAAACAAACAAAAAAGAGGCAGAAACGGAATGTGAGAAGAGCACAGAGGACAAACGAGGGCGGGGCACAGGGTTTGGGGGGGAGGGGCATGAAGATTACTCTTAACAGCCAAGTCAAAAGCATCCATGGGTTTCGTTTTTGAAATTTTTTTTTTCCCTCTCTTTTTTTTTTTTTTTTAAACTTTTATATACAAACAAAACAAAAACACAAGATTAGGATGATGTATGTTTTTGTTTGTTTTTTTTCACATATATATTTTCATGAAAAGCTTCTATACTCAGAGGGAGCGGGGGAGGGGGGGGGGCAACAGGATGGTGGACGGAGTGAGAGAATTTTGTTGTCGTTTTCTGTAATTTAACCAGTTAATCCATGATGGTGGTGGTGGGAGATGGGTATGGAGTGAGGGGGGGAGGAGGTGTGAGGGGGAGAGTAGGTGGGTGTGGTGGAGAGGAAAAATGACTGGGGGGGTTTGGGTGGGGCTGGGAGCCTTTAGTCTTTCCAGTCCTTCTTGATGTTGAGGTTCCACTCCCAGGACAGGTGGTCATGCTTGTCGTCGTCGGTGAACTTGGACTTGATGTTGTAGGTGCCGCGTGCCAGCATTCCCTTGGGGGCTTCCTCCAGCGGGGTCAGGAACTCGTACTCGGTCGGCCGAGGGCCGTAGCTGCCCACCATGTAATCAGACTTGTCCACTACACACAGGGGGGGAAGGAATGGGGATTACAAACGTGATGCAGTCATAGTCCACAACCGATTGTGTATCGTTGGGAGGAACTCAATGGAAGATCAGTAAACGAACTTACACTTCACCCCTTTCCTGAAGGTCTGTTGTACGTACTTCAGTCCCGAGACGATCTCCTTATTCACCTGGAAATGGTTACAGGAGGGTTAAAAACTCTCAACAGACCGACAACAGATGCCTCACCCCCATACAAATACAACAATGTTGGCTAACCGGTCTCCACTCGTGAAGACTACATTCAGACCGTGCCATTCTGTTGCCTACACGCAAAAACTGGGACACACGGCGCGTTTAGCAAAGTGCACATGGGCCAACCTTTCGAAGTCACCCACACTGCCTCTAGTGGCTGCTTAGTAGAATAACACACTTAGAAGTAACCATACCTGTGAGTCTGGTACACTTGTGACAGGATAAGTGAAGTTATGCAGCCGTTAACGGTGCAACGTCCTTTGGTTGCAACACGATTACAGCGGTAAGACCGAATCTTGCATATGACTGCTAGCCACTGCAAACTGGGTTAAGGTTAAAGATCACTAGTTTATGACGGCCGTTAAGATTTAACTCATTTTCCATGCACATATAAACACGATTCTGGAGTTTTAATGGCACCCTTTCAACTCCAGAGGAATTTACGGTTTCCCCGTGTCTACCTTACTGCAGCTGTAAACAAAACGATAGGCCAGAACTACATAACGCCTCTACACAGGCTGTTAAAGACAGAAGGTTAGAAGCCGTCAGCGATAAACCGTTGAGCTTCACATCTGCTAGGGGTCAACGTTCTAGACTACGGTTTCCCAAGGATGTTTGGAATTAAGAAAATCAACATTCTTTCAACTCTAAACTTCATGGCTTCTTTGGAGATACCCGGAAGCCCAAATGCACTTTTGGGAAACTTGAGTTCGAGGACGTGAGAACTAAGGGAGATTCTAGCACACACAGCACCTCCGAGGAGGAACTGGGCCCCTCCAGGGAGAAGGGAGGACTCCAGTGTGGAGGAGCGGCTCACCTTGAAGCTGATCTTTATCCTGTACTCCACTCCTTCCTTCAGTATGAAGGACTGCTTTTTAAAGCTCTCCAGGTCACCTGAGGGAACGCATGAGCAAGACAGTGTGGTTAGTCCACATTCCACACACGCTTCTGGGCTTCCATTGCCACCACCTGAATATGGTGGTGTTCCTCTCAGACTGGCTCATGCCCTTACTATTCCCATTTAGGACCATAAGAGCTTGACAGACACACACACACACGACACAGACGCCTCTGAATGGATGAGAAAAAAAAAACACCAAAACTCACTACTTTAAAGACTTTAAATGAGTTCTTTAAAAAATAGTTCCAAAGAAAGCAGCAAGCAGGGTGCAGT
>JAOYMR010000001.1:16596016-16607546 GCA_025802075.1 Tenebrosternarchus preto | reverse complement strand
TGATGTCATACAGAATTCACATCACCTACTGCAGAGCCTCATGACATCAAACAGAACCCCCATCACAAGCTGCTAAGGCCCTTGACATCATAGAGAAACTCCCTTATTGAACAGCAGAGCTCCGCGCCATTATACAATCACCTACTGCAGAGCCTCATGACATCACACAGGATCTATGAGGCTTTAAATGAAGTCAAGAGTTTGGCAGGGCGAGTCGGCTGCCCAGCTGGCCTTGGCAGGGTGCAGTGGTGTGTTGCCAGGTTCCAAAGCTGCTAAGCTTCCTGTACACAGTGGCTTTCTGTGGTGCATGTTTTCCACTAGCCTTCCAATAACCACAAAAGCTAACTTTCCTGGTATTGAATCTTCTCACTCGGCATCTTGGAAAAATGTTTGGAACTTCTGCTACCACTGGTGATTCCTTTGAATTCACATCTAAATTGGATTTAATGTAAAGTGGAATGAATACTTACAATATATAATATAATAATTTAACGTAAAACTTTCTGCAAGAATAGATGTTGGCTCAGATTTAGAAGACAGGGTTAGGCTTAAGGCCAGGCTGTTAGGTTCCCTTTTAGAGTTATGGCTAAGAAGAGATACAAGCTATTAGGGGGTTATTTGGCATGGGGGTTGTGTTTGTTTGTGGCCATTGGCCCCAGATTGGCCAAATGTTAGTTATGTGGGGACTGGTCTCAGAACAAACTGACACTACGCAGATATGAGGCCCGCTTGCTGTGCAGGACAGAGTCACAGCACCCAGCTGCTGTCCTGGAGCTTATTGAGCTCGAGTGTGTGACTTCACGGGACCACAGCCGACTGGTTGAGGGGCCAGAATTCCTGACACTGCACCAAAGCATGTGAGATCTCGGATTGAGACTGCTGACTGCACTGTGTACACAGGGATGGTCCACAGTGATACACCAGCAACAAGCCCCAAGCTCTGCTTAGACTTAACGTCCAGTTGTGCAGTGGCCAAGAACAGGAAGTGAAAAGGACGATGTCATTGCCCAAGGCCACATGAGGCAAAAGGTCTAATACTCTCCTAGGTCTTGATAGCTTTTCAAATGCACCCAAATGTACCTGGAAAAAAAACTTAAGTGTTGGAAAAAACTGAAGTGTTATTTAACAAAGTGTTATTTTTGGCTCTTATTGACATATAAAGCTCTAATAGGTCTGCCCCCACAGTCCCTGAGAAGGAAAGAACTGAATGCTATAACCTTGAATACTATAGCCATGACTGCTACATCTTAGTTCCTAGAATGAGATCAAGTCTGTGGAAGAGCATTTTAATATAAAACCCCAGCTGTAAAGCCACCCAGCTGTAATTCAGGACTCAGAATGTTTAAATTTAGTTCCTGTAAATCTTCGTGTAAAGAGTCTGGAGGCCCTCGTCATTGAGCACTATGTTAATTTGAGGTACTAGTACTGTTGTCCAGCTATTTCATGTGTTCTCTCAAGTTTGTGGTGATAATGGAATACAAAGTCTCAGGACTGTGGTAAAATCCTTTGGTCCTCCCTTCTAGTTATGCTGCTACATACAGACCTGCTGGAGCAGCGTGCAAACCGTAATCCTAACCCCTAACCCTAACCCAAGCTACATGCTAACCCTAGCTACATGCTAACCCTAGCACATGTGTAATGTTCAAGGACTGTTCATGCCTTGTTCATCTTCATAGATCTATCGAACTGCATCTTTCCGTTTAATCTGCACGTTACTGCTGAGAAAATGACAACCTGCATCTAAGGTGGTGGCAAAAAACATCCCAGTGATGCCAAGTAGAAGAACTGATGGTGCAGTATGCAACAGATGTAGAAACAGTTCAGCCACCGTAAGTTCTGGTCCTCCCAAAGTTTCTTCGTTAAACCACCAAGGCACTTTTCCTTGCTACTTGATTAGGGTTCTGGCCCCAAACATTTGTACAGCTGCTTTGTGACAGCACGTTTTAAAAAGCATTATATAAATAAAGTTGACTTTGACAAAGTGATGACGTTTTTTTTCATGAGGCTTGCTTTAAAGCGTCCACACACTCAAACACGGCAGTTACTCAAACCTCATTTATAAACATTTTTACATTTATAAATATTCTTAAATTACATCTTTATTCAGGCTCTTGTGTCATTCACCATCTGTGCTGTAGTCAATATGGAGATTTTCTTCGGGAAACAGACAAAAAGATCCTAGTATTTTTATGCAGATCTCATATATACAGACTTTCTGATAAGACTAAAGGCTAGATGTTTTTATTAAATATTTGAGGAAGCCCAGCTTTATGGGTTCTTTGGCATGAGATTAATTGGATCTTCAGACCTTGTGAAATTTGAAACAAACGAGACAGCATATGACCCAGTTATACAATACAAACATCTGATGATCTAATACCTCGTACACTGTCCCAGTGGGACACCTACAAGGAAAGTTAGAGGTTACGTGAACAGAGAGAAAGAAAGACTGGGTGTGCTGTGGATATCCGTCTGAACCAGACTAAACCCAGAATAGAACAGACATCACCCTGAACAATTATCTCGCATAATTATTTTGTGTTAAGCAATTGTTTTACATCAGGTGTAGTGTATCGGGTAACAACACTGTCTTTACTGAGGGGGACTGGTGTTCAGTCCCCTGTCTGGGTAAGTGCTGTACACTGTATTAGTCTTTGGGAAAGACTCCTAAAATGACACTTGCCTACTTCTGTAACATGCTTGAAGATTGCAAAGTGGCTTTGATAGCAGTGTCTGCCAACTGTGTTCAAATGTATGCAAGACATACCCAATGTTATGAATATAACACAAATAAGCCAGCATTATATTATCTGTCCAATTTTGCAGCACAGAAATATTTAGAATCATAGGTTAAGCATGGAGGGAAAATTTTACAGCAGGCAATTAAATTTAATACCTAAATAATATTACGCACTATATTCTTCAGGACAAAATGAACTGTGTAATATTGTGCACATGAGAATAAGACAGAGTCACCATTCAAGCCACTATATCCTCACGTACGAACACTTAACCTTTCTCATATTCTCGTATTCGTTGCCTCGTGGCAGTACTTGTGAACTTGCAAAGTCTATTTTATATAATATTTAGAAAACAAAGAATTGTAGAAAAAAGAAACAACAGTAAAGAAGTAACTTGTGGTGACGACGTGCTGATACAGAAAACCAGCAACGCGTGTCAATAACAAAACAAAAGGGGAGGAACTTGTTGTCTGAGTGCAGAAAATCCAGTACGGTCCCCCTGCACTGGGCCCCATAAGGCAAAGCAGAGGACAACATATTCCCAGAATGCATTTCATAGGGGTCATGGTGCTGATTTTAGCAGCCCTGCATATAGCATGTCAGGAATCCTGCCTCACATCCATGATGGATAGGTTCAGGTTACGGGAGAGAGGGAACGAGACAGACGGAGAGATGGGGAGAGAGAGAGAGAGAGAGAGAGAGAGGGAGGGCGTGAGAGTATACAGTGTGCAACAGTATATGATGTTCTGCTTGCCTAAATTAGGCAGGCGAGACAAAAAAGCTTAGTGAAACCTTTGGTCTCCTGCGTTGGCCCACATAACCTCACACCTCCCTTCACACATGTAAACATGGCAGGGACATTTCCTTGCTCTCCGTACAATTTTCCATGGGATGTATAGGATGGACATATACCTAGCCCTTAGAAACCATGTTGTTGTTGTTGTTGGGATTTTTTTATAAAACAGACAAAAATAACATCAAATGTACTACAACCCAAGGCAAGGAAAGTTTTTTATTTTTATAGCACTTTTCATACACAGTGGCAGTTCAAAGAGCTTCACATAAAGACGCTGCTACATAGATGAATAAAATGAAAGTCCTACAAAGGGAAACCAGAATGGCTCAGACGATCATGCTAACAATCCAGGTACCTCAGAAAGACAAAGAACATCATGAAAGACTCTATACTCACCCTGCAGTGCCTTAAGCCATCTATCGATTTGCCGATTAAATGCCATTTTTAGATAACTGGCATCAGCTGGAGGTTTTTTTTTTGTTACCTATAGTGATTTATTTTGTTGATACAGTTTAAATTTAAAATATGCACTACAGAGAGTACTGGTGTAGTTTATCAAACAGACCATGCCGTCAGTAACGGTGTTAAAAAATGGTTGTATTTTATAAGGTGCTGAAAAAAGTTGTGCAGAGCTACAGGAGGAAAGAGGAGATTCACAGTGTTGAGCTTCTACATGACCTGTCACTTGAAAGTCTGACTGCTAAGTTGGACAGATCAGATTGATTTATCATCAATCAGATGTTCACTTCAGGTTAATTCTTCAGATCTCACTGCTGTTCACAGTTTTCGTTCGGCCATTTTCTCTTGCTACAGTTCACAGATTTTCTGAGAAAATGGTACTTTGCGACCTCGTGTATACAAGTCTATCACACACAAGCGTATTGATTTATTTTATTTCAGGAGACTTTGGAAGCAGGGCGCTGCCCTCTGAGTACTTACGTATACAATTGCACAGCTGGTATAGGGTTGTGGAAACATGTACATGATGTGGTGCCTCTGGTAAGACAAGCAGCCCACTAAGTGCAGCTAAATTTACAAGCTCAACCACCATCGCTGGCATCCACAAAAGGCCTGTCAAGGTGACATAGTCAAGCAACACACAAATACATTCCTAGCATTTTGCAACATTGGAAAAACTGTAATGGATACATTACATAATAATAATAATAATAATTCTCTATTGGATTTGCATGGTTTTAAGCAGGAACATACAGTATTGTGATGTAAGGAAAAATGTTTAAGGAGAGTGGGCGATCCTGAAGGTCAGAAAGGTCAGGTCAATCTAAAATAATCCAGCAAGGATTACTGATAAATCCAAGAGCTCCAAGCAGCTACATTTGATGCTCTGCAGAAAAGCTGTATTAGTTCTCTGCAATGGCGACTAATACAGGAAGTGGCATGACATAGCATTGATAAGACCTGTTGGATGCATTATTACAACGTGTGAATATGTGCCTTTCCTTGGTATAAAAAGGCATTTGTGTTAATGATGATGTACTGAAGCACATGGAGATGCACTCACAGTTAAAAAAAGAATAGTTCAGAGAATCCCATTCCACACAGTGATGTTTAGCAGGTGTTTTTGATTTGTTAGCATTAACATACTCTGTTCCCTTAAAGGTGGAAAAAGAGCTAAATACTTCAACAACACAACGCAGGATGTCATGCTGTTAATGAAGACAGAGAGGCATGAAGAAATTCAGGTGATGACATAACAGCAGCTTCTCAACCCTGTTCTTGCCCTTTAAAATACTGCGGGTTCTCTCTGGCCCCCAAATTTAACTGATTAACAAGCTGTTCTTCAGTTGAAGTGAATGTGTACAACATACAATTGTGGAGGGTTTTCCAGGACCTGATTGAAACCAATTAATCAGAATTTACTTTATCAAACATATTCCTGCTGTTCACATACATTCATTGGGTTTATCTTCTCAACACTGGTCATTTTTCCCATCATGTTAGTGCATAAAAAACAGTTGTTAAGCATCAACTATTGATGATTACAGCTAATACAGCTAATATTAACTGTATGACTAACAACAACTAAAGCTAATGAGTAGGGAGAAGAACAACACAGTGGAGACACTGGAGAATTTATAAACTGCCTGTTGTAATGTGTGAAAATTTAGAAATGTCTAATTCAAGAGTTGGGCTGGGTTTACCAAAAGCATCACAATACAAAGATCATCTTTAAATGTTAGAGAAAGCATAACACTCAACACTTTCTTATCCAAGCTGATTTTAATGCTACAGTGATTTTGGCAAACGGGCCACAAATTGGTTGGATGTGGTGTCAGGAAAGCCATCACAATGAGACCAAGAGACGAAACCACTGGTACAGTACCCTAGGTTAATTATTTCAGCCAATAGATAAACAGTCCACTATAGAAGATATCTGGAGGATGGAGCAACTGACTCATAAAACATCTCAAACACTATAGTTGTCCACTGTGAGCTGTGTAACATGCTGGGTTACATGCTGGTAGAACATCATGAGTTTGTTTCTAGTGAAACAGCTGTACTTTTGAAGCATCTGTACACTAAGTTTGATACAGTTTTCCATTAACAAACCTGTCATGCTATGCCAGAAATGAACACTGCAGGTGTCAGAGATGAACAGTACAGGTGTCAGAAATTTTCTGCTGGGATAATAAGGGTGTTATGAAAAATAGGGTTTCTCACCGATGTGTCAGTCGTCAGTTTAATTTCTATGCATGTGCGCGTGGAGTAACTGCTCTACAGCGCGTTTAATGCCATTCTGTGTTAAAGATAACGCAGGATTTTCAATTCTGGCGATACAGATGAAAGGTTCACATGTCACCCTACATAAACGCACTTCTGAATATAAACTTGTAATGGATTTCACAACAAAGCATCAAGGTTTTGTGGACCAGGCTTATGAAACATATTGATCTTTGACTTTTGTAGTCCTCACTGTACTGAAAATGACAGAACAATGACTACCACCCAAGGCCCCAGCTGGTTCAATGATGTCTTCCTCAAACATTATGTGAATTTGCTCCTAAATGAGTTGCTTTTTCAGTGGAGCTGTACAGTACAGATTGAGATTGATCGGTTTTGCATCTCAAATCTCAGCGCGGTTCTCTGCTAATGTGCTAATGTCTGCCTTAAAGGATATGGCAGTGAGTTCACCCAGAGTTTTCTCAACCCTTCCCTCTTCACTCCTACACTGAGTGTTTTGTGACACCAACGATAACATGAAGGTTATGGTATTCACAGGAAAAATACTCCTCCGAAGTCCATAAGCCCACTCAAAAACAAGCCAAGCAAGGAGCAAAAAGTCCAGCCAAAGGTTCGTCTTACTAGTTTGGACTAGTCGAAAGCTACAGTCACACTAATCACGAGAAAAAAAGAAAAAACTGACATCCAGCATAACCGCAAGGTTCTAACACCCTGATAACATCTCGTCTATGAGTGAAACAATGCCTAAATCACACGCCAATTTAGAACATGAATGAAGCATGAAATAAGAAAGGAAATGGATAAACTTATCTCTATGGTCTCCAGGACAATAACGGGAGCGGCAGCTTCCGTACTGGAGTAGTGGAGAGTGTTTAATAATAGTTTAACACCGTTCATATTACTGACCAGATATGTAGGCTACAACCATGCACTTTAATGCTAACACATCACACTATGAGCTACAACTCAGGTAACCTGACTGGCTGTGCAGTAAAGTATATAAAACATCATTACAAACTTTCATTGAAATACACCCCAGTCAAGGGTTGCATACATTTCAGCGTCAGATTCTGAGATCTTCATGCTGCAAATTACTAGAACCTCCACCAATCCATTTCCTGTTAACACAGGCACCCACTTTAAAAACATTAAGAAGACTTTGTGCAGGCATGTTTCCCGTCTTTTGTGTTCACAGCTGGAGCAGAAAGTCTTCGATTTTCTGAGCTAGTTGGAACATTTATGCTTCTTCTTTTTGTTCACTGAAATATTGTAACAACACCATAAATGTTACAGATTCACTGCTTTATTTATATTAGTCTTGGATTGTTTCGAACCGTTTGACTTAGCAGATTTTGCAAGGCTGATACCTCTGTACATCCTCTTTGAGTGTGAGTGTCACTTACGTTTTGGAACCACAATCCTTGCAGATTGAGCTCAGGTCTCTTTCAGCACTTCATTACATACTTGGCTTTAGCTATGGTCCTTGTTATGTTGCCTGGGTAATTGTATGGTGGTGTTTCGCCATGGAAAACAGAGTTACACACCCAGAGGATTGTAAATCTTTTCCATCCTATAGTACTGGCCTGCTTTGTCCTCCTGTTTTTCTTATAGAGTGATCAGAAAAATCTGTAAAAAGCTGCTGAAAGAAATGGGGTCTTCCTGTCTTAAACCTTTACCTGATTAATTACCTAAGCATTGTATGTTAGGATGTGGCAAGGGAAACACCTGTGATTGTTAAAATATGTATTGTTGCCAACGACATGATTGTGTAGCCACGGTAGGGTAGTTTTTTTTTCCCACGTAGCATACCTATCCAAAAAACAGTCCCAGCCAATGGCAACGGTGGTGGAGGAATCTGAAAAGATCGTGCTGTCTCACCCTTTGATTGTCCATAAAGTTATTCTTTGTTCCACACACACAGTCGTACTCTTAAGATAGAGATAATTCCAAAATCACTGTCCATAAAGTTATTCTTTGTTCCACACACACAGTCGTACTCTTAAAATAGAGATAATCCCAAAATCATTGTCCATAAAGTTATTCTTTGTTCCACACACACAGTCGTACTCTTAAGATAGAGATAATCCCAAAATCACTGCTGATTCTCCTTGTGTGGACGATGGCCCAAGACTCCACAGAACAAATTCAGTTCACTTCCAATATTCGGCCTGATCTCTCATCTATGCCTTTTAAATGCAGAAAACATATATATATATATATATTTTAGATGGTACCAGTTGACAACCAAATGGCTCCACTTTTAATTGAGGTTATTCTGTATGTTCTGCATGTATGTTAATCTTGTTCTAAAGGATTATTTGCTGATATTTAAATCGGCCCAGACTACGGAGTTTATGCCTCTCACTCACTTGCTAATGTAGATCCTTCTACAGGCACACCTGGCTGGCTCGGATTTGACCTTCTGGCATTCCTGGAATGTTCAACCTGATCCCTCTGACCTTTTATGGTATTCTAAGGATTGTGTAGCACTTCCTCTGTTCTTCTTACCACTGCTTGTACAATGTTGTCATTGTCTTTCTGGCTTTGGATGGCAAGAATAAAGAGTAAAATCTTTCCTCCTTCCCCCTTTACCAGTGTTTGTTATTATCACTTTGTCACAGATGCAGGATGAATTATGCTTTTTTTTTTACATCGTGACATTTTAATCATTTTTGCAGAGACTTACAAAAGTGCTTTGTAGTTTTGCTTTTTATACTTTACAGATGTTGTGAATTAATTCATGGTTAACAAAACTGACACACTTATCTGCTTGTACCTCCCCTCTATAGATATTACACCTCCATCTTTCTCTGCATTGCTTGATTTTATAATCCGCATCTCTCCTAGTCTTTACACTAAAAATAATTTGCTCTTTTAATTTAAAACATCCTGGCTGCCTTAAAAGTTTGATTTAGCTGAATTCTATTTAATCTCAGGGTCATCTTAAACGATTATCTTCCCCAGATACTCTTCCAAACACCCAGTCCACTCGGGGTCAAGCTGGTCTGATCAAAAATATTAAGCATGTTCAATATTTACATCTCAGTGTGAAATATGATTTTGAAGTCTATGGAAAGCCAAGCTGATCCTGTAGTATATCTGAGGCATTAATACACTGTTATTTATTAATACCATTGTATTAATAATATTTATTGAGCCATGAGAGGACATGTGATACGGTGATTTTATCATGGATAACAGTTGCTTTAGGCAAAAGAATATGATAAAATGCACCACTGCTCAATAAATGATAGTTTATTGCTAACAGTATTCACAGTACACACTTCTTTGGCCAGGCAATGTGATCCACTAACAAGCAATATGTCGCTAAGCAAAGATTATTGTGTTGAGTAGAATTAGTTTTTTTAAATATGGAGCTCAGTCATGTGTGTAAGTATAACAGCAAATCTGATTTCAGGCCCTCAACTATCTGTTTTATAGACACTCAGTGTGACACATTCCAATTTCTACTTCTTTGTTGCTCAATTATGTACCTGAGAACCTGGATGAGTCAACAGCGTTAATAGGTGATAGTCCTGTTTCATGTCATTATATATTTGGTGACTCAGCATTTTACTTTTCACAAATGCTACACTGAGACAGTGCAGAAGTTTAAATGTGTGGAAACTTGGTTGCAGCCACATTCAGTCACAGGTATAAATAGAGAACCTTCAATCATCTGTCACAGTTTTGTGACAGGATCTCTGAGGACAATATTAAAACTGCCCTCCATCTGGGCAACACAGTCTGGCTTTAGCGTCCAATGTTGTTGACATCACGTGACGTCCCGTAACAGATGGGAGGTCAGATGCTGGCTGAGGTGATAATCTTTCAGACCGTCACACAGGACTTTGAGTGAGGACCAACCATGCAGGGGCAGGTACCGGGAGTGCAGGAAAGTCAGGAACGTGTCTCTTATGTGATCAGGACGGGTGCCATAGCAGTGCAATAACACAAATCTGCGCAGTAAAACCATGCGGCCCTGTGACCTCTGAGCTATTAGCGGCACATGCTAACTGATGGAGGACATGCTGCAGATGTCAGAGGCTGTTACCATGGCTACTTCTGTATTCCCTTCCACATCTGAGGTCTTTTTTTTTAATTAGCTGATTATTTTTAACAGATAGGTCATTGGAACAATGGGGGTATTTAGCCCTACCCTCCATTACCACCACCCCCACACCACAAGCCCTTAAATATGTTTTCTTTGTGTGTTCGTCATTAGTGACAGCCTCATTAGTGACTGTGAGTTTGGTGAATGTCACGTCCTTGATGACACTAATGATTCTTCAGTCCTAAATAGTCCCTACACACATTCACTCTCTCACTCACTCACTCACTCACTCAAAGATTGGAAATTAGTACTGGATGATTTTGTGTAGTGTTGAGTTTCAGTCATGATTATGGGTAAATAAACATAGCAAACAAAAAAAAAACCCAACTAGAACGGAGTAATTTGTGACAGTCTGCGATGCACATTACATCTCAATTCTACTTATTTCACTTGGATACTTTAATGACGAGACAAAAGGGCATTGAACACAACTTGAACATACAAAGCTAGCTAGTGACTAACTTAAAAAGAAGCAGCTAAGCTAACGTCATAGCACTTACCAAGCTGAAAACAGTCCTGTTTAGGAATGCCTACACAAAAGGAAAACAAATAATCATCTGGCAAACAGCTCACTTCCTTCAACATTATCACTTCAAACTTCAAAGAGAGCATTTTCATCAGTGTTCCTCCTGCCACATGAGGAATGACATTTGTGTAACTCTTTCCAAAAACACCCAGTGGAAAACACCCTGAGAAAACCACTGGGATAGTTCACGAAAATCAAAACAAGCAGATCACAAGGCAAAACTCTCCATCTGCACACACACACACACACTTTATTCTCAGCTGTACAAACCCTGTCACGTCTCAACATCAACACCTTGTGCAACTTCTATTTCACCATGTACAGAAATCAGTCCAGAGTGAGAAATACTGCAGAATCCGGTGATTCTTACTGCCTGACGGCTGGAGGGGAGTGGAGTCCGAATAAATTAGGGGTATAATTACAGTATGGAAGAGTGGTGAGGGTCTTTCTGGGGAAGAGGGGGAGGCTACACAGGCTCCTGTTCACTGTGGTTGAGCTGAACATACTCAAGAGCAGACTGCTGGAGAGAGGGAGAGAGAGAGAGAGAGAGAGAGAGGGAGAGAGAGAGAGAGAGTGTGGGAGAGAGAGAGAGAGAGAGAGAGAGAGAGAGAGAGAGAGAGAGAGAGAGAGAGAGAGAGAGAGAGAGAGAG
>JAOYMR010000001.1:16564700-16580618 GCA_025802075.1 Tenebrosternarchus preto | reverse complement strand
GTTAGTGTCACTGGCCTGGGTTAGGGTTAGGATTAGACTACACACATCCAGTAGACTGGCCATGCTGCTTGGTTTGGGGTTAGTATTTATTGTACATTACAAAACAAACAAATAATAAAACCCACATTTACCAGTAATGTTTTGTTTTACAATATTGTCAATTCATTGTAAAATAAAATTGTAAAAATGACATTCCGATGTTCACTATAAGCCCACAAGGTTTTCTTGTTTCATTTCAAACGTCTCTCCTTTTTAATGCAGCCATTGGATTAACAATTGGAGGTGTGCTGGCAGTTTAAGGAGAACACAGGAAAGGCTCTGAGAAACAGATGGAGTTTTGTCTTTAAGGAGGGTGACGGTAGAGGAAGGAACAACAAACAATCACACAAACAGTAGAGAAAGGCAGTGGCACACACACAGCAACCCTAACCCTAACTCTAATCCTAGCCCTAACCCTAACCCTAGCACAAAGAGCTACTCGAAGGATAGCAAGACAGCAAGCACAAAACCACAAAGGAAAGACAACCTCAGCTCCAAATAAATGCTTCTTGATTCAGGATGAACTCATGAATCAGTGGGTATCTCATGAATCTTAAAACATCAGATGGCTCAATCTCAGCCTAAAAACAGATCTGCTCATTTTCACTTACGTCTCACGGATTTCAAATGCAGCTCAAAACAGTTGAGAAGCAAAAACACTTTTTGTCACGCTCTAATCCATAAAAGCAGTCAAGCACAGACAGAATATACTGGACAACCGGAACAATAGATCGGTGTAAAATGGAAATAGGAAATCTGTGTAAGATGGACATTGAATGTGAAACTTACCTGACTGTGCCTCACCACCCTGCCCTAAACATGCGAAGAAAATGATCGGAAATGAATGAAACACCAGAAATGTTCTTACAGAAATATGAAACAAAGGGTAAAAAAAAAACATGCCATATATATATATATATATGGCTGAGTAACTGGTCTTACACAGTGTTGCAGTGCCTGTCAGAAGCAGAGTGAACCAGAGGGCCTGGTGCTCCATCGTTCCACGTGAGGTGTGGGAGCTCTGTGTCCAGGTGAGGCGTGTGAGCGGGACGACGGAGAGAATGGAGGTTGGCCAGT
This sequence comes from Tenebrosternarchus preto, assembly GCA_025802075.1. Lineage (NCBI taxonomy): Eukaryota > Metazoa > Chordata > Actinopteri > Gymnotiformes > Apteronotidae > Tenebrosternarchus > Tenebrosternarchus preto. The sequence goes on along the minus strand of JAOYMR010000001.1, from coordinate 16,579,502 downwards.
GGTGGTGAGTGAGAGACGGGGTGTGAGGAGGGTGTTCTGACTCCTTCCTTGGTTTGTCTTGGTCAGGAAGTGAGAGTTGTTTCCTCAGGATGTGTGCATTTTGTGTTTGGTTTGCTTGCAGTGAAACAGCGGTGCTGGCCATGTTACTGAAGACTCCCATAATGCAATGCTGTGCCATGGATGTTTATTTAGGAGCTCTGGGAAGTGCTGAAGAGGTGACTTCTGCCCAGTAAAACACAAGCTTGTGGTCCTGGGTCTGCCCAGTAAATTAGGACCTATCAGCGGTCCAGGTTCTGCTCAGTAAATAGCGAGTTGTGAATGGTGGTTCTGGTTCTGCCCAATAAATCAAGAGATGTCAGTGGCGGTTCTGCTTGGTAAATCAGTCCGACTAAATGGGTTCTGTTTCATTTATGTGAGTGGATTTAGGTGTTTTTGTATTACTGAAGTTGAGTCCTAGTCAAAAGATAAACACTTCTTGTTGGATATGGAACACGTGCGTTCTCTGGGGAACATATGTGTTGTCTGGGGAACACGTGTGCTGTCTGGGGAACACGTGTGTTGTCTGGCCTTCCAGCAGGAGTGGAAATAGCATCAGGTCAATATTTAATTCACATGAATGACAAAAACTATGACCTATAACCATCTCACAGCGAGGCAGAGTGTATCTGTAACATGTAAAGCATTTTCACCACACAGAGCAATTCAAAGTGCTTCACACAAAGAACTGAAATAATATAACTTATTACATCCTGAGATCTACAGCCTTGGGAAATAAAGAGGAAAAAAATACATACATCAATTTAATTACAGAAAATATAATGAACACATTAAAATTATGAAATATTAAAAATGAATTATAAGAGGAAAAATACATTAAAAAATACATTAAAAGAGAGATTCATTATTAAAACAGAGAAACAGATAAAGGTAAGTTAAAGAAATAAAAGTTGAATTAAAGTAAGTACAATTTAATAAAATATATTAGGTGCATAAAATCATGGCTGGAGAACAGCGGTGTACCTGCTGTCCTTGATAGCTACAGCGGTCTTTAGACAGGACCATCTCAAATCCATAGTTAACTAAATATTACCTCAAATCTACAGGAAACAAAATACCATTTCTAACCTTTTGTTTCAGCACAAGGCATTTATGAACATGAACAGAGGTGCAGATATTAAAGAAAAGTTTCTCTGGCTAAACATTTTGTTTTTGAATGAGTCAGTTGCAATTCTCCATTCTGCACACTAGGTGGTGCTGTAGGTTCACATTGAGCATCTATCTCTAACTGGCTGTTAAAGTTCAGAGCATGATCAGCAGCAAGGATAAACCAAACCAGGTGTTTTCATCTTCAGTCTCTGCATTGTATTGGGCACTGGTAAATTTCGGTGATGCTGAGCCACAGTCCCCACCCTCCCAACTCCTGATTCAACAGGCTGGGAAGATTCTGGCTGAGCACTGTGGATGAACTGAGCCTTCTCAGCAAATGAGAACAAGATCGGCCATGTAGAGCATCACTGGAGAACAGGAATGCCATCAGTTCTGTAGAGCAGCACTGGAAAAAAAGGAAACTCACAAAATTAAAGCTCAGGTCTGTTGAGCTCTTCTGGTAAAGTCTGTAGACCTGCTCCTGTCAGGTCTGCTGAGTTGGTCTAGTAAGGTCTTTAGACCTGCTCCTGACAGGTCTGTGGAGCTGGTCCAGTAAGGGATGTAGACCTACTCTTGTCAGGTCTGTTAAGGAATGTAGACCTGCTCTTGTCAGGTCTGCTGAGCTGGTCCGGTAACGTCTGTAAACCTGCTCTTGTCAGGTCTGCTAAGCTGGTCCAGTAGGGCCTCTGACTGCTGCCTCAGGTTGCAGTGCCATCAGCAGAACAGGGTCCACTGACTGACTGCTGCACTACACACTACACCATAAACCTCCCTCCCTCTCTTAATAACGACTGTCAGCACGCTGAGGTGAGCTGTGCAAAAACAAACAGGAGAGAGGATATATGACTCAACACGAGCGTTGTGCACCAGACTATATAAGACCAGCCACTGAGTACTGGGAGAGAACAGGGGTCCAAGCACTCTAACACCGCCCTGTTTCTCTTCGTTTGTTACATTAGACTTTAAATAACCAAATTACTCCTTCATTTAGGCTTCAGGCGTCTGTAATTTTGCCGAAGAAAACGCCTCGTCTCTTCATTTACCCAGCATGCATACGGGCGGAGGATGTGGGGCGCTGTTGTCACTTGGACTTTGCGGTCTACCCAGATAACTGGAACTGACAACCTCCAACTGAGGCGGAGACCAGCTGCGACACGTAATATTTGCCTCAAGTAAATGAGAGCGTCTGCTACATTTTGTTTCTGACAAAAGAGAATGGACGCAATTACATGGATCAGTCAGCTCAGGGAGTATCACACAGAGCTGGGGTTTACTCTGGGCTTTCAGTCAACCCCGCCTAAAACTGTCTCACTTGCACCTCACGCATTAATCAGTCTAATCCTGGAAACGTTGGGATCAGGAATAGTCTAAAACACAATCGGGAATCACAGATAAACATGCTTAGTTAAGGGTATGACTTTCTATAGCCGTGCTAATCATGACTTAATCATTTCTTTCTGTCCTGAGCAGCAAACAGACCATCAGAAGAAACTGCACAGAAACACTAAGACTTAAAATAGCCTGTTTAGCAAAGGCCTTACTGCTGATTGAAAAATCCATGTTGTAGAGCAGGTTCCTCTTCTGCATGAAGAAAGGAATTCATTGTACTAATGTGGTCTCAAAAAGAATGCGCTTGTGGTTCACACTGGCTTCTCTGGGAGGTGGTATGACCGTATAGGTGCAGGCTGAAAACATTTTTCCTGGTGCTAGAGTGCTAGGGTTGAAGTTACGCTATGAATTATAGAATGTTTAGCCTTTGACTCTGCCCTCCACGACTGGGTGGCTGGTCATGTAAAACTACATTATTATACATTATGTAATACTATATTACGTCTTTCAGGAGAACCTCATCAACAAAGTTCATGTTTTCTGTTTTGCTTTTATCCATCTGAGTTTCTCAGAGTTTCTGCCCTTCTGTCCTTTGGACTCAGTTTTGAGTTGTAGTTGCTGCAGCTGATCATCTATTCTTTTCTTGAGTAAGAAATGATGTTAGATCAGCACCAACATCTGATGGAAGGAGATTTTCTTCAGCTTTCTGGTGGTTGTTAGGGTGTGTACAGTCGGTGTGTACAGTATCCAGTCACCAGGATTCACCCACACACACATGCTCCAGTACAGTGTTGTAATACTGAGTCCTGAATGGCAAGCTGGGGGAGGATAGATAAATAAATTAACATCTCAAGTTGTGAAATGTCTGACTTCAGTTGTATGAAACCAGGACATCAGCAGCACAGTGCTTGTTTACAGTTTTTTTCACCACTGAGCTTCCATGCCTGCCCATACAAGTCTAACCACTACATTAACCTCAAAAAAAAAAAAAATCTGACTGTTTTGAGTTTTTTAATAAAAGTTCAAAACAAAAAAAGCATTTTCCTCATGGAGCCCTTCCAAATGTCTCTGGAAGCTCAGAATCTTTATTGCTTTCATATAATTTTGATGGATAACACACACACACACACACACACACACTGTAAAAAAGGAGTTTCATAAACAGACAAGTATGAATATATTCTAGACCAAACACCTTGTGGATGGAAGTAGCTGCTGTGGGTTCAGGTGTTGCAGACACCAGAATCATAGTACAGCACAGCTCCAGATAAACTTCCAGTACAGTATAGCACAGCTACCATAACAGCGCCAAGACTATTGTGGTTATAATATTCTACAATCATTCCACAGTAGCAGAGACAGGAAATCCAATCGCACACAGAGAACAGCTATGTGCAAACACAACAGTCTGCCATATTTCTACCAGAGCATAATAACACAAGCTCTCCGAGAGCGAGATAAAAGCAGACACGTGAAAAAGTGAGTTTATATTCCACAAGATGCGCCTCACTTCTGAAGGAAGCAGGGCCATGAGGCCTTAGACATGGGGACGCGATAGTATTGATGAACAAAAGTGAGGCGGACGCAAATGCTGAGAAGAGCGAGATTTATTATGGTCAAATCCAGAGTCATGGTCATGGAAACAGCCCATGGTCGAACAGACACAGTCCAAAGACGGATAACCGGTGTGTAACATGATCAAACAAAGAGGAAAACAGAGCAAGCTATAAACAGGCAAGAAATACAATACAAGAGACAATCATACACGGTACCATCGACTAGACTCGACAAACACGGAACTTTAATACTCAACGTAATCACAGATTACGCAGTTGAACGTAATGACATGCCGGGATAACCAAATGAGGGGGCGTGGCAGATCAAACCTAAACAAACGCATATGGTACGCGGAAATACAGGTTGCCAGGGAGACCGCGACGCTAAGGAAGGCCAAAGCCCGACAGCGATAATGTCAGGGGGTGACATGAGTGACTGAAAGACCTGACGGAGGAAGTGTACAGGAGTGTGACAGAGATCATCACTCTGAAGGCTAAACGCGTGTTTTTCGGTCTGGCGTAAGCCTTTGTCAAAATCGCAATGTTATTGAGTTTGTTTGGACTGAATCCACAGGTCAACAAAGTTTTTGCTTCTTGCAAGAAATAGCTACCAGTTTAAAATGTATTTTTGCAAGCTATATCCAAATATGCGTTCAGAATTGTTATCACCAATAGTTTTTTTTTTTTGTTCCAGTACTGGCAGATTACTTCTGGACACTGAACCGGATATTCCTGAGGCAAAAAATATGTGCTGTATATTTTGAGAAGCTAAAGAAAGTGTTTGTTGCCTAGCGCCCTGACTCTGTAATCAGCGCCTTTCATTTGTTATGACCGTTTCTTGCTTTCCTCTAAACCACATCTGAATTTATACCCCTCGTGTCCTGTTTACCTCGTCGGTCATTGTCTTCCTAACGTGTGTATTTCACAACGTACATCTCACTTTTCTTCCACTATTTCTCAGTATTGTTTTCTAGTTTCTTATCGGTGTCCCCTGGCTGCTGGACCAAACACTATTATAATGACTGTGAATATGAAATCGCACAAAATAAACATTGTTCATCGATGCGTTTGTTTTCTGCTGTAACTCACTACCCATTACAATCTGCCAGTGGAGCTCAAAGTACACAAATCCATTACTTTAATGAAAGTAGAAATACCCCTGGTAAAATATTACTCCAATTAAAGTAGGCCTACTCTATTTACATTTAAAGTACAAAAATATTTTAATTTAAAATGGACCCAAGTATTAAACTAAAAATATTGTGGTTTTATTTGGGTATATCAACTAGATGTGTGTGAAAATTGGCATTTACTGTCTCATTTTGGCTAATTTACAGGGAAAACTTAACAGCTAGTAACATGCATAACACTTATTCAAAGCTGTCGGTAGCTTTCTTTGTAAAATGCTAGCAAGCTAGCTTGCCAGTTGTAGCTTAGCATGCTGTATTTTTATTTCAGATTTGATGGTGATGTCTTGAAGGATGAACTCATGTAATAGTAAGTCAGGCAGAAGGTATGTCCTTTTGTTCCAGAAAGTAAAACATTTCTTCTAGAAGGGCCATGGGTGATATGAGAACGGGCTGTCACTTCTGAGTTTTTTCAAATTTACTGAAAGTGTTCATTTTTAATGTTAGACATAATAAACAAAGTAAAAAGTCTTCAAAAATATAAATACTCACGCACTTCAGGTCATACTTGAGTACAGCAGTGAAGTACTTGTACTTTGCAAAGTGTTAAAGTAGTAAAGAGAGTTTAAACATAATCAGGGTAAGAGAGGGGCGGCCAGTGATCAGGAAGATGGATGTTGGAGTGAAAATATGGAGAAAACTGTATTGTGTAAGAGTATTGGAAACAAATTGGACGTCATGTATCGTCAACACTCAGCCTGTGGTCTGAACACCAACATCATGCAGCATGTGGAGGTCTGATTACCAGCATCATGCTACCTGTGGAGGTCTGATTACCAGCATCATGCTACCTGTGGAGGTCTGAACACCAGCGTCGATTTGTGGAAGTCTGATTGCCGGCTTCACACAGATTCTGGAGGTCAGGGCACTGCAGCACCCTTGGCTTTTTTCCTTCTATATATTTAATATATTGGAACACAAAGCACACATGTCTCCTTAAACCAAACTATAATAACTTACAGTAATTTTACTTTCAATTCTACATTAAAAAGTAAGTACTGCTGTACACAAACAGAAGGCTTCTACGTTTACTTGAGTGCTATTTTATCAGATAGATCTTTAAACTTCACTTCACTGAACAATATGCTACCCTAGGCTAGCCAAACTCTAACATAGTAACCCACACATTAGAAGTGTTACCACAGTATAACATACACACAAACAGTATTACCACAGCATAACCCACACATTAGAAGTGTTACTATAGTATAACCCAGATATTAGAAGTGTTACCACAGTATAACCCACACATAAACAGTATTACCACAGCATAATCCACACATTGTTACTACAGTATAACCCAGATATTAGAAGTGTTACCACAGAATAACTCACACATAAACAGTATTACCACAGCATAATCCACACATTAGAAGTGTTACTATAGTATAATCCACACATAAACAGTATTACCACAGCATAACCCACACATCGGTGGTTTTACCACAGTATAACTGAAGGCACATGAAATAAAAATGAGCTGGTTCATGGCGCCAGTCCCAATCTTCCTCTGTAGTGATTCAGGGAGGAGGACGGAGTGTTTCCATAGTTGCTTCACACCAGAAGGGGGAGAAGAAGTGTCAGTAGTTTAGTATCCGCCGAGGACACGACGGACGCCCCTTTGCTAATCACGCGGCCCTCAGTCATGGCGCCCTGTGTCTTCCTGTTCATTAAAACTCTCCCACACGTGTAAAGCGCTTGTGGAGGCCCACGCACAAATCAATAGAAATGTCACGGAAAGCAAAGACGTATTACCTCAGAACCCCACGCTCACTGCTCAGAGTGAGGCTCTACTCTCAGTCAGGCGTAAGGACCCCCATGGGGACTGGAAATCTGCCTGCTTGATTTAACACATCTGGGAGAAGGCTGTAATTAAAAGAGTTTTTTTGTTTGTTTGTTGAAATTTATGTATTTGTTTATTTATTTTTAGGTGTCACCGAATGGACACTTGCAGCTTCGCAGTAGAAGCTGAAGTTTATTCTCACAAAATCCTGTGAATCTTCTGAAAGGTACTGTGCACAATTTTGTACATGACATCCAGAAAATTGAATGAAAATTAATGTATAATACTGGCAATCCAGTAATGCAAACATATTTTTTACCAAGATTAAAAAGCTGCTTTAAGTAAATTGTTTTAAAATAATTGTTTTAAAATGGGACTGTCTTGAGTTGTTTTCTTTTAACAAGGAGGGATATCTTGTTCTGTACAAAACATACTTCTGTTTCCATCCAATATCAGAAAAGATAAAAAAAAAAAAGTCCCAATGACACTGAACACTAAATCAGACTGACAGCATGGATCAAATTATAAAGAAACTAACAGTAATGATGTGATTCCTTTTACAATAAACATGTGTACTACACACTCTGACCACAAATCCACTGGAGGAATAACTACTGTTGGACTGAGAAGACTGTGGAAGCTTGTCTGGTGATGTCATACATCTTGTCTGGTGATGTCATACATCTTGGTTGCTCCAGGTTATGTGGACATTCTCTTTGATGGAAAGCAATTTCTGAAATAGCTTATCCTAAATCCCTCCCCCTGTGAACCTTGGAGCTGGGGGCAATGACCAGCGAACAAACCTTTATTAGTATGACCTCTCCTTTTGTCCTATACACACACACGGTCCTGGATGGCTACAAAGATGCTCTTCATAACGTGTTCAATTATGAGGTAAAAGCAAACCTACCAAGAAAGAGAAGGAAATACACAGAGCAAAGATGGTGACAAATTTATCTATAGAAATGTCTACTTATCATGTGTGTTAGGTTTCTAGGAAGAGCTCCACCATTAGCAGAGAGGTACTTTAATAGCTAATTTTCACAAGCAAATGTGTGAGAAAGAAAGAAAAAGTAGCACAATCTCCTCCTTCAGCACAACCCCTCCGTTGGGGGAGAGGAAACCATTACCACTCTCTCACTCAGAAGACAGAGGGAGGAGGAAAAAAAAATCCTAATGCACCATTAACTGGCATTCGTCCAGACATCAAGAGTGCAGTTACATCTGAACTACTGGTACATGTCTGATTGCGTTTGAATAAACATCAGACCCATTCAGACCTGATGAAAAGCAAAACCTTGTAGCTGTTAAAATGAACTGATTAATAAATAAATAACAAAATAAATAAGTAAGCGCATTAGATAAATGTGAATCAACTGGAAGGGGAGAAAAATGCACCTGTGACCATTCAAAAATGACATTTACAAACCTCCCCAGCTCACCCACACTGTGCGTCATCAACCAAGATGAAAAAAGACATAACGACTGAATTATAGTGACTGAAGTGCAGTCTTTGGACGGAAGTGTTGGGGACACTGAGCTGGGAGAGAGTGTGAGGGCAGAGCTGTTAGTAATGTTGAGAGAGTATGAGGACAGAGCTGTTAGTAATGTTGAGAGAGTGTGAGGACAGAGCTGCTAGTAATGTTGAGAGAGTGTGAGGACAGAGCTGTTAGTAATGTTGAGAGAGTATGAGGACAGAGCTGTTAGTAATGTTGAGAGTGTGAGGGCAGAGCTGTTAGTAATGTTGAGAGAGGGTGAGGACAGAGCTGTTAGTAATGTTGAGAGTGTGAGGACAGAGCTGTTAGTAATGTTAAGAGAGGGTGAGGACAGAGCTGTTAGTAATGTTGAGAGTGTGAGGGCAGAGGACAAAATGAACTTGAACTTGAGTTGTTGTTGCGGAAGGCCGCCCTCCCAGCCAGAGGGTGACGCCCAAACACACACACACACACACACACACACACACACACACACACACACAACCACAACCACTCCCTCTCATTCACAGACATTCATTTGCTCCCAGTCACCTGATTATCAGTTCATTCCATACACCCGTTTCCCATAATTCCCTCATGTATATACATGCCCACAGGATGTGGGTGTCGACGCTGATTCTTCAACTTTCTGTTGCTGTTGTTTTCCTGGTTTATGTTTACATCGCTGTTGTTTTCCTGGTTTATGTTTACATCGCTGTTCGAGTCTTAATGGATCATAAACGCATCTTTATTCTCTGCCTCTCTCCTCACGTCGCAAGTGTCTGATAAATGAAAGAAACTATTAGGATTCTCTAATGAAGCCATGCTGTACTTCAGGTTGTCTGTTGGGTCACATTACAGAGCTGAGTACTTAGTGTTCTCCTCCAAGAGTGGAGAGGTTCTTTTGAGGAACAGGCTCAATACATTCTGGATGAGGTTCATGGATGAGCTCACTGAAATTTGCAGAAAAGTGATAGTAAGTGTTATAGAGGTGACTGAGTGTGGATTACTTTACAGGAATGACTGTGACCAACTGGATTACCTTGCAGGAAATGTGCAAAGGCATTAAAAATGTCCCCTGAGACAATAACCAACTCCACACTAAGTTTGTTTTGTTTAGACGCTTGGAGTTTGTTTTTATGTTCTGGACCTTATCTGAAGAAGCAATGGCCCTGACCTTCCCGTCGTCTGGCCAACGGGAAAACAACGTGGCCACCGGGTTATAGAACTTTTGTAGCTGTTACGGAATTTTAATCAGAAAGTAACTGGAATTGTTTCCATGGTAACCTAGCTGAGAACAGTTCCTACAACTGAGGAGGAAAAATCCGCTAATTGCCAAAGTCTCAGTGGAGGAGCAGGAGTGGAATGCCACCTCAGGGAACTGGAATGGCAGGTGTGCGCATGCAAGGCGGAGAGAGCGAGCGAGAATTAGGCCAACGATGACACGGGCACCAGCCCTTCCCCCGATCGCCCGCCCCACGTGTAATACGGGCTCACCATGGCTCTGAGTGACTGCGCGAGAGAACGAAGGAGCAACTGAACCCAATCCCTCTCACAGCACCGCTGGGTCCCATAAGTCTCTTTGCTTCTTTCTCAAACACATCATAATGGAGAGAGAGATGGAGAGAGAGATGGAGAGAGAGCCTGTACCCAGTGACTTTACCTGGGTTTCTGTTTATAAGAAACCTTGTTCATTTCCTTCGTTCCTTCCAACGGCCACTTTTGGTTGTTCTCCTTCATGGTTGCAGACAGAGCATGAATGAGCTGGAGGGAAGAGATGTATCGACATACAAGTGTGTGTTTGTGGGTCAGTATGTCTGTCCGATGTATGAATGTATGTATGAGAGTTTGTGTGTGTGTGTGTGTCAGTAAAGGGAGCACGGTATGTGTGTGGTTAAGTCTCTGTTGAATAAGACTAAGCCACTGGCTGCATGTCAAAACTCTTTTACAATTCTATCACACTACTGTCAGTTCAGTAGTACACCCCTCCCCCACACCTCACACACACACACACACACACACGCACACACGTACACGCAAAACATAAATGTAATGACCTTTTTAGAGCAAAATTAATCCTTCTCTCATAATATCTCTCCACCATAGGGCAAGTGCATGTAACAGGGCCTAGTGCTGACAGCTTTGGTAATGGAACAATGGAACTGTGGCTGTGATTCTAATGAAGCTTTCTGTCTTTCTTTCCCCCCCCTTTCTTTTTCCCTTCTCTCCACAGAGTGCATGCAGCACAGGAAAAGGGGCGGGACCAAACGGGAGACTGACAGGAACTGGTTTTGGGAGGCGCGTTGGCGTGATTCAGGTGACATGCTGTTGAAGACACGTGTCGGAGCTCTTGTGTTTAGAGAGATAAAATGTACACACACACACACACACACACACACACACATTGCTGCTGCTGCTTTACATGGCATGTGTGTGACCCCCTGCCCCCCCACTGCAGAGAGATAAGAATACAGGCCCCAGAGCCACTACAGAGATAGTATATAAAATGATCTAGAAAAGTTTTTACACTCGGACAGCAACACACACACACACACACACACCCCGTCACTTTCCTCCCTTCTCTCCACACTGATGTATTATTATAATCTTTATGGTCAGGCTCAGACACTTCCTTCACTGCACCCTTATTTCAGTAGTAAATGGTTTGTCCATTCTGAAGCCTTGCACACTTTGGTCCCTGGCTGATCTGGACACTCCAAACTCCTGAACACTCCGACCCCTTAGTTGGCCTGATACAAGCCTGATGATCTGGGTCGCTGTAGCTTTTCGGTAAGGACACTTCGGTACCGGTGAGAGAAATCCCTCAGAGCAAGGCTTGCAGGGGGTGGGGAAACGTACATACATAATGCATCTCCCACCACCCCCTGCTTAGCAGATGCTATTGTAATGTCATTAGCTCCAGTGCTGTTTATCACTGCTGCGGGAGGGAGCTGAAAGTGCTGTGCACAAAGGAAAAACAGTAGCTGAATGCCAAATGGCTCTCAAACTGAAAGCACTTTCCCAGTATCTCCAAATACCTTTAAACCTTAAACTGCACCCTCCTGGTCTTACAGAGACATTTCGGATGTTGCCGCTCTCAGAATGTACTAAATCAGACAGATATGTGGAAAACTGCTGTTGTGCCTAAAAAACCAGGAACAACAACAAAAAAAAGGAACGTGTACATACAGTGAACCCGAAACGCATGGATGGCGCAAATGATTTTACATTCAATATGTACATACAGTGTATCTTCTGTGCATTTACAGCAGGATATTGCCTTGCATTTGAATAAAATACATTTTTCTCCATATGTTTTGCAAGATAAAAAGCTCAGTTAAAGAGAAATGCATTAGAGCTCACACCTGCTTTCTTACCAGGTGATCATTTGCCAAAGGTGACTGTAGCCACTGAGGTGTTCTTACTCCATACACAGTGGTAACAGAGACTAAGGTAAAACCTATCATCATATCCCTGCATGAAAATTGAGCACTTTTGTATTTGGCTGAAGAGAACAGCTTTTCATCAAGTAACCTATTTACTACATAAAAGGAAAACTGGAGTTCATTTAATGTAGGCTTTTTGAGTTCACATTTGGGCTCACCTTTCTTGGGAAAGAAGTTTGTTGGCAGTTGCATTCCCTTATTTTTTGTCTCTTTGCTGCCTGTCTTTTATTTTCTGGATTTATCTTTCTTGGGCACCATTTTCCATAGTACGAATACAATTCGCAGCAATGCGCTTCAGCAGAATGAACACGAAGTTAAACGCACCTCGTTAAAAAGCCCGGTGAAGGCGGACTAAACCATTTCGTTTAAGGGGTGGGGGGTGCCTGTCGTCAGACACTGCATGTAGGCTAAGACACACAATTCAATCCATTAAAATTACATTAGTTAGCGACATTTATTTTGATCTTTAAATTATATTAATATTTAATGGAAAATAAAATTCTAGACTCCTCAAGGGTCGTCTCCCCACTTGGGTCACTGGTAACTCAGTCTCACTTTTCACAACACTACGAAGCCTTTGTACATGCAATTATTTCACCTCAAAATTAATTAGGAATTCATTAGAAATTGGTATTAGTGGAAAAAATCCCCATAAAGGCTCTGGCTATCAGCATCAATACCTTCCTTTTCGAGCAGCTATACAGAATGAGGGGTATATAAATTTGAATCACCACAGCTGTCAATTACCATGGCTCACCACCAAGCTAAAGCAAGCTGTCTGTGACACAGTATAACTATGGAAATATAGCAATTCAAATATAACAGTAGGAATATAGCTGTGAAAACACCTTATCAGTGCTGGGGGTGATGGGGATTTACATACTTTGCCTGCAAGAACAGCATTTACTTCAAACTAATTAACCTTGGGGTCAAACTGGAAAAAAAAAAAAACATAGGTACCTCTAAAGATAGTGGCTAGTGATTAAGTACTCTTTTATATAATGAGACAGAGCCTATAGAGTTATACCATATATATTAGACCATATATCTATACCATAGTTCTATATCTTAGCTCTAGAGTATTGATATACACCATAGAGCTATACCATAGTTCTATATCTTAGCTCTAGAGCATTGATATTCACCATAGATCTATACCATAGTTCTTGACTGTGCATTTCCCATAGGTCTTTGTTGGATGAGCACTGTGGAATCACTTCCTGCTACTGCTGTGGCAATGTGGAATCACTTCCTGCTACTGGTATGATGATGTGGAATCGCATCCTGCTATGATGATATGACATCACTTCCTGTGATGTGGAATCACTTCTTAATACACCAGAACTGGTGAACTGCAAAGTGCAAAACGGTTTTCAAGGTACCACTGGGGACCCCAGCGTTGATGTACTTTGGTAACCTAAAACTCACATTTTTCTCATTGGTTAAACTTAGTTTAGGACCTCTTCTATTTTAAAGAAGACCTTTTGTGGAAAAAAAATTGCATTTGTAATTTTATAATGTTTTTTTGTCATGCTTTTCAACAACAGCTTGTTCTGACCACAAAATCCGACCGAATCGCTCTACCTGTGCTATTGTAAGTCATAATCCGACCGAATCGCTCTACCTGTGCTGTTGTAAGTGATAACAATAAATAATCAGTTAATTAACTCAAAAAACACTTCAATGAATTATTTCACCAACCCTGAATCATCCCCCTGACAACCAGTTGCTAAGTAACAATGGTGGCTTAATACTACTGCCAACTACTGTTTTATGGAAGAAATTGACAATATATACATCATATTTGACAAACAATGTTCTGATCTTCTTTTTTTACTTAAAAAAACTGTCAAAAACAATAAGAAACACTCAAGGTGATGTGCTGTTGAGAATATGACATCATGACACCACTTGATTGCATTCAGATCATTGCTAAGATGTTATTCTTTGTTATGCCTCTCATATTCTATGATTTTATCATGCCACCACATCTGATCAGGCAATGACTCATCATTTTAACCTCCAAACCTTTAAGACGAGCTTTTACTGTAGACGCTAATCCGTCCACATACGATCCTCAATTACGGCACCAATACAGTGAAAGGAATTGCACCAAGTGTTTGAGTTCAGAAATAGGTATTTAAGGTTTCTTTAAAGGTTCTTATGCTGTTAAGTTCTAAGGTCTCCATGGCAATCAAGTCTGCATAGCGCCTGCAGGCCATAATAACCCTACAGAATCGAAGAGAACTCACAGAATCCACCAATAATATTCAGAGGTCTTACCCTTTTACCTTTTGCTTAAAAGCTTCCATACAGACCAAGACTTATTTTTCTGTGATCCTCCACCATTCTTCACTTTTCTCTGTGTTCGTCTTTATCTAGTGGTCTCCAAAGATCACGAGATGGTGTGGGCTGCCGGAAAGCTAAACTTCACTTTCTTGGCTTTGTTTGAATCACAGGCCACACTGAAGTGTGAACAGACTAGCTAAACAGCCACTGCATTTCTTCATGTTTTTAAACATTGATCCCATAAATGTGCTAATCTTTGGGGAAAAGCACGAAGCGTGTTTTGGAGGAGCTCAGGTGTGTGTGTTCTTAGGTCTCAGGTGCGTTTTCCAACAGAACAGCTCTCACGCTTTCATGTGCTGCTCTTATTCTAGCTTTCCTCTGCTTTCTCTCTCTCTCTCTCTCTCTCTCTCTCTCGTTCTTCCCCCACCTTTCTCTGCCTCCCCCTACCTGTGTCCCTCTCCCCATCTGTTTCTCTCTCCTCCACCCATTTCTCTCTGCTCCAACTCAGCTCTTTTTCCCCTACCTGTCTCTCTGCCTCACCTGTCTCTCTCTCTCCCACTTATCCCAGTCTCTCTTTCTCCTCACCCATCA
>JAOYMR010000001.1:16542374-16560245 GCA_025802075.1 Tenebrosternarchus preto | reverse complement strand
AATAAATAAATTATAAGGTGTATATATAAGTAAATAAATAAATTATAAGGTGTGTATATAAGTAAATAAATAAATTATAAGGTGTGTATATATGATTAAATAAATGTTGTGATGCACAGATTAAAAATGTATGCAAAATATCTCGTTGGTCAGTGCAAACCAAAACAGGAAATACAACAAATCTTTTCCACAAAAACCACACCCATGGTGTGAAAACACTGCTCATGCAAGTCCATCAAAAACAATAAATTGTGTTAATCTTTTGTGGTCACTGACCCATATGAAGTGCAATTAAATAGGAGTGATTAAAGATTTTTAAATGTTTCAATGATATAACAAGTTAAATATAATGATAAAAAGTTAAATATTTACATCGATTATACATAAACGATATATCATGATAAATATCGATATGGGAAAAACGTTTTGGGGGAAAAAAATATCACGATCATGTTTTTTTGCCGAATCGCCCAGACCTAGCTTGGACCGATACATATTTTCACCTCCTCCTCCTCCAATCTTAGCTTTCTTTCCACTATTCTTGCTGTCTTTGACTGACTGTCTCTCTGTATCGCTGTGTCTCTGACTCCATCTCTGTCAGTAGAAGGGTTGCGATGCTTGTCTTATTTTTCCTCATTTGTCAGGAACCTCCGCTGGTGTTATTTATTCATAGATTTATTTATATTCACAGCTCAGAGATCCAGCCTGCTGCTGCTGTGCCGCAGGATGGTTCTGACGGCCACTCCACAGCAGAACCCCTGCGGATAAACCCCTCCCCTTTATGGCCCCATCTGAGATCTATGTCAGGGGCCTCTGCCCCTCGGGTTCCAGACCACCGATTGGCTGAATGTAAGAAGAGGAGGGACCTATTCTTGCACTGCACTCTCATGATGAATCCTCCAATTATTTTTTCAGTGGATATGGGTTAGCAGCTCATTATTTATTATTTTAACTGTGGTACGGTTGATGATTTAAACATGAGCGTAATACAAGTGGCCAGACTTTTAGTTTTATTTAATACTGAAGGAACAGTGTAATGTTATGCCTATTGCTCAAACTGGCAACCCACCGAAGCACAGCTTATATGCTTATAAGTCTTGGACTGAAAGGAGGTGATGGGAAGAGTCAGATGTTTGGAGCAGTCATGTGATGGGAGGGGCCAAGTAAAGGGAGGAGTCAGATGTTTGGAGCAGTCATGTGATGGGAGGGGCCAAGTAAAGGGAGGAGTCTGCCACTGACAACAATGGGCTGCGTAGCGATGTCCTCAATACAGAAGCTCCAAGTTCTCGTTGAAAATATAGTCCAAGCCAGTGTTGTATGAACACACATTTTTATGGATCTGAGGAGCTCTCGGGCTGACGTAAGAAATGTTTCTCTTCTCGCCTGCCACTTTCCAAGTGGTCGTTAACTAACCAGGATCTTGAGCCTTTGAGGTCTCCAGGAGGCAGGAGAAGAAGAGCGAGGAAGTGCACTGATTATTCCGACCTCTGGGCAGAAGAGCTCCCATCTAAGCAAACTCCAGCCTGCTCTCCATGCTGCCTGTTCTTCAGGCTCAGTGGATCATGCTATTTCAGTCAGCTTTTCATTACTTCTTCGGGCGTGGGGATGAAATTCGTGCAGGCTGTGACATTTCCCTTCCTACATAAGAAGGCCCTCTCTCTTGAGTTCTGCAGTAAGGCTACAGTTGAACATAGGCCGGCTTCCACTTATGTGAGGAACCGTGTTTCGCCAGCTATTCATAGCAATATGTAAAATGCATAGAAATATGGGGATAGTGGAGTCAAGCACAACAACCCCCTTTTTTAATGATTCATGACTTTCCTTGTGACTTTGTTCATAATTCTGGATATTGGACACATGAGATCACAGGTCGGTTTTTATAGGGATGACTGTGAAAGAACTGCCACCCATCAACACTTCAGCCCCTGCATAAGGGCATTCGATCTCCTTCAGAATGAGTAGGATTATAGCCTTAAGCCTGAATCTGAGAAGTTCTAGGAGTTCAGAGTTACAATGGCTGCAGTGGGAATAAATGTACTGGGGCTGGAGTACCAGGAACTGCTTTGCCCACAGTGGTTTAAATTTGAATTAATGCAGAAGCTCCTCAGGGTCTTTGTCATGAAATTTTCAGTGCTGGCTGACCAGCGATGGATGGTGTCTTCTGGGATCACCTATCCAGGGATGGATGGAGTGTTCCAGGATCAGCTGTCCAGGGATGGATGGAGTGTTCCAGGATCAGCTGTCCAGGGATGGATGGAGTGTTCCAAAATCAGCTGACTAGTGATGGACTCCTCAGATCCACCACCGTCTCTTCCTGGAAAGTGCAGGAGTTGAGTTATCCTCCTGAGAATGTCATAACATGGCTGCGGTACCA
Source organism: Tenebrosternarchus preto (assembly GCA_025802075.1). Taxonomy (NCBI): domain Eukaryota; kingdom Metazoa; phylum Chordata; class Actinopteri; order Gymnotiformes; family Apteronotidae; genus Tenebrosternarchus; species Tenebrosternarchus preto. The sequence goes on along the minus strand of JAOYMR010000001.1, from coordinate 16,557,871 downwards.
CACACTTGTGCACTTGTGTTCAGAAGCAGGTGAAGTAACCACGTCTGAATACAGTGCAGGTGTGTTGAGAAGCAGGTGTGGGCACCACGTCTGCTACAGGCCGTTTACTGCTTAACACTCAGAGCTCTGTCTGCCAGGACAGAAGAATCACAGACACAGAGCTGCTTTCTCATGTCTTTGTCTCTCATCCTGTTCCAGATTTCACTGCAGTCCGTACCTTCTGAAGTCTCTCTGGAGAGCTCAGGTCCTTTCGGGACCCCATGAAATGGTTGCTCTTAACAATTGTTTCCTACATTTCACAGAGATGCTTGCTTTCATTATTCATACATCTGTCCACTTCCATTTCTTTTGTAGTATAACACAGAGCTTTGAATGCTTAGAGATATTTGTCAGTAGCTGCCTGACTTAAATCCCTAGTTTATCTATTCTATAAGCATATTTCTAAAGCCTTTACGCCTGTTGACAAGATCTTAGTTTTTTCCTTTGCTAAAACACATTTTCTGTAATCACATCCCCCTTTTCTCAAAACCCTATACACATAAAAATTCCAATTCAGTTCTTATAAATGCATGTCTGACTATCAAAACCTACCAAGTTAATCAAAATCATGTGAACCTTTCTATATATACTGTGTGTCTATCTATCTATATATAGACAGAGGTGTGTGTTTTTGTATATATATATATATATATATATATATATACACACACACTAATATAGATAGATAGAGATAGATAGATAGATAGATAGATAGATAGATAGATAGATAGATAGATAGATAGATAGAGGGGTGCATTTATGTGTGTGTAACAATATTAGTCTGCATGGTGTCAGATGTGGTCAAACTTAAGGGATGTGGTCAGCCTTAATCACACACTGTATCCTTTAGAGAGAGTGTGGTAAATGCTATGTGAACACAGCCCTGGAGCCACTCTAAACCCACATCAATACACTCCATCACCATTGCATGACGATGTTTCTCCTTTTCTCTTCCGTACACCATGCGGAGCACTCCAGAGTAGAGTGGAGAAATGGCAAATAAGATGGATGGAACAAATTTGTGAATATAGCATTCAACTATTCGTGGACTTCAATACTTTGACCGATACGTTCAATACATGGTCATCTCCAATTATTCAGTTAAATTGTTCTGGCTGTCTCTGTTTTTGAGGGTGTAGTGACATCAGTAGTGTTTTCTTCTTCCTACTGGCCCATTTTAACAAACATCTTAGTACCTGAGGCACCTTTTATGAATGCATTCACTTAATAACATTTGCCTCATTAGAACGATGTGTTCAGAATTCAGCTCATGGGGTTGAAACACTGTTTCTGGATCTGTTGGACTGTTGCCTAAACAACTGTTGTTTCCATGGATAATGAGAGAAAGGTGACACCTGAACTTACGTCATCTGGGAAAGGAACATTAACTCATTAAACATTGACCGCCGTTGTCATAGACCCTTCATTAATGGCCCTGGGCAACTTGGTGGCAACATCACAATGTGTGCATCCATTAGCCAGATTATCCCCCCATCACCAAGGGCATCACCAGAGCAGCAACGTTTCCTCTAGCCTCTTTTGGTGCGCAACTTCAATGATCAACCACAATTTTTGGTACTTCACCAGGCTCCCTAGTCTCTATTCCTCAATCCCTTATGGCATGTTGCCAGAAGGTCTGTGAATGCTGACCCCTTCAAGAACATACCGCTTCTACGGCCGATGGAAGAGGTTTGGGGCAACACTGATGGAACAGACTGCCAGGGGTGGGTACTCCAGACGGTTCTGCCCCCACTGTCTGAACTGACATTCTTTGCTCTTGTCTAGCATCACAGTCAGCTCCCTGAACCTACTGACCTCACTGCAACCAACTCAAAAATGTTTCAGGAAGGCAAAATAAAGGAGCACAGAGCATACTTAAGAGTGTAGGGATGTGTGAGAGGGGGGAGGAGTATAACAGAGTATGGAGGAGTAAAGAAAAGTAACAAAGTGGAAGGGAGTGTAAGTAAGAGGGGCATAGTGGGACTGTAAGAGAATATAAATGAGTATGGTGGGACCGTAAGAGAGTATAAAGGAGTATGGTGGGACCATAAGAGAGTATAAAGGAGTATGGTGGGACTGTAAGAGAGTATAAAGGAGTATGGTGGGACTGTAAGAGAATATAAATGAGTATGGTGGGACTGTAAGAGAATGCGAGTGTGTGGAAGACTGGAAGGGAGAATAAGGATGTGTGTAGGCAGTGGAGTAAGTGGCCATATCTCAGAGTAGTAGACTTATCTCAAAGTAGAAGACTTTCTTTATCATTTCCATGATGGGTTTATAGCAACACAGAGGAACGATGTACTAGAGTTTCCTTATCAGTGAGAAAAAGAGAATGAGACAGACAGACATGCTGATTTAATAAACAGTGATCCAAGACCTGAAAAATCACAGACATATATGGCCACTAGATGTTTGGGGGACTTTGTATACCACTTTGACAAGCCTTACAAATAAGCTCCAGCAAAACCCAGGATTTCTGAGTAATGAAGAGGTGTGTGTGACTGATACTGCATCAGGGCTCCAGGCCACCTCCCACGCTGAGGCCAGCAGGACATGATGAAGCTAGGGTTTATTCTTCCTCCATGCCTTCGCCTCCATCTTCTGCACATACATGCAGTCACACACACACACACACACACAATCTGCCCAGTGTTTTATAAAGGTCTTGTACACAGGAGAGAGAGGTTATGGGTTTTGAATACTGTGTTAGTAAATGTGAATATCAGAGGGATGGAGAATGGGAGATAAAGATCTTCTGTATAGAATGGAGCTGTGGTACAGAGAGCTAATTAACACCACCATCACACACACACACACACACACACACACACTTTCATAGTGAAAAAAGGACAAACTTGCCAATGATCCAAGAGTTATTTCCTCTCAGCATGTATCCCGTGTATCAGAATCACTCCTATAGAGAGTTTAACAGCAGCCATAGTGTCTGAACTTCACACACAGATACAAGAGTGTGTATACCACGCACACACTGATAGGACAGGGTGTATACAACACACACAGAAAAGAGAGTGTGTTTTCCACATACACACTAATAGGACAGGGTCTATACAACACACACACAGATTCGAGAGAGTGTACACCGCACACAGTAACAAGAGTGTATGTGTTTGTTCATATGTGTACATCTATGTGAACATTTAGTCCAAGACTCTGTATATTCTGTACGTGTGATTGAGTGAAGTGGGGATACTAATCCAACATGCTTAAAACATTCTCTGCCCAGTTCATGTGCTCCTCTGTACACTTACATGGGGCATATTTTCAGTGATCCTAATTTGACAGCTTTGAAGCTACCATAGTTGCTGTAGAGAATTTTGGGAATGTGCTTCTCTAACAGTCTCTCACTTTCTCCACCTTCTCCAACCCTCTCCCACCTTCTCATCCCCCACAACCTTCTCCAACCCTCTCCCACCTCCTCCATCCCTCTCACCTTCTCCAACTCTCTCCCACCTCCTCCATCCCTCTCACCTTCTCCAACTCTCTCCCACATTCTTCATCCCTCTCCCACATTTTTCATCCCTCTCAACCTTCTCCAACCTCCTCCATCCCTCTCACCTTCTCCAACCCTCTCCCACATTCTTCATCCCACTCCACCTTCTCCAACATCTCCCTCTCTCTCCCAACTTTGCTGCTGTTGTCCACCCCTCTTATCACCCAACAGACCTCACATCTCACCTCGTTCTTGTAAATACATCCCTGACCACTCGAACCACCAAAACTGATTTACATAGTTGCGCCAAGTAAAGTTTGATTCTCTCTGTTCATACGGTTTTACTCCATCTATCTATTGTTCCTTTATCATCCCACTGAAACTCTTCAATTTCAGTTGTCTTAGAAGTTTCAGTCTAGAGCTGCTGGTACAAGACTCAGCTGCTGACCCTAAAGCACATAACTGCCTTTTATACTGACAACATTGATCTGTTTAAACCTTCACAGTATTTCATGTAGATTAGCCCTCATCTAACTGTACTACTCTTTCCTCTACCCATACAGCCGCCCAGAAAATCCCATTCATTTTGATCTTCTTGAAATGTTCAAGTTAGAGCAGGTCACGGAGATTCAGATGATAACCTCAAGCATATATCTGGATGTCAAGCATAGAACTGTGCTGCTGGAGTATTGGGTAATTTAAATTCCTCTTTACTTCCATGCTCTTAGAATGGGCAGTAACACGTGTAAAATGGCTTCGTGAAAAGTTCATGATGTGTTCACAAATGATGCTGTACTGCGGCACAACGATGACAAAATCAATCAATCAGGAACATTCATGAAATGTATTACTGTAATGGAATAAACTAACACTAATGTGTATATTATGATGCACATATTAATACATTTAAACATGTATTATTTTTTTCAGAGAAAATATACAATACCACAAGCATGGTGTTCAATGGACAACTACATACGATTTATTACCGTTCACCAAACTGCGAAAAAATCTCCCATATTAACCGTTGAACTCAGTATTCTGAAGTAGGACATACACATGATTTTATACATACTGTTAACTTATATTAACACAGATTAATTTACATTAACACAGATTTAGGATTGATACACAATGAACATATTTTGAAGTGTTTTGCTAAAATAAAGGGTTCATTAATTTATTTAATAGTTAATAAATAATGCTCGTCAGCATTTCATGGTAGACTCTGAACTGTGAAAGTGTCTCACCTCTCCCTCACCTGTCAGAGGGAGAAGATTAAAAGCCGAATGTAATTCTTACTGTAACGGTGCAAGAAAATGAGGCAGGGTTTATTCAGAAACAAACCTGTAAAACAAACCCCGGGATACTCACAGTTACGTCGACGAAGACACAGTGACATACACACGCTTAGATATGAACACCCTTGACGAGACACAGGTGAAACGAAGAACGATAACAAACAGCGCTAACGAAACTAACGTTCAACGCCACGCCCACGAAACACACCGACGCACCCACTCACATAACACGACACATGAACACACCTACTCACAGACACACCCACACCGACACGGTACAAGGGCGGAGCCTAGGGCGGACATCGCGAGAGTTACTTTATATTCGCAGGGTTTTAAATTCACATGGATAAATTATTTAAAAAATGGCACAAAGCAGTCAAGAGCCATAGGTGTATAAATCCAGTGAAATGTCACTTATAGTGGGAGCCTAAGGAATGTAATTTGCATTTCTGTTGAGGATTCCATGCTTGGGGTCTCATTTACTCCCTGAAAAGATGGGTTGTACATTTCAAATTATCCATGAGCATATTAGGAAGAATACACAAAACATGAACGGGCGTACTAATGAATTATGTTACAATAACGTTACACTTTCATGCCAACATCCGCTGGAAGTTTCAAACTGAGGTATGCACCGTCACTGCGGTTTTTACGTACAATCAATGTTAATGGACCGTTCTTGAATTCTTAATGAATGTTTTATGTTCGCATGGCGTTTTCCTAAGGCTCTAGCAAACAGGCTTTCGCCTCCCAAACTAAAGTTCGCTCGCATCCATCCTCAAGTAATGATTAAACTTACTATCCTTTTTCTCTTCAGCAGACGAGGTGCAGATCATTTGGGCCTGAAGACATAGTGGCTGTGTGCATTGCTGCCAAGACCCTGCAAGCTGGGGGTGGAGGGGGGGTGGTTTTTGTTGGCTGCATTCCATAAACAGCTATTAATCCCCCCCAGAGACGAGTGGCGGCGAGGACGAGCGAGATGCTAACGCTGCCCGCCACGGCTTCACATGGCTTATTTCCTCATTACGCCCGACACAACTCTGAATGAGTAACTTCAGACGGGGAGACTTCAAGTAGAGATAGTTGGCATGGAAGGCCTAAAGGTCAGTTTGTTAGACCAGCTCCACACTAATCTTTGCTGATTAGTTTTTAATTTGAGTATTGCGCAGGGTCGGTCGGTGTAAGGAGCCATCATTACTGAACTGATGTACCAACTACTAGAAAAAAAATCTACACCATTACACAGAAAGACACCTAACTAGGCAAAACGAGGAAGAAATATTGAAAGAAACTGAATATTTAACCCCAGACAACAGTAAAGAGATTATTCTCAGATTATACTCAGTGAGAGATTATTCAGAACCAATTTAGAGTCCACCTACTAAACACAGTCTAGCAGGAGAGCCAATGGTGGTGTTTATGGGCTCTTTTATTAAAGTGTCTGTGTCTCAAAAGAACAGTTCTGATGTATTTTCTACCTGAATTTTAATCAAAACCATATGAAATAAGCATGTATTAATGTGTGCAAACAATGTCATGTCAGTGGTAATAGAATGACATCTGATTAGACTCAGAATGTCTTTCCAGTATTAATAACACACTCACTGTGTAACTGGGGCTGACAAGTGAACGGAAATAGAAAAGACGAGGGAGGGTGAGATCAAGGTCTCAGATGGACAGGAAAAGTGGGACAGAGTAATTATCAACCTCTATAACCCACCTCTGTCAATGCACCACTCTACATGACACAGTGCCACAAAAATGGAGGCCTACAGCCCTGCTACGGGGGGGTGGAGGGCAGGCGAGACTCCGTCAAACAATCCCAGCACCAGGAACACACAGGGTCCCCTGGAGACGCTCACGAGGTTTCACTCTGCACAGTCGAGTAATTGACGCGCGCTTACACAGACCCTCCATTGAAAACGTCAGGTCATAAATCCGTGTTTACTGCCACAAAGAGCAGGTCTTAAATCTGCCTTTACATTGGACCTGTCTGATAACTATTCACAAGAACTGTGTGTGTGTGTGTGCAGGCGTAACTAAGGCAAGGAGCAACGCTGGTTTAGCTGACCTGCCTGACTGAACATTTAGTGAGGCTTTTCTGCTGTATTAACTGTCAGATATGTCCTTCTGAGACACTCCTGCAATCATGCACACGTACAAACACGTATGGTTTCAGGTGTTGATTTGGTAGATGCTATGGACCTCAAGATCTGATTGAGAATCATCTATCATTGTACTTGATCACTGTTTATTAAATAAACTTCTTCAACCCTCATCAACTGACTACATCCCATGCCAGCTGACTCTGAGTCAGGGAGGAACTGGCATTGAGGACTCAGGTTTGGGGAATATCACAGTTTGGTGAACCAGTGCTCCTCACAGTTTATACACACACAACTATATGAACAAACACAACTATATACACACACAATATAGGACATACAGACGTGTTATGCACACCACATAAGGCCAGCTTTATTAGAACTAGCGGCCTCAGCTAGACAGCGTTAGCTAGCAAGCCTAGTGCTTGAGTCCTAGACAGGTGAGATACCACTACAGCCGTAGTTAGCCAGAGGCTCCTTGGGTGCCTTAGCACACACCCACACCCAGAGCTCAACTGTGTTACATATATTTGTTACCACATTTTCAGCCATACCCTTTTTTATCTACCCACATTTACTTCTATTTAGAATGTGTGTGTGTGTGTGTGTGTGTGTGTGTGTGTATTCCACAGCCTACATCAATACTGCATGGAAGCATTAAAGACAAAAATCGGAAACCAACACAGGAGCCTGTGAAGGCGAAAGCCGGACTGAGCGCATGCATTGTGATGAAGACCACATGCTTACATTATAAATGAATTGTGCAGATATTCAGATATTAAAACATTCAATCCAAAACAGACACAAAATAGCAATTTCCCTCTTCTGTTTTTGAAGGCCACCTCATCAGATAAAATACTTGTAAATCCACGCATACGACTCAAGAGCAACTTGCACAGCGGCTGTGTGATTCTGAAGGCCGCTGAAGCTCATTTTGTGTCAGCTTTTTCTCTCCGCTGCGGCGTTAGCTGCAAAGTGTGTTCCACGCGGCTTGGGTGCAGGAGATGAGAACGAAAACAAAGACGAAAGAAATGATTACAAAGGGGAGCTCGGCTCCGGATCAGTGGATTGTGGTGACAATCTGTAAAAAAACAAACAAACAAAAAAAACCCCAAGCAGATGAGAAGGAAACATGTTATTTTATCAACTTAGCATAGAAATCTTACGGAATTTAAAATAATTCTGAACCGTACAAAAAATAATCGGTAACACTTTATTTGAAGGTCACCTGCATAAGGACTTCATAACAAATGCATAAGCACTGAATAAGATATTTATAAAGCAGTACTTGAACATTTATAAATACCTTATGCCAGTAATCGCAAGAAGACAGATGTTTTATAAAATAAATAATACTTCATTAGCATAACACAATATAATATCCAGATAATAATAATTATTATTATTATTATTATCCAGATGATAATAATATCCAGATGATGTCAGCATTCTCCAGATGACATCACATTTCATCTGTATTTTTTAACATTCCACATCCCTCACTTAAACCACATCTATCAAGTCTGCCTTTTTCTATAGTACCACCAGTACAGTGCTTACATGATAAGAAGTGTGTTTTTCAATAAAGTGTTATTTATTTTTTCACTCCACAAGATCAATTAATTTTGTTGTTTACCATGACTGCATCAGTTCTCTTTCCCCTTTCTGAAATTGCAACTCTGTACTGTAAGAATATCATCTGGTGAACTCCAGTGGAATATGTGCCTGACACAAAGTTTTAGAAAGTTCCTGTTGCCATCCCTGGTGGAAAATAATCCACACGTAGCAGAGGCAGAGAGCAGGAACTGCTCCTCACCGCTCACCTCCACGAGCTGACTCAGTAACCCCACCCCCAAATCCTGTTGGGTTCCTAAGACAAGCTCTTACACTGTTGAGCTGCCTTCATAAGTCTGCCTGGGTTCCTCCGTTTTTTTTAATCACTTCATAAGTCTGCCTGGGTTCCCCTGTTCTCTCTAATCACTTTAATCGCTTCGTGCCATGTTCAGCGTATGAAAAGCATGTAGTTTTGCAGCGATGCAATATTTCTTACAATGAAAATGGCCATATTCATCACCAGAGACTCTCTTGCTGGCTGGCTCCACCAAAGCTCTAGGTTATAGATCTCCACGTTATTAAAAAAAAGGAGATGGAATCAAACAATTCATGACTTGAAGGGCCTGTGAAGTTTGAGAGTAAAAGAAGAACAAAATAAACCCCTAGGATTGAAAAGTGCACTGGGGGAAAAGGCAGAAAATGAGTGCAGGGTTGAGGGAAGGAGGAAGATTTCACTGGACCACAGAATAGGTGGGTTAGTTGTGCTGGACCCACTTGCAATAAACCACAGACTCTGCAGACACAGAACACCATAAAACTACTTGGAGACAATTGGTGTTTACAGGAACAAAAGAAATGCACCTTTAGTGAAAATATGAAATGTGAACTGGACCAACCAACCATTACTCATTCACAGGGCAATGTATAATTTACCTACAAAGGAATCTGGTTCCATCAACAGAACACTGATTAAATTAAGTAAATTCCTTTAACATAAAGTGTTGTGTGATAACTGCACTGCCAATGTGCACAAGAAATTCAACATTAAAATTAGATAAGAAAAATGATATACTGGGATAGTTCCATTTTCAATCATTTCACACTGTTGGTACAGCCATGTGCTATTAATAACCATTTGTGTGAAGTGACAGCCATATCTAAAGAGGCTCCATGGGTTTGAGGGGTGCATGCAGAAGGATTTAATCAGGAGATCAGACCGTGATTGGCTTTCGCTAGCAATGACAAGTCACCAAGAGGGAACGGCACCTCATCGCTGTGATGTCATCTGGGTTTAGTCTGCACATGCCCAGGTGCATGAGTGTATTTTTCAGAGGATTAATTTCTAAATAGGTAATCCCAGCTGTGCGCATGAATGAAAACACAGCGATCACAGACGGAGAGACGTCTCTCTTCTAAACTTGGATTAAGTACAAAGGTTCACTGATGTCCTTATTCTGTGAGCTCACTAAAATGTGCTATAAAATTCATTTATTAAATATTTTTAATTGTTCTCTCAAGTCTACAGAAGGTACACAACTTTAGCAAAACACATACAGAAGTGGTTATACACTCCTGTTTACAACCTAGTGTTTTGGGCCTAGAATAAAACTAGCCATCATCAGACCTGACTAACAGATTAAATTTGAACTAAATGTCTTGTCAAATGATTCTCGTTTCCACTTGGTGGAGAAGGTAAGCTTTGCTAGGAGTGCTTTAGGTATCTATCTTACACTAAATATGCAATTAAACTACCGGTAGTTAGGTTCTGAGTTAAGATTAGAAATTTGCCTAACACAGTGATCTACGAAGATAGTTTATATGAGAACACATGAGACATGAATGAAACCCAGGCAGGACAAACATCCACTCCACTGTAAACAAACTAAGCCTTCAAAGTAGTTAGATAACAAGCTATGTTCATTACACACAGCTTGCTAGCTATCAGCTATAGTGAACTAGCTAGCAGCTATAGTGAACTAGCTAGCGATACTAGTTAGTTACTTTTAATCTTGACACCACCACAAAGTAAATTAAAACCATGGACTGTTTAGGCATAAAACTGTATGTTCATGCTTGTTTTGGAAGACATTTCAGTTAGCTAGTTACTTTGAGTCAAGTCAGGTTCTTCCACAACAAATCCATCCAATCATGCCTTTACTGCTTTATGCACCAGTGCACAGTCATGCTGGAAGAAAAGGGCCTTCCTCCAACTGTACCCACCAAGTTGGAAGCGTTACAATTGTCCAAAGTGTCTTGTTATTCTGAAGCATTATGACTTCACTTCACTGGAACTAAGGGGCCTGGGCCAACCTCTGAAAAACAACCCCAAAGCATCATCCCTCCTCCACCAAATTTTACAGCTGGCAGTGAGGCAGGTACTGTTCTCCTGGCACTCACTAAACCCAGACTTGTCCATCAGACGGTCAGATAGAGCGTATTCAGATAGAGCGTATTCAGATAGAGCGAACAGTACAATTCATTACCACCGGAAAACATGTTTCCACTGCTCCAGAGCCCAGTGGTTCACACCACTCCATATGAAACTTGTTATTGTGTTTGATGATGTAAGGTTTGCTTGCAGCTACTCAGCCAAGGAACCCCATGCCATAAAGCTCCCAGTGTACAGTTTTTTTGCTGATGTTAAATGCTAGAGGAAATTTGGCAGTTACTTAGGCATCAGCGACTTGGCGACCCTGCTCTGAAACTTTATGTGGTCTACCATGTCGGTATTGAATTGCTGTCATTCCTAAATGCTTCTACTTTTCAGTGATACCACTCACAGCTGATCGTGGAATATCTAGGAGGGAAGAAAATTCACAAACTAACTTGTTACAATGGTGGCAATCTATCACAGTACCACACTCAAATGTAGATAGCTGTGTACAATCACCCATTCTTTCACCAATGGCTGTAAAGGCAAATGTGTATGTGCCTGATTTTATAGACCTGTGGCAATGAGACTAAATGAAACACCTGAATTCAATGATGAAGTGTGTCTCAATACTTTTGTCCACAGAGTGTATATTAACTAAAGGTGTCAGCTTACTATTAAACTTTCTATGTATGATGATCTGACTACAGTAAAAAATAAATAAATCATATAGCATGACTCACAATTTAGCTAGCTAGCTACTTATAGGTTGTGATGCCCATCTTTTAGAGTGAAGCCTTCTTGATATTGCCTAAGGGTTGAGAAACTGTCGAAATGTGCTGAGCAAAATAACAACTTCTCCAGGACCCTGTTGAATATGAATGTCAACCATACTTGTCAAATGTCAGTCCACATTAATATTTTTTGGGGGTAGAAGGCTGGCTAGTGTATACAAATGTTAAGGGAGTAAGTAACCGCCCATCTAGAATTGTTGGAATTGGTTAGTTTTATGACTCTGTTTGCTTATGCAGGGTTTATATATATATATATATAAAGGATTCAACAACTCTTCTTGTTCAACTATGCCAAAGTAAACAACGTTTTCCATTCTGTGGCACCTTTAATATGTGTTCACCTGTAATACCGTGGTTCTTGGTATGTATATGTGCATCCTGCTCATAAACTCTTACTAAGTCTTATTTAGGATGGATGAGTTGCCTCCAGCATAGAGAGTCACTGGCCTGGATTTGGACCCAGGAGAACAGCCCCTTACAACACATTACACGGGAATGTGATCACAGTGATGCAGTTTCTTGCTTATTTGCTAAAATGGATTATACAGCCCTTTTTAGTACCTAAGACTCCAGTCTGCTGAGAAGAGAGAGTTACCTGGCTTTATAGAAACAGGGCCCAGAAATTCCATTACCTTGAGAAGCTTGTTAAACTCGGACTCAGTCATCTTTAATACGATACATGTTATTGTGGGCTTGAATTTAAGTTACGTGACACTGACATCTAAATTAATCATTTGAAGCCCTGAGAAAATTAATCAAAGCTCAACAAAGATGTGTAATGACTGCATATTTAATTCTGGTCTGGAGAGTGAGAATGTTTAAGTGTTGTGAAGTGAAGGGATATGAAGAGCAGCATGAAGGACTGGAGAAAATAGAAGAGAAATATTTTTGCTGTTGAGGTCAACTATGAATCTGCACAATTACATTTTGGGATAAAAATCCCACTGAACAGTTCCATCTGCACAGTGTAGATTCATCATAGTGGTACAAAATAACTATAGACCGTCTGTCATGAGCTGGTACATTTGATTACAGCTTGTCAGACAGAAGCATCTGAACACAGTATCATTACTACATAAGGACCTTTTGCACAAGGGTACAATATTTGTTTGTTGGAATTATGTATATTGACTAGTTCACATTCACAGGACAAATGAAAATGGCAATTTGCAAATAGTAACTAGTACACAAGACTACACAAGACATTAAAAAGAACCATGTTCATACACTTATCACCTAATTTATTAGAAACATTTATTTTTTTTAGCAACACCTAGCAGGATTACAATTAGGATCTGCTGTACAACTGCTGCCATGCTGTTAGGCGATTTTTTTTGAGGGGATATGCCTGATACCATGAAACTGATTACCAGTTTCACTGGTAAGAATCACATACACGTAATATACATTTAGTTGTGGTCCTGTGAGCCAGCGGTCAGTGGATTAGAGGCAGGATTATAATTACCAGGAGGCAATTACCATAATGATAATTCGAGTTTAGAGCCTATTCAGGACCACTGACTCCCTTGTTCCATGAGTAATACCTGGATTTGATCACCTTCAACCACACTGACAGACTGACAGGAATGAAGCAGTTGAAGAATTTAATGAATGCATTAATGTGTACAGTTCATGTGTACTACCAGTACTGTGTGTAATGATATGTACAGTATTACCAGTCACGTCAACTGGTAGCTCACTGACTGGCCAATTACCAGTTAAATCAACATCCAGGACTAGATTTGAAATGCAAAGATTTCTAGACTAGGATAACAATGATGTAGAAAGTCAGAATGTCAGGACAAGGCACTAAGGACTAAGCACGATTTCAGAAGGAACAAAGTAAAAATACTGTACTATTTACAGCGTGGTTTAGCATGGGAACAGTGATTGGAAATGTCTGGCGTGGAGCAGGAGGAGGCAGGAGTAGGAGCTGCAGTAGGGTCTCTGACACATTCAGCACATTTATATCCTGTTCTTTGACCTTGATCCTCCCTACCTCGTCTGCTACGCTGTTTGGTTAATGAGGCAACAGAAAGCACACGTCCTGAGGGGAATACACTCCATAGAGGATGCGGCCTCAGCAGGTACACTCTGGTTATTTCATCATTATGACAGCATAGCTTGTGCCAAAGGACTATATTGGCTCAGCTTTGATGGCTGAGCAAAGACTGAGTGCCGGTTGAGTCTTCATGACCTCATAACTTTGGGTCTTTGGTGATTTGGTGCTGTGGACCCTCAGGTTGTATCAGTAAATTCTCTTTCTTAAACAATCAAGGAAACTTCTCTTCAAGAAGAAGGCATTTTTTCTTATCCTGCACATAGAAGACCTACTGCTCTACAGAACTTGTATAGAAGACCTGTGGAATCATTAAAGGAACACGCATAATGAGGTGTCAATGCAATATTGAAAACTTACAGTACTGAAATGTTGGATTCTCTTTTGCGCATTTCGATCCTGTCACCCTGTAGAGATGGCTGAGGCTCTGTGAAGATAATGCAGAGGAAGAAGAGTCAGAAGTGTTTCTACTCAAGGAAATGTTCTTTGTTCAGGGCTTACACACGGCAAACCAAGCAGAACTGGACTAAACTAAAGGAGGAAAAATGAAGTACGATACATGAGACCATCACACGTCAATAAGATAACAAGGCACAAATTACTAATTACTAGAAGGAGACTTAACACAAGCAAAATATTTTAAACAAATTTACAGGTTGCAGGTAGATGCACAAAAGTCTGTGATTCTCCACCATGTTCTCCCCCTTCTCCCGGTCAGGTGCCACAAATACAAAAATGGTAGTTACAAAACAATGTACATGGTCTAGACCAGTTTTTGACAGAACAGGTCAGTGGATCACCTATAAAATGGTAGTAGGAACAACCCTTCGTTCGTTCCGTGGTATGACCCTACCTCCCAGCTCAGCTCAGGATCCCTCTTCTCCAGGAAGGGAGCAGACAGGTTCTTCCCTCTGCAGGAAGTGGATCATTTCCTCAGGAAGGAGACAGAATCTTTCACGGCTGCTTAATTCCTCTTACTAGTTCTTACCTGGAACCAGTGCAAAAAATTGTTTACATTTTATTTAATCTAATAATTCATTCATACCAAATATGCAGATATCATATCAAAACACAGTGATCAATGTAGAGCTTTCTCTGTATGTAGTGAACCAGTTTTTACAGCTCTACTTTACAACTTTTACAGCTCTACTTTACAACTTTTACAGCTCTACTTTACAGCTTTACAGATCTACTTTACAGCTTTACTGTTTCACTGCCCTGCTTTACAGCTTTACTAATCTTCTTCACTTTTAGTGCCTTGATTTACTGATCTGTTTCACTGCTCTGTCTCAGGGCCCTGGTTTCTGATCTGTTTCACTGCTCTGTCTCAGGGCCCTGGTTTCTGATCTGTTTTGGGGATGTGTTGCATTACCGCTCTGTTGGAGTAAGAGGGTCAGATACAGAGAGAAAGAGAGAGATAGACAGGAAGAGAGAGAGAAAGTGGTCAAGGTTATAACTAATTCATTTGATATCTCCTACCCAAATATTTAAGTGTTCTTGAATCCACATTTTACATCTATTTTTCCTTTTCATCATCTTTGCTTTTTTGTGCCATGAATTCTCAGAATGTATGTGGGAAGCTTAGCAGAAAATTCCAGAATGGCTCACTATAGTAGAAAGGGTACACACACAAACACACATCAGACATACACACACAGGATTCTTAGCCAACAGGAACAGAAACGACCAGAAGAAATATGTCAAAATTGTTGTTACATTAGCAGAGTAACTCTCATTTTCTCCACTTCTCTCTCTCTCTCTCTCTCTCTCTCTCTCTCTCTCTCTCTCTCTCTCTCTCTCTCTCTCTCTCTCTCTCAATATAT
>JAOYMR010000001.1:16513423-16523667 GCA_025802075.1 Tenebrosternarchus preto | reverse complement strand
CCCCCCCCCCCCCCCCCCCCCCCCCCCCCCCCCAACACCAGATGATGATATATTGCATCAATTTAAGGTTCCCATTTGGGAGAAGGAGGGAAATACATTCATCTGCAAACCTTAAAAGAAGTGGAGGAAGAGGAATCCCAGTGAGGGGCGGAGCCAGTGGTCATCCCAGGGAGGCTCACGATGGGCCCTAATGATCCGCACTAGGAGTTATTCCTGGCGGTCCGTATCGCGTGGCCTGGCATTTCAATCCGGCCAATTGGAGAGCGTCTCCGACCGGCGTGGAGACCTCTCAGAGTTCGAGGGTGCAGCTGCGGAGGAGGCGCCCTGGGGCCCGGAATAAGGGCTTAATTGGATTTCTGTACTTCAATAAAGCGACCGGGTTCAGTCCCGGTAGAACCGGGGGCCACTCTGATGGTGCACTAATGACTGAGGAAAAACTCTCAACGCTCGGTCCACTACCTGCACCTCCTGCAGTAGGAGAGATCAGAAAAAGTGTTAGAATTCACGTTAGAGTTCTGCAGCTGGCCACCATGCCATTTCTCAGCAGAGGATGCGATACCAGAACCAATAAGTAAAGTGTACACATTATTACATGGTGCGAGTATCTGGTCTTCACCATGGCAGACAGAACTGTTGGTGCAGTGCAGTTAGAATGAAGAAAATCTCTCTGAACTCTGAAATGATACTGCACACTCATCAATGCCATGAAACACTGAGAAGGTATTACTTCCTTGCACAGTACTATAATTAAACTGTAATTATACAATAACAAAAATAACACTCTCAAGGACTAGTAAAAAATAAAAATAAAAAAAACTATGTAAACATCTTTCTGTCCATCTCCCTCTCCCTCTCTCCCTCTGTCACTGTCTATCTCTCTCTATCTTTCTGTCCTTGTCCGTCTCTCTCTCTCTCTCTCTCTCTCTCTCTCATTCACCTTAGCATATAACAGTGCAAACACAGTGCTGCTGAACTGTCTAAGGAAGGCCAGCTTTTCTATTTATTAGTCATTTTTGCACACTTAGCATCTCCTGCTCAGAGGCTTTCACTCTTCAGAATGCTAATCGTAAAAGTAAGCATAAAACAGCTCAGAAGATACTGACATTGTTTCTTTTTTCTGATAACAGAAGAGAGAGAGAAGGAGAGAGAGAGATGGGGAGAGAAAATAAAAGAGAGAATGAGAGAGAGAGAAAGCGAAGAGAGATAGTTAGTCCTCATACTTCAATAAACATTCCAAATCTACAAGAGATGAGTTTCCTCAAGGAAAGAGATGAATTTCCACAAAGACTTATCATCATCTACAGGAAGTGAATGCCAGGAAAGAGGACACAAAATCCTCTACCAATTTATAATTTTTTTAAAAATGACTTGCTAAATCAGGGTGTGTCATATGCAAATGATATGCAAATAATAGACTGGTGTGTTTCCACAGGGAGACGCTGATTAATGAGAATTGCCCAAACAGTTCGTTTTTATGTAGTTTAATTGCTTATGTTGTATAACGAAGGTTTCACATATCTGGGGTCGTGTAGTCATGTCATTCCTGCATTCCTAAAGTTAAGGGTCAAGCTTAACGTTTTCATCTGTGTGTCCAACTCAGCCAATGGTTGAAACTCTCATAGCTTTACAACATGAAAACGTGCTGTAATTTTAGTGCATTTCATGAATGGATTTCAGTACCATTGAAACAATCCACTCCCTTATTTATATAAAATGTGCACCTTACACATCACAATTTACCCTTGTATGAATTAACATGAACTATAGCATAATGTATGGGCACATTGCTATACTGAGCCAATACAAATGGAGAGCACAGAAGTTTCTAGTCACATAAAAACCTTGCAGAGTTTCGTTACAGTTTACCAATGAACTGAAGTCCTAATTAGCTAATAATGGAAAGGCAGCCATATTACCTGAATTCAAACTATGAACCTGTATACCTGTCAAAGCCAGAGCCCTCAGGCTTCTATCAACATCACTTTTCTCTGAAAATATATCACTACTAATAAATAAGAGATATGAATTATGAAGTTTCAAAAATACGGCCTTTGCTGTTTATTTTATAAATGTCTAAACATCCAACCTGCTCCCTCTCTCAGACTGTTACCTTGGTGATGTTCACTGGAGGTAAACGAAAATAAAAGCAATATTTTGGCAGGTTTTGTAGATTATGAAAAAACTATAAAAAAGAAGCATTTGACTCAATTTGGCATATAGAATGTGGGGGAAAACTGTAATGTCATTAAATCAATAACCTCACACTGCAAAACTGCTTTTAAAATGGAAAAAAAAATCACTGAAGTACACAGGGTTTCATACTTCCTTGACTAAAGTTAAATGTCATCTTTATATTTATTGGTTTGCTGATTAGATTATTTTATTGATACCGTAGGTACTGAAAGCGTCCAGTTCTGGAAGAGTTATGTGAGATGTGTCCGTAATTTCATACTTAACAAATAAAAAGTGTAACTTTTCAAAGCAGAAGTCAGTATAAATTCCTTTACAACTGACAAAACAAATATAGAACTTACGTGGCATAAAAATAATTTCTACAGGCAATTTTGCTTGCTTGGCTGTGAAAGAAATCAAGAACAGTGAGTGTCATTAAATCTGCACTCTCTGTAGAATTTGCGCTATAGCTGATCGCCACGCACTCTTGACCGCAGGTGATTATCAGCTGCCTCCGTTCTGCACCTAAACTGCAGCAAACATACTGCGTTGCGTACGGCCCGGTTGTCTTGCGGCCCGAGCCGTCGCTCTCCGTCGCCTTTTGTTCCTAAATGAATATACGCTTTTCGTTTCCGTTTTCGTTTTGTTTTTGTTTTTGTCGAACAGCTAGGGAGATTCAAGATTCCCCTTGTCTTCCGCACCCTCACTGCCTCCGCCGTCACATATGAAATGTTTCAGACCGACTGACTCACTGTTCACAGGTGCGATTGTGCGCACCAGTTACTCACCTCCACAACAGGTTTCTAAAACTGAGCTGTAAATCCTCCAGTGGAGAGAGAACTAAAAACTGGACATTCATGGATAAACACACACACACACACACACACACACACACACACACACACACACACACACACAAATAATAGCATGGACTTCTTCCTCCAAAAGTTAAAGCCCAGCATAAAGGCTTAGGATGGGTTCAGTGGCATTCTCCACCACACTGACAAGACACCAACCTCTAAAAAATATAACCATTGATCTCTGTCCTAAATGAATGCTTTGTAACACTATGATTGGTTGTTTTATTTAGAGACAGACAACAACAGCTGCTTTGCAGTGTGTGTGTGTGTGTGTGTGTGTGTGTGTGTGTGTGTGTGTATGAGACTGAGAGAGAGTGAGTGAAGGAGCAAGAGAGAGGGAGAGAGGTGTGAGGGAGCAAGAGAGAAAGAGACAGAGAGAGTGACAGAGAGAGTGTGGTGTGAGGAAGGATGGCAGTCCATCCTTGGAGTGTGTGTCCTTCAGTTCTGCTGCTAATTCACCCCGACTGTCCAATCAGCTCTCTCAGGGAAACCTGCGGAGCTGCGTGGATCTTTCTGCAATCTGGCAACAGCTAAGCAGTCATCTAATAATAAAGATGGAAGCCTCCATCTAGCAGGGTGTAGTTCTGGTCACGGGCCCCCTGCAGACACTTTTCTGCCATGTCAGGCAGACAGCACTCAGTTGTGTTCTCCAAATCACTCCCTGCAGTTTCTGCTTTCTGAAAGCATAGACCCTTTTAATGGCCTGTAATACAAAAGTCTTTTATACTTTTGGCCTGCCTCCTCCTGGGAGAGAGAGAGAGAGAGAGAGAGAGAGAGAGAGAGAGAGGGAGCAGGGTGACGACTCCCATGATGCCACATGCCTCCCCGCAACCTGGAAATTACTGGAAAATCAATGTTTAGGGTTCTTAAGAATGTTTATTTGTGTGTGTAAGTGTTTAATGAGCTTTTCTGTCCCCTTTGGTTTTCTGTTTAGCAATTTTAGGGTCACCCTCATCGTGTGTGTGAGCATTTTAGTTGCCCTCCCGCTCTTCCCATCTGCCTCTAGTCATTTATGTCGTTATTCCTTTGTACCACGAAGAGGTTATTTGTTTTGCTTTTTGAAATGGCTTTTTCTGGATCTTCTACACAGATGCTATTATATCTCAATTATTTTTGCACTGACACGATGGGTCATTCATACACTTCTAGAACTCAAAAAGTCCTCAGTTGGAGCTCAAGTACTGGCCTCTGGAGCTTATGGGGACCCTGGTAAGAAAGAGTGTGTTGGGAGCTTATGGGGCCCCTACTCTCTCTAATGTTGGAAAAAAAAAAACACCCAGCATGTGAAGCATATGGACTTTTGTTATGAGGAAGTAAAACAGAAGATTCATTAGAACAAGCGTCTGGACAAAAACCTGGATGTTTAACAGCGCCATGTTTACACCAGAGTCCCCAGAGGTTATTAGGACAGGCTTTGATCAGACAAAGGTGGCGAAGGCAGGAGACTTAAACACACATATCATTACCGTGGATGACGCAACCCAAAGATGGCAGTGGAGAGTACTGAGGGCGTGGAACACGACCCTAGAGCAAGGAAGTTAGCGAGCGCTATTCCAAATGCATCCTCTTTGAGGGCGAAGGAAGAGCTCGAGCTCCATCTCAAAAACATTGTCGTCTGGTGTAGGCCGTCGCACACTGAATGACGGTGAAGAAGAGCACCTCCCATTCCTGACCACACCCTTGAACCCTGAGAGGCTAACTGACTGTTGTTGCACAAGACAGTTACATAATTCCAAACCAAGCGCTCTAAAACCTGAGCACTTTATACCTCTGTGACAGGTCAGAAGATCCGAGAAGCTTTAAAAACAAATTATTTGGCTTTTTTTCCTTTTTTTTTTTTTTACAGCCTCTGAGTGTGCTGTAGGGCCTTTGAGAACATGCTGGGTTATGTATGTACAGGGATTTAAATCCATAAGCTCTTTTCCTAGCCATTTAATTTCGCTTTAAACATCTTGTTTAATGTCAGATGAGAAGAAGCCTTAATCCAAGCTGGGCTATAACAGCACTGGTCAATATGAAGATGGGACAAAGTGCAATTTACATTATGTGTTCAAACTGATGCTTGTCACTTCCTCTTGGTCTGGGAGTACGGAATGTCGAAACGAATCACCTCAACTGAGAGCAAATCCACCGAAAATAACATTCTGCTCTAAAACCAATGAACCCCGATTATGCAACTGTTGCAACTTCATTGTAACCTTTTGCACTAACGCTGATAAATGCTAGTTATGTACCTGGTACAGAATCCTGTTCTGTTGTCAGATCAAGATGGACTTTACAATCACTGTTCATTGTCCCAGAATCATAAATCTGCCTATTACCTAAATATACAAGGTTAGCGATGCACTGGTTGGGTTTGTATTATCAAAAGTTGGTCTAATCTACTAGTTTCTAAACTGAATTGAACAAATTCTAAAGTCAAATCTTTCAAGGTTGTAACCCTAATTTGATCATGGTGATTGATTCACTATGTCTAGTGTGGCTCTGTATCTGCAGATCAAATGCAGACTGTAACTGAATGTTGTTAGATATGCTAAGATTATGTATAAACGATACTGATTTCTTCATTCTGCTGCATGTCTGTGTGTGTGTGTGTGTGTGTGTGTGTGGTTTCCTTCTGTGTTCCACAGGTTGGACTTATTCAGAATGGACATATTGACCACACGCTACCTTTGCTTTTGCCAGCTGTTTGAGATCAATAGCAAATTTGATCTACAGGTTCTGAGATGGTGACCAAGTTAGTAAAGATTGAGTAGTTGTTGAAGCACATTTTAATACAGGCATAACAAAAGTGTATATGACTGCACTTCTGAAAGTCCTGACACAGACGTGTATGTGATGGCACTGATCAAAGTGTGAACATACATACCTGTGGTGTGAACATACATGCTGAACTGTCTAAGGAAGTTCTTTGTGGTGTTCTTTGTGTTTAGGCAA
Source organism: Tenebrosternarchus preto (assembly GCA_025802075.1). NCBI lineage: Eukaryota > Metazoa > Chordata > Actinopteri > Gymnotiformes > Apteronotidae > Tenebrosternarchus > Tenebrosternarchus preto. The sequence continues at coordinate 16,517,698 of JAOYMR010000001.1, read as the reverse complement.
GTCAGTAAATGCTTTTGCAGAAGGGATGTCTACGTGGGTACAGCTACAACCAATAATGCATACGTGGGTACAACTACAACCAGCGGTGTAAGTGTAGGTACAGCTACAACCAGCAGTGTAAGTGTAGGTACAACTACAACCAATAATGCATACGTGGGTACAACTACAACCAGCGGTGTATGTGTAGGTACAGCTACAACCTCCAGTGTTGTAAGCGCCAGCACTGTATACTTTTAAGTGACTATTAATGTCCTCCTGACTGACATGTACCAATAGATATACTGATATACTGATAGAGCACTGGGTTTTATTTTTCTTATTAATCTTATTAGAGAGAGTAATAAATGCTACTGTGAGGTCGCACATGTACTGTGGCTCCAATGAATTAGCTACAACCTAGCAAAATGACTAAGGCAAAAATAACGATCGCTTAAACCTCATAACACAGCGTCCTACGTAGAAAACCACACAACCTTAAAATAAATATGAACAAAATGAGCAGTGGGATAAGATGGACATCATTTGTGGAGCAAAAACACGTTCATACGCTGCCATGACGCCCTTTCCACATTGGGAGGGCGGGAGACAATGATTAGGTGCTGGAACTCGCGTTCATCCACCTCGTGATGCAGTGAACCTGTTCGCCGCAGACCGCTCTCTATATAAACCAAGCGCGCGCCACAGCCGGATTACAACTAAGAACAGCTCCGTGGTGCTGAAATCATTGGCGCAATATCAGCCGCGACACTAAAACACCCAACATACGTGACACAATGGAGGCTGGAGTCAGAGCGTCCCACTGGAAACTTTTTCTACTTTATTGCTTACTGGCGGAGGGTCTGACCCAAGATTTCGGACAGACGCAGTTTATTTGCACGTCCGTGCCCAAGGATATGGACATATGCACTGCCACGTTGCAAAACAGCGTGCCGGGAGAGGACCTGAAGACAACGGTCATGCAACTAAGAGAGACCGTGCTTCAACAGAAAGAAACTATCGTGAACCAAAAGGAAACGATCAGGGAACTCACTTCCAAACTGGCGCGCTGCGAAAGTCAAAGTGTGTCCGAACCGGGCGAGTCGCGCGGAGGTGGACGGCGAAAAGAGCCGGGCTCCAAGAACACTATGGGAGATGTATCAAGGGGTACGACGGACACGTTGACGCAACTGTCACAGACTTTACAGACACTAAAGCAAAGACTAGAAAATCTTGAGGTAGAGTATGTGAAAACGTTATACCCGACGACTCTAATTTGCCGATATGTGTTTTTCCGTGCAGGTCTGATTCTTTTGGGATTAATTAAAATTTTAATCCGTTAAGATTACTATTCAGCCTGCAGTGGACATCCCGTGGTTCAGTCTGTGCAACACTTGATACAACTTTAGAATATCTCAGTAGTATTTAAATGCGGCAGTGTTGTTATACATTATTTCACAGTAACGCGGTGGCCCATGTACAAATTAATTCGGAGAATTAATAACGTATAAAATTTGTTCGATCAAGGACAAACGTCTGATGGTCACAATTTTAGTTACCGAAGTACTCGCTCCGAGTCTCGCGGCGCAAAGTTAACACTGCCTTGGCAGTTCCCTGTTACCTCGTTGAAAATTGAAAAACGAATTTTGCTAATGCCATTATTCTATTCGAATTCGAAATAAATTATTTAATGTCACATTTATTTTTCACAGCAATTTAGCCGTAACAACAGCTCTGTCCAAGCAAACAGTCTGAAAGATCTGCTTCAGAATAAAATCGACGACCTGGAGAAGCAAGTACTATCCCGCGTGAACAGTTTGGAGGAGGGTAAATCCGGGCTGCGCAATGAGAGCGAGCAGCGCGGACGCGTGGAATCCACTCTCACCTCCATGCACCAGCGAATCACCGACTTGGAAAAAGGTGAAAATGTGCTTTTTACAGTCCAGCGCCTCACGCAGATCATACAGAAATCGATAACATCGACGCAAACCTTTACTTAATATTGTGTAGTTTTTAAACCGGATCAGCGGACTCGGATAATAAATCGGCACCGCACCGGAGCTTAGATTGTCGCATAAGACTCCGTGAGAAGGAGGGGTGGTGCGAGCTGCAACGCTTTGCATACTCCACGTTTTCACTTTTATACGTCACTCTGGTTGACAGCGGGGTAATTAACTGATACCAACAGTTTATTTTTGCGCATGCTCATTCTCTTTCTTTTTTTTTAAACGATGGCACGTTTCATGATAAAAACAACATTATTCCACATCCACAGGAATTAGGGATAAGGTAAATAAACATAAGAGTGCTCTTCTGCTGTTTTGTGGCTGTCAGGGTGCGTCAGATTTGTTTTGTCACTTTGACAAAATACGTCAAATTTTTCTGTGCCCCCTAAAAAAATCGGTAATTGATAACGTCAGCGTGTCCGAATAATACTTTATGTACTTTGTAGTTCTACCTTTTTGATACGGCTGTACGGTAGTAGTTCTTCATCCAATCATGACATTACATTTGTACATTTATGATAAAAAAAAAAAGCTGTCATTGGACTGATCTGTAGGCCTAATCCTTCACAGAACTAAAGAGAGTTTTTTATTCATTTATTTAATATATTAATTTGGTTTTTTTTACCTCCAGGCCAGAAGGAAAATAGACCAATAGACAAATTCCAGCTGACGTTCCCGCTGAGGACGAACTACATGTATGCTAAAGTTAAACAGAGCTTACCGGAGATGTATGCGTTTACCGTGTGCATGTGGATAAAATCCAACGCGTCTCCAGGCGTAGGAACACCGTTCTCTTACGCTGTTCCTGGTCAAGCCAATGAATTAGTCCTTATTGAATGGGGAAACAACCCTATGGAAATACTCATCAATGACAAGGTAAACACTTTTTGAACATGTATGAGCACTGTAGAGTTTTGGTAATCATTTTAAACATTATGTTTGATTATGTTATTATTATTAGTTTTTGGCACATACTTTGGATAGAAAAGTGCCATTATGAATTGAGAATGTGAATGAATTAATGTATTTGGTCATATTCTGGCAGTAGTGCATGGTTTGAATTTTATGTAAATTGATCACTCCTAAACTACTGATGTTTAAACAAAGCTTAAAAAATTAAAGAGTAATGCTGTTTAAAAAAAAAAAAAAAATCAAAAAGTGTCTAAAGAACTTGATATTTTACAGAGACATTTTCCGGTCTGAGCTGTCAGTCTAATGAAGCCCACAGTACATGACTGCCAGTACCTACCTTTCAACTTTAACATCACTAAGAATACATTCTTTTTTTTATATAAGGTCGCAAAGTTGCCCTTTCTCATCAACGATGGTAAATGGCATCACATCTGCGTTACCTGGACGACGCGTGATGGCGTGTGGGAAGCCTTCCAGGACGGCGTGATGAGGGGCACAGGAGAGAACCTGGCACCCTACCATCCAATCAAACCCCAGGGGATGCTGATCTTAGGACAGGAGCAGGCAGGGCGACCCCTCTGTGACCTTTGACCTCTGTGACCTTTTTCTCCACATCCGCTGCTTTCAGCAGTGAAGCTGCGTTCGTAGCTTTTAGCCGTAAACCTTTCCAACGGCTTTAAATGCCTATCAAAGTGCTGAGTGCGTAAGTGGAATCCGCCCGTTTTGCTCGTCAGACATGATGCTGCGGGGTATTACAGGATAGTTCTATGATCGTGGGGCTGAAATGGAACAGGACATTAGCTTCAGATTACAGTCCTGCACTGCAGCTTACACTGGGACCGAAGCTTCAACCAGCCCATGTCAGCAAGAAAAATCCCACACCACTAGCAGCCCATAACACAACTCCCTGTTTGAATGCATCAAGGCTTTTCAAATGTTTTTTGTTTAATTCGATGTTAACAGCTCTTATTTGGCCTGGGATGAGACACTTCCCTTATCTGAAAGTTACTGCAGCATCAGTTAGTTTGAGCAAACAGCTGATACCACATGGGGGTTTAATGCTAGGTGGCACCAGTAATGCTCCATTCCTACTAATCTTCACACCTGTCCATTTATTTTACTGAACCACCTTCTTAAAACAAGATGATGTGAAATAAAGTCCCTGAATAAGAGAGACTGTTGACGTGTTTTGGGGGTTTAGACCAGTACTACAGGAGGGTTTAACGTCCCTGAATAAGAGAGACTGTTGACGTGTTTTGGGGGTTAGACCAGCACTACAGGAGGGTTTAACGTCCCTGAATAAGGTCCCTGAATAAGAGAGACTGTTGACGTGTTTTGGGGGTTAGACCAGCACTACAGGAGGGTTTAACGTCCCTGAATA
>JAOYMR010000001.1:16494787-16507322 GCA_025802075.1 Tenebrosternarchus preto | reverse complement strand
AGACCAACGTCTGATCTACATACCCCAGCACTGAGGCCGTCTCGTCAGACCAACGTCTGATCTACATACCCCAGCACTGAGGCCGTCTCGTCAGACCAACGTCTGATCTACATACCCCAGCACAGGGGCCATGACTGCTCATTAAAGCTGACAAGTGCATTATACCTCCAACAGGCATTGCTGCACCATTAGGGACAATAAGGCCCATGACAAGTGAAATGTTTAGAAACTTGAATTTGATCTGTGTGTGTGTGTTTATGTGTGTTTGTGTGTGTTTATTTGTGTTTGTGTGTGTGTTTATGTGTGTGTTTATGTGTGTTTATTTGTGTTTATGTGTGCTTATGTGGACTTTAAATGAGTACATGTGTGTATATTGCATCCATACTTATTAATGCAGGCATGTGCACATGCACACGTGCACACCGATATGTGTACACCCATACATGCACACTCGTACGTGCACACCCGTACGTGCACACCCGTACGTGCACACCCATACGTGCACACCCATACGTGAACACCCATACGTGAACACCCAGCTGACTTTGAGAAGAGCCTTTAAGGCAGGCTCTTGCCCTAGCAGCCTGCACAAGTCTGGTCCCCCCCGTGATGGGGAGGACACTCCACCACATCCACAGCCCCTTCCAAGGCTCCTCCACCTGTTCAGCATGGCTAATGAACACAGCAGTCCAACAGTCCTCTCCCAGCGGAGACCATGACAGTACAGGTAAACAACAAGATCTCAAAGTGGGTCAGTGTGTGTGTGTGTGTGTGTGTGTGTGTGGGTGGGTGTGTTTGTGTGTTTTCTGTGGAGGGTGATCCATATAAGCTGTTCCTGAACCCTAAGGGCAAGAGCCTTTCAGTCAATGCCAAAGGATTACTGACTAGAAACCCTGCATAGACACAGAACATCTAATGAGAGGATGTAAGGTTATAATACCACTGTATACCATGAATATGTACTTCATAATCTAATGCATCACTGTCTGCAAATCAGTTCTGAAAGGCTTCCCAGGTCAGCGGAAATTTCCCAAAGGAAGGACCTGAAGGTTATTCTATGATCTTTCATCCTGCTAAATAAATCAAGTCAAAAGAAACCATTAAACCAGACAGCGTCTGGATTCATTGACACTGTTGTATAACCTTATCCAACAAGAAATCAATTCAGGATCCACCTCCTGGAGCAAACAGCTCTGGAACCTACGCAGGTGACCATGGCGATAGCAGGAAGGAGTGCCAGGTCAGTGCATGGTGAGGCAAACGAGGTGATCATCATAACTCTGAAATGCAGAGTGTGTGTGTGTTTCGGCCGCCTGCTAGTGTTGTGGTGCTGCCGGGTGATTCACGGTCAGAGTTCAGGGCATGTGTCTGTTTCAGCATCCTCTCCAGATAAATATTCTGTCGTGCCCGGCCACCTCAGTGACGGACGCGGCAAGGCGCACTTCTTGAGACACGTGCACACGGTCTTCCGTCCGCGCGGCCCACATGAACGGTTGATTTAATTCCAGTGCGGGTAGACAGTGCAATCCATTCTTTCTTCTACATGAGGGAGAGAGTGAAGAGAGAGAGAGAGAGAGAGAGAGAGAGAGAGAGAGAGAGAGAGAAAGAGAGAGGGATAGAGGGACGAAGGAAATATGGAGAAAAAGAGAAAGCGAGGGGTAACCAGCAGGGAGAAAGGAAAAGAGAAAGAGAGAGAGACACACACAACCAAGGAGGGAAAGAGGAAAAAGACAGAGAGGGAGGGAGGGAGGGAAAGAGGGAGAGAGAGAAAGAGAGTAGATTCTCAGGGGAAATACAAACACAAACATTAGCCTGGCTGTGCTCTCTTTAGGCAACACCCCCGCTTTCTTACTCTCTAGACTCTGCAGAAATACTCTGTGGAGCATCTCATTACTATTCCAGGGCCCCTGTCGTTTCTGTGCCTGAAGCCTTCTGAGTTGCATTTCTGCATTGCATAATATGTGACACTTTGAGTATGGGGCAGATAATGAACAAATATTAATGAAGTAATACTGAGGTCGTGCTGTCATCCAGGCAACAGTTAACCACTTTGTCAGTGTAACTCTTGATGGGTTGAAAATTGATTCTCTGTAAGCACGTTTCATCCTGATTGGTTATTGGCTCTTGGAGTGAAAGCTGTGTTCGCCCCCTCGGCATTAAGTCAAGCTTGTTCACTTGGGGCATCGGTCTACACAAAGGGTTGCTTGTGATATTTGTCAACAAGATTGCTGGATGTAACCAAGGACAGGAGGACTTCCATTGATGCCTGTATCACTACTGTTTGCAGAAGTTGTCCTTCTGGCTTCAAACGCACACTTTGGTGGTTTCCAGGTGTGTGAAGACGTCAGTATGTGGATCAGCATTTCCAAGTCTGAGGCCAAGTCTTGCTCTCAGTGAGCTTATCTATCCAGGAGAAGCTCAGAGCAGAGGATGTGGTGGAAGTCAAAGCTGATGTGGTTTAGGCACCTGGGCATCTCCTACATGGCCAGTTGGGAGGAGGCCTTTTTGAGGTCTGACATGCGCTTACATCTCCTACCTAACCTGGGGACAACTGGGAATCACACCAGGAAGAACTGGAGAAAGTGGCTTAGGACAAAGACACCTGGGCTTCTTCACTCACCCTATAGCCATGGTGACTCTGAAACGGGCTGAGTGTGGATAGATACCTCCACCCTACCAATCTTTCATGGTGATACCGGCCAATCCAGACTTCTGCTTCCTGGCACAGCAGAACTGGCATTTGGCGTCTCCTCCAAGTGCACTGATGTCATGTCAGTGGCAGATTGAAAAGATTCAACATGCGTGTTGGAGATTGCACATGCCAGTCTTCACCCACCTGGTTTTGTGGCATCGAGGGGTGGAGGAGAGTGAGGTTAGTTAGCCAGTGGACAGAACTGGATATGACTAATATTGGTTTAAAATGGGGTAAAAAAAAAACATTGAACAGCTTCCCCAATAAGGTTCTGTTACTTACCATCTATCTTGGAAAACCCACTTCAAGATCTAGGAGAATATTCTCAGTTGTGTGACTGTTCGTTAGACTGACTGATTGATTAATTGATTGATTGATTGATTGCCACACAACGTCTCTGTGGTAACTGAATCTGGTATAACAAGATATAATTCAACTCTGTTGTAATACAATACACATACCACACAAAACAATACTTATACAATACATAGTCAGTAACAGCACACATATATAGCAAATGAAAATGAATTTGTGTAAATGTACATAATTTCCATCCAGCATATTACCTGAGTATGACAATGGACATGCAATCATATTAAAACAATAATCTTCGTTACTTGCTAACTTGTTTTACAGAAAATATTGCAGTATAGGAGAGTAAAACAAACAACAACCAACCAACCAACAATATCTTCTAGATGCTCAAATAACTAAAAACCATTTTGCCAGAAGGAATCTGCTCTTTCTGAGGTCAAACTGAGGTACTTTCTCTCTGAAATGAAGTGGAGTATTCAGTCTGGATGACTGAATTTCTGATCCATCATCAGAAGTCTGGCAGTGAAATCCGAGGCCTGGCTGGACTAAAAACGAATCCACCACAAAACCATACCATGAGTCTTACACTGAGGAATCTACCCACCATGGTTAATGCTTTTGGACTGGTCACCTTTAAAATGAGAAGAATAACAGATACATAAGTGATGCCCCCTCAAATAGTTCATTCTTCTGTGTGCAACATCTCTTTATGGTTAAAGGGACGATAAACCATAGTAAAAGCACCTAATTTAATGAGGGGCTTTATCCATGGATCGTAGAATCAAGTTCTTCTGAACATTTAATGGTAAAAGCAGAATCTTCCTGCACTTGTGCATGTGTGCAGAGAGATGAATACTTGCATATCAGAATTTTCTAGATCTGCACAAGGCCAGAAAGAATTCGCTCAGCACCAGACATTCTTTCACTTGCTCAATGCCCTTCTGTTTATACAGCCAGGTTTAAACAAGCAAGAAAAGTCTGCAACAAGAAACACTCCTGTTACACAAAACAACAACCCTGCCTCGTTCTTGCAAATTTTTTTTTCTTGTTTACTGTATGAAATGCAGAACGCACCCAAAAATTCTGGGCAGCCCGAGAAAAGCCTGAGCAGACTTGAGTGGCTCGAGTTACCGCCGCTACAGGCTTTCCTGAGTTTTCACAATATTTCGAATATCCCAAATACACCCGTCACTGATGTCAGATCATCCTCGTGTTTTGGACTCCAGACAATTCGCCTATTGTAAAGAAAAACAGGCTAGAGTTCTAACTGGGGTGTCAAGGACCAGTCATGGACAAGAATGTGCCGGTCTTGTGTAAACAAGTTTAAGGGGCAGTAACTTGCACTGCAGACCGCAGATCAGGGTGCCAGATGTATAAAGTTTGTCATTCAGAGGGGCTTTAAAAAATGTTTGACATTTCCATACATTCAACTTCCATACATTAAGACAGAAAAAGTTAGTATTCATCATATAGATTTGTAAAATATGTAAAATACATAATTATTTATACAAATATATAAAAATAACATAAATGGTACATGGAAATGTAATTAAATGTAAAGGCAGAGCAAGGAACAGTGGTAAAATAGTGAATTTGGTCAAGCAGATGTTAGATACTTTGAGAGTGGTTGTGGTAGGGGTTAGATCTGATCTACAGGGACATCAGACCACCCACAGGAGCTAACATCAACTTACACACCTCAGGCCACAACGACTACTGTAAAGAACTCTGCAGAGCTTGTCCACATAAAATATGAGGTGAGCTGACCCTCTGTCTACCCAGTTCAGACCCATACACATTACAAGTCAATGCATGGCAGAGCTGGAATATTTCTTTATATATAAACACTCCAAAATAATGTGAAATTACCCAAGAACACCCATTCCTCATACTTCACACCACATATTCACAATATTTACTGACAATGTTAATTAACAGTCCTTGATTTGAAAGCTGCACTTTAACTGCCTTTTAGGCAGTCTTTCAAAGGAGTGACTGAAATAGCGTTACTGGTTTCTCCTTAGTCTTAGGTAAAGTGTATAGGTACCACCTTCAGGGAGGAAATGCTCACAGTCAACACACCTATGGCCCCCTGCTGGACAGGAGGCACACAACACACAAACAACAGAAATTGAATCACCTGTGGTAGTGTCATTTACAACACCACAGAGAGCTGCTGTATCAACTTAGCATAGTTTTGGTAGGTGGTCACTCTGTAGACATGTTGGAAGGTTCAAATATAACATTATTAGATGGCCAATCAGATGTAAAATATTGTCAACCACTTGCTCAGCATCTGCTATAGGCACATTTGCAACACCCCAAAAAATCAGAATCCCAGAATTCAGTAGAACCCTGGATCTCCTGTGACTGCTTGTGTCTCTCTAAGGATACATGAAAGATTCTTCCAAATATCGATGCAAGAAGGTGAGTCACGTTAGGAACAGAAGAGCGAAAAAACAGTGTGGGAGGAAGCAGAGAAACAATGTTGTTAGGTGAGGGTTTTTTAAAAAAAAAAAATTCATCTTCATTGTCAGAAGATGAAAGTACACCATTCTTTAAATTAAAATGAAAATATTCTGTATAAACTGAATCAGCTTGACTTTTGCATACATTATTGTCAACACAAATGAAGCATTGGTTTAAAATGATTCTGTTCTTTTTGTTAAATAAGATTTTAGAGAAGCAGAAGATGGTTGGAAATGTCACTGTAAAAAACAACGGCAGGGCAGAAAGTGTGTCAACGCTCACTTTATAACCATTATTTAACAATCCCACTAAATAACACAATGCGGTTCAAGAACGTATTGAATGACATAATGCCCACAACAAACAACAGAGGTCCAGTCACCAGTACTGAAGCCTCATGTGCCTTCCAGGCTTGAAAGCCTACAGTCTGCCTTCCAGGCATAAAGGTCTACTGTCTGCCTACCAGGATTTTGCCTTTAAGGGTTGAAGTCCTGTTCTCTGCCTTTGAGTCATGAGTCTTGAAGGGCTACTGGTCTTGAGTCTTGAACTGGTCTGTTACCTTTACACTTAAACTCAACACTGCCAAAAGACTCCTCCACGTCAGACGAGAGTCTGTGTGTTGTCCATTGAGATGTGTGATGCGTGCACGGGAGTTTATGTAATCCTCTCCTGGACTTACTGCTTTCTGTGCTTGCCACGACAATCATGAATATCTACTGCCGCTTTATTCCACAGCTGCCCTGGGAATCCTTCTCAACCTAATGCTTAAACATGGAAACACAAGGTAACCTCTCTCACTGGTCACTTCCGACCCAAAACTAACACAGATCTAATACACGTTTCAATACAAGGAAAACACATTTATTGAAGGATTGAAGCAGCACAGTCTGGACACTTGGTGAGAAGTTCATAGCGGTGGCTGCATATGCTGAAGCTTTTGGTCCATCAATTGTTCCATATCTTCTCGACGGTTCAGCTCACGGCCAAAACTCAGCTCGCTGACATTCAACGCTCACCTCCCCAGGACGTTGACGCGTAAGGCCGGCGTCACGCTGCAAAGAGGAAGGCGCCGAGAAATGTCACACGCAGGCCTCATTACGGTGCGGCTGTAGAGGAAGAATATGCGATATCACTGACACAATGCCACAGACGTCAGCCAGGGGCCGAGCGAGCCTTCACAACGCGCGAGACTGCCACGGGGTAGCCGTGATGGGATGAGCAGCACACCGCTCTGCCTGGTGCAGACACGAATAATGAGACACACACATATGCGCACACACACACACACACACAAACACACACACACACACACTCCCATCACCTCCACTTTTTTCCTTCTTTATCCAGACTTGAAAATAGCAGCCCCTTACTGGCAAGTGAGTGGCACCATCAGAGCAGAGGTGAGAAATCATTCCACAGCATTCTAGGTTCTGTCTTCTTCCATTGTGTGTGGTGTGTCTGTACCTGCCACTGTGGGGCCGTAATGAAAACCAGTGAGACACATCAGTCATTATGAGTGATATCCCAGTGAACCCTCATTTATATTACTCCACCACGAGACACCTCCCTGCGGCTCCACCACTAGATAAAGTTTCGACCACACTGCTCCACCTTTAGACAGTTTCCTTCAACCACACTGCTCCACCTTTAGACAGTTTCCTTCAACCACACTGCTCCACCTTTATAGTTTCCTTCAACCACACTGCTCCACCTTTAGACAGTTTCCCTCAACCACACTGCTCCACCTTTAGACAGTTTCCCTCAACCACACTGCTCCACCTTTAGACAGTTTCCCTCAACCATACTACTCAGTCTTTCAACAAACCACACCACTCCACGTTTAGACAAAGCTGACCCCACCTCGCTGCTCCACCTGTGTACAAAGCTGGCCTCAGTCCTACTCCTTTATCTCTGGACAAAGTCGGCTCTTGTCAGACTGCCTCATGTGACCACACTGTGTTTGGGTGGAGGTGGGGAGTGGAGGTCGTTGTTCAGTGATTACTTTAACTATACATCTTCTAATGACCACTGAAATGAGGTGGAGTGCGATCAGAAAGCATCAACAGCCATGGCGTCTTGTGAGTAAGACGCTCTGTGTCCTAACGAAACGCGAACGTCAGAATGAGGCATGGATGGCAGAGCGGGTTAGCAAACATTGTAGGCCTGGTACCACGCCAAGACCCTGAGTGGCTCTGGCGTAGCGGCCAGTCGCGCCCGCATATTTGGCACGGTAGATGCCAAGGCAGCGATTCAGACGAAAGGCCGCCGAGGGGCCGATCCGAATGCCATACACAACTCGGTTTGTAGGATGGCAAAGCTGAAGTTATGCTCATCATGCACCAACTGGTAAAGAGTTTCCACAGTAAACTCAAGACAAACAGAAAGGACCAAACCGGCTGTTATACATATTTGGTGTAACTAGCTTTTAAAAATGAACAGTTGGCTTCTGCACAAACATCAATGCCTTTTTTTTCCTCTGATTAATGCTCTCCATATTTCACCCGATGATTAGTTATGGGGTTTCATTACAGCAAATTAATTAAACCAGGGGAAGGCAATGAAGAATTACATGGCAGCTTGAGTAAAAAAACCAAAACAAAACAAAACTGAGTGAACTGGGCTTTCCCTCTGTGAGCAGGTGGCTTCCCTCTGTTCCCTCTCCTTCTCTCTCTCTCTCTCTCTCTCTAATATATATATATATATATTTATATGTAAAACATTTTTGTGTGTTTCTAGAGCAACATAATGTTTTGGACTTACTGTGGAGGAAAAGTGTTTTTGAAGCAGTAGGAGATGAATCACAAATGACACTTTGATATTCTGTGCTGGGTCATATTTTATTTTCAAAGACTGACCCTCAAAATAATTCATTTAAAGCGAAGATGCTGTTTGTGTAAGTGATCCCCTCCTGTTTGTGTACGTGATCCCCTCCTGTTTGTGTAAGTGATCCCCTCCTGTTTGTGTAAGTGATCCCCTCCTGTTTGTGTAAGTGATCCCCTCCTGTTTGTGTAAGTGATCCCCTCCTGTGCTGCGGAAGCTCCAGATTTACACAGATGAATATTATTGTTCTTAACAGGCCCTCGTTTGGCTTACAACTGGCCTCTGTTTGTTAGTCAACGAAAAAGTTCTCCTTTTCTGGATAAATGAGCCCCTTAATGGTTAGACAGCCAGTCTAAAGGAAATGTGTAAAATAAATTATGAAGATATAAAGTTGTAGATATGTTTAAGATAAGAAAAGTCACATAAGAGTTGGGATATTCCACTGAACCCTCCTAGATCAGCTGTGAGGGAATGGGAGCTGTGATCACCCAGCCACAGTCTAGACAAGTCCATCCCTCCATCCCTCAAAACTCAGAGCAACAGAGGGTCTTCTGAAGGGAAGCCAAAGAGAGGCCACCAATGACTTGGTACAGAAAAAGTTGGTACAGACTGGTGAAGGTGCACCAGTCAATATCAAGAACTGTACATATGACTGACCAGTATGGAAAGGTGGCTTTCAAAAAGCCATTGTTGAAGAGGAAACCCATCAAAAACATTACTGGAGTTTTCCAAAACAGCATGGCTGCAGTCCAGTTTAAATAGAGGAGGAAGGTTTTTGATATAAGGGATACTAACATATTGCTGCCCATTCATAGAAAAAGAAACACTGTTTCTTCTGATGAAGGACCTCTGTCAGAAAAGCATCCAGTTTCCCTGGAAACTTTATGTACTACACTGAATGTTATTACCCCACCTTTTATATCTTTTATATATAACATACTCATACACCCACCCCCCATGGACACATGTAGTTACTGCTTCCCAGTTTGACGACATGCTCCTTCTCCATTGGTATTAACGAACAGCAAACCACAGGGCACTATAACCACACTATTGTCAGGACTGACCTGAAATCTCTCACCTGTACATTGCTTTGACTGCAGGGTAATCTTGACTTCCACTTTAAAGCATGAACATCTCCCCTACTCTGGTCCAGGACCAGCACTCTTGGAAGAAGGTGATCTCGGTTTGGACCATGGCTGGATCTGTATGCCAGCTCATAACGGCAACAGAAGAGACATGTTAGAACTGCACACTGAAATCCCACTTGGCAAAGTATCTGAAGTTAAAAAAAAATCCTGCGGACTGTGAGCTGAGGAGAGAGGGCTTAGTTTTTTCCAGTTATAGATTTGGCATTTCTCTAAGGTTTTGAGAAAGGAAGGTTAACTAAATGTGAGAAGTTGTTTGTGCTCTCACTGGCCCTAAGGGAGAATATTTCTGAGATGTGCTGAGTTTAGTGAGCCACAGATGAAGAAAACAGATGCTGCAGTTATGTTGAAATCACTTCAAGATCACTAAGAGATCACTGTGAGACCATTGTGAGATCACTGTGACATCACTGTCAGACCAATGTATTGTCAGTAAAGGAAACAGTTGTTGAAAAGATCCTCTGGGATATATATCAATTCCAACCATACTTCAAACAATTCTTTCCTACCGAGTTTCTCAGGTATGTGTCATTACAGCTAGACATCTTTAATGATTGCTGCAATATTTGCTTCAAGGCCACCTAGCTGTTGCCAATTTACTAACTTTACTAACGTCTGCTCCTGGCTAGGCATTAATGTTATGTCCAGTTAGGCAAAATTCAACTTGTAACCCGGTTGGTGCAACAGTGTTAAATTTACACCCAGAAAGTTACAAGTAATTTAGCTTATGACCAGGCCTGTTGAACTGACAAAAAGGAAAAGAAAAATTCTTATTTAAAATAGAGGCACAAACTTATACGTGTTTATGCGCTTGGGAAATTACTTCGCATACTTAAGTTTAAATATGGTGAGCTAATGTGAAGTATGGATGAGATTTCACAAGCTACCCAGCAGGCTTTGTGGGTATTCACCTCACAGTTAAACTGACTGCTACACAGTACACTGTGAAGCTATGAGACTTTCCAGCATAAGAATAATGACTGTTCCACAGAGCAGACGCAATACATAAAGAAATATCAATAGTCAAAAGCTATTTGAGAATAAGAGGTCATGATGTGAGGGGAGCAAATGTCATTATAGCAACAGTGAGGGCATTGATAAGGAGTGTAGACATGTTATCAGACATATGTAGCATATGTAGAACAAGACTATGTCTACTGAACAAGACTATGTCTACAGAACAAGACTATGTCTACAGAACAAGACTATGTCTATTGAACAAGGCTATGTCTACAGAACAAGTCTATGTCTATTGAACAAGACTATGTCTACAGAACAAGACTATGTCTATTGAACAAGACTATGTCTACAGAACAAGACTATGTCTATTGAACAAGACTATGTCTACTGAACAAAACTATGTCTACAGTCTACAGAACAAGACTATGTCTACAGAACAAGACTATGTCTATTGAACAAGGCTATGTCTACAGAACAAGACTATGTCTACTGAACAAGACTATGTCTACTGAACAAAACTATGTCTACTGAATGCACCCAGCATTGCTCTTACACTCTGAGGAACCGTAAACCATTGATATTGAGAACTATCCACACTAGAGAAATTCAAGTTTACTGGTTGACATTGGGGCCACCTTATCTTCTCTGAGCAGGACATATGATAGTCAATTTCTAGAGCATCAATTCTTTTCTGTAGAATCAATGTCAATCTGGATAAATAACATTTATACTCCAAATATCAGCCTAATCAGAGTCCAGTTGGTCATTATTATTTTTCTCTGAGGC
This sequence comes from Tenebrosternarchus preto, assembly GCA_025802075.1. Taxonomy (NCBI): domain Eukaryota; kingdom Metazoa; phylum Chordata; class Actinopteri; order Gymnotiformes; family Apteronotidae; genus Tenebrosternarchus; species Tenebrosternarchus preto. The sequence continues at coordinate 16,496,132 of JAOYMR010000001.1, read as the reverse complement.
ATAGCTGTACATTCTTCATACATGTATGTCACACAACAGGTGTACATCATACAACAGGTATTTATGAAACAATAGGTATATCATATAACATGCACATGTCATACATCATAGAATGACTGAATTTAGATGTATAAAGGTATGTGTTTAAAAAAAAAAAAAAGTAAACAAACACATCAGAATACAAATTTGCTATCTATTTTGTCCCTCACAAACCTAGCTCTCTGTGACTCTGTGAACGAGTCCTGTTCATTTGTTATGGTTTATGGGCTTCCAGTTCTGTCTTCCAGATGCAGCTTCATCTGTACGATTTATCGTTGTGCTGATTGAATTTCAAGCACCTCTTCTATAGAATGCATGGTAAAGACTCTGCACGTATCTGAGAGCAGAACTTATTACTGCTGATAAAAAAAATACACCTCAATTAATCAGAAGAATAAAGTAAATAATATGCTTCGTTGAAAAAGATGAGATGGGAACATATCAAACTGTGTTACAGAGGACTTCCTCTATGATATACCATATCATATATATATATATATATATATATATATATATGCAGGATATCCTACAAATTCAGCAGCACTGTTTATACAGCTGATAAAACAGTCTGAAATGTCTTCGCAAATATTTCTTTGGAAACCTTGTGTGCTTCACAGCAACAACAACAACAAAAAAAAAAAATATATATATATATATATATATTAGAATTCAGTGCAGTTTTACTGAGTATGTCTTCCCACCCACACACGTTCTCTAATCTTCCATATCTTAATCCCTTAATAATGAAACCTTCACACATGCGACAGCATGGGGCAAATCAGCTGCAGCTACAGATCAGACGTCATCTCTTTTTCATACGCCAGTGCCGCTTGCCAGGCTAACGCTTTTCCTAACAAGAAGACGGAGTATCTCACCACCTTATCATCGCCTCTGAACATTGCATAGCTTTGATGTATTTAGACTCTGTTGTGGTGGTAAATATCATTATTCTTCCCAGCCTCAACAAGCGGAGCCTGGAAAATGTCAAGCACCTCTCTAAGAAATGCAGAAGCTCCCCCTGGAGATGCCTGCGGCCAACGGGGACTTGCAGGTTTCTCACTAAAATAAACACTGGCCTGGTTTCACTTTTGCCATGAAGGCGAATTTGACTCTGCTCCTGGGTCTTTGTAAACTGCAGCCCAGCCCACCCTTGGTGGGGTGGATGGGATTGAGGAGCTGCTGGGTCAAACTCACAGGAGGAATGTGCTGAGCTTGGGGGGGGGGGGGGGGGGGGGTTGCGCCTGCTTCCTTGGCCAATTATTTTAAATGAAAAAAAACAAATACACAACCAACAACCAACGGATTG
>JAOYMR010000001.1:16466427-16479780 GCA_025802075.1 Tenebrosternarchus preto | reverse complement strand
CCCCCCCCCCCCCCCCCCCCCCCCCCCCCCCCCCCCCCCCCCCCCCCCCCCCCCCGCCCCCCCCCCCCCCCCCCCCAAAGAGAGAGAGAGAGAGAGAGAGAGAGAGAGAGAGAGAAATGTGTGTGAAAAAGTGCAGAAGCCTTTGCTGCAAAACACATGGAAACATGTCACCATCTGAGATGGTAACGGTGTCAACATTCCTACTTCTGTTACCCATGCAACTATACCTCCATACATACGTCTTTTTCGCCAAGACATTGTTCTAACATCAATTTTGTTTCATTCGTTTGTAAATTCATACAGGGTTATATCACAACACTGAGGCTGGTGGTGTCATGTTCAGTAAGACCTTGTAAAACACAAACATTCACCACAGAGAAAATATTTCAATAATCAATAAGAGAACTAAAATAGACAAGTACACACATCAAACAGGACCATTAAAATAACTAAAACTATCTGATAAAACTCAATAATTGAAATAAATCATGAGCAGTATGCACAGCTAACATCTACTGGGTCATAGAAAAGTGCATTAAATTCACCAATAAAAGATCTTGCATTTTTGCTCTGGGAACTGGAAGTGAGACACACTAATGGGACACAGAAATGCTTTCTTATCAAATTATGTAGCTGAAAACCCCCCCCCCTCGATTGTTCAGTTGATTAAAGTGCATAACTCCTTTGTTTTAAGGGAAAGAATAGAGGTTATTCTGAGCCAAACCTTCTCTTAAACCTATTCAGAAGCGCCATATAAAATCAACGGAATATAAACCAACAACAAACATTGTTGTCAGGCAAAATGTAACAATAGTAAAACCATTGCAGTCTGCCCTCTAACAAAAGCCATCACTGACAGGAACATGTATATTTTCAACCAGCAGCTTACAAACTTCTGTCAGTTTCTCCATCAGTAAGAGTTAAAGTTCTCAACCAGTGAAAAAAAAATGCTCAATTTCTCAGCAGACCTCAGCGCTCCAGTCAGCCATTCAAATTATTCCGCCATTAAAAAAAAATAATAATAATCACAATGGCCTCTAACTTTTTTTCGACTTTAGTATCCTGGTTGTTTTTCCATGTCGATCACAACAAGCTGATGAAGGCAGTAAGACTTTATCAAACATGATAGATGAGCGATAGCTTGAGCTCCACTCTAATTCTGTGTAGGACTGTTGGTCTTTGTGCTACATGGCGCTAGCTAGCATGGTGCAATGAGACCACAATGTAGCGTGTAGCAGCTTTAATCATGGAAGTTGATAGTTGAGCTCTTAACTACACTAATTCGGACACCCTTTAACATGACTAAGGGATTCGTACTTAGTTAATATTAGTACTTAGTTAATATCTACTGATATTAAACAAAGTCACAGTAGCATCTGATGAAAATATGGTTAGCAACAAAGTATAGCCACTACCTCAAGGCTTTTATTATCAGCTCATAGTGAGCTAAAATTAACATACCTAGCTAGCTAACACCATCTGCACTAACTGTAGGTCATCTTTGGAGTTTTTACCCCCACATGTCTGGAAAATTTTGACCCCAAGGTCTCTTGAAACGTGGTAGAATTCACATTCACCTGAATGTTTTGTTCTACATAGATTTCCAGATTTTGCAAGCGTGACAGGAGAAAATGTCCCCAATAGCAAATTTCAGAGCAGATTTCGTTTAACCATGTACAGTAAGAACTGTTTTACTCTGAATGGATCGTTGACACTAAAAAAAAAGTTCAGTTTCTAATTACCTCAGAGGGATAGCACTCGGCTGATCTCCACATTAACCTGAGACACCGAATGCAAATGTTAATCCAGAGACGAGACCTCGAGTACCACAGTGCTAGCGAGCTAGTGAGACCTTTTGCAATAAAACGTTATACATTTTTCCTGAGGTTTTTTTTTTTTTTTTTTTTTTAGCAGCTCTGAATTTCATTAATTTAGTTAAAGAACTCAATCCGCAATCGCATCCAGGTCTCCCGTCACTGAGACAGACGAATAGTCTCTAATGGTTTCATCTTTACAGTAAAGGTCAGAGTGATGAGTTTGCCATCACTGATAAACATCACTATTAGTGATGTCTGCCATCACTAATAAAACACTGTGTTAAATACATTTTTAGAGTTTCAGTATAGAAGAAGCTGCTTTTATATTCAGTTCTGATAAAATTGCACAAACAACTTGCTTTCTACATTCAAATGAAAGACGAGCCAGGGAAGGCAAGGATTCTAATTTAATTTGCATTGGTTTAACGCGAATTCACCAATACCACATGGTGAGATCTGGCAGGTAAGACCTTAATGGCACACGAACACATAATGAGAGGAGGATGATGAGATATCTTCGTCTCGATTCATTGGCTCTTTACTCCTATTTTATACAAACTAAATGGGTGGATTCTACCAGATTCAGGAAATGTTTGAACCATAATGCTACACTGTATTAACACAGAGATATTAATCAAAACACTGAGAGACGTTTGTGTGGCCATGTACCTCTGCAAAAAGTTGTTACTGATGCCACTACTACTAATAATAAAAAAAAAAGATTGTTACTTCCATTAATTCTGAGAGATAGAGGGAGAGAGAAAAGAAGAGACAGAGTGTTTGAAAAGAAGTGAGAGAGAAACAGAGTGAGTGAGTGTGTGTGAGAGAGAGAGAGAGAGAGAGAGAGAGAGAGAGAGAGAGAGAGAGACGGGGAAGCCAAGACACAGGAAGAAAGCGATGCATGACAGATTTAAGCTCTGGGGAAGTGCATCCTTGTCCCCTCTCTAGTGTTTACATCATAAGGATCAGGGTATTTGATGATGCAGTAATAATGACTCCCGGGTTACAGTTACTTCTTCACTCCAGGTATCGATCCGCTGTGACTAGGCTTGCTTTGTATCAAAAATGGCAAAGTTTAATATAATCTACTACTGGATTCACTAGATTTGTCACACAAGTAAATGAATGGAAAATTTGTCGATATATTCTAGATATATTCTTGGAGCTTTGAGCTTTCATAGAGACTCTGGTGCAGGATTAAAAACAGGAAGTGACAATGTTGGGTTGAAGGGGACTGAACTCCAGTGAGAGAGCGGTCAAGGCTGGATAAACCGTGTACGTGAGGGTTTAACTGAGCGAATAATGAGAACTGTCATACAAGACAACTACTTCAGGCCACTCAAAAGCCGTTAAAGAGCTTCTGGTTATGAAGGCAAAGACGGAGTCACTGCCTCAGCCTCAGTGCAGCCTCTCTGGGTCCTGGCTGTTGGGTCACTGCCTCAGCCTCAGTGCAGTCTCTCTGGGTCACTGCCTCAGCCTCAGTGCAGCCTCTCCGGGTCCTGGCTGTTGAGTCACTGTCCGCTACTGTACTGCTGTTCATTGCTGCATGCAGTCACCTGTAACGCAGCTACGTCAACACGTAACACACCAGCACATTAGGGACACCTCCCTTGGCTTGTGATGCTGAAAGCTGTGACATCATGGCCGTGTTTTACTGATCGAGGTTGTGAGCCTGCAAGGCTGGAGGCCTGCCAGGCTTTTGGATCCCTGGTAGTGTCAGTTAAGGACAAGCAGAGTAGTAAATTCACTCAGCACCTGCTTACACACACACACACACACACACACACACACACACACACGGCTGACAGAGGCCCCTCCAAACAGGACTTAACCGCAAGCATATGGTTGCAATACATCCAATGCAGCAGAGGGCACTCTGAGCTCTATAACAAATACATTCACCACACAGCACACTCACATGCATTGGTCAACATCAATTGATACAATCCTACCCTTGACAGCACCCAAATAGAGCAAAAACGATTTGAAATTAATTTAAAGTTGAAAGGGAAATGATTAAGTATATCTTAAGAAAAGATGTAATATTTTGCCATTGTTATGACCACGTCTAGGTTTAAGGCCACAACCGGGTGTGAAGGGAATACAGGCAAGATAATGAACTGTGGACAAAACTACCAGGAAATCAAAAGGTGTAATAAGGAAACTGGGGTATTTGGAATTTATAATGATGCACAAAAAAAGTGAAACATCAGTTATAGACCTCAGAAGTGACCCAACACATCAAACAAAACCCACTCAAAACCCCACCCAAAACCCAACACATCAAACAAAACCCACTCAAAAACCCACCCAAACTCAACACATCAATCAAAACCCACTCAAAACCCAAACTAAACACACTAACGAAAGAAATCAGGCAGGACAACACAGACTCCCTCAGTCGGAAACAGTAACAAACTCACAAACCCAAACAAAGTGCCAGCCACTTCCTACTTACCAGTGTGCACAGACAAACAACCACTATATACAGATTATACTAAAGCAACCGAGTTTTAAGGGGCAGGGCAAGGACAAGGTCGAGGTGCAGAGGAACAAAATCATACACAGTCCAGACGCAGAGGAAAACACAATTAACCCAGGTGAGCCAGAAGAAAAAGCCTCCAACAGCAGACTTCTTTCTTTCTCTTATGGCCTCCATGAAGGGCTGAGACATATTCCAATTGATCTGTGGCAAATTAGAATTCCTGGAATGGAACACCGGACCGAACCTACAACAAAACAGACTACACATGCACAGACAGGTGACACGTGAGAGACGAATGTAACACCATCAGAAATAAGGGAATAAAAGAATTTTAAAAAATGCTAGGAAGTCAAAAATGTATCTTATGGTGTGTATTCCAAGATATATATATTTTTTTATTTTAATGTTATTCAATCTATTTTTGAGACATTTAAATAAACTTTTAATAATTTGATCACATGACATTACCTTAATACTCTGGCAAATAAATGAGCTTCTTTTCACAAATAAAAAGTTGAAGGAAGAAAATAATGTGTCAGTGTTGAAAGATCATTTGACTTATGTTATTTGAAATGAGAAAAATATGTTGCGTAATTCTTAGAAAGATGTGATTACACAAGCTTATACCATATCATCAAGAGACATCACGAAACCCACCAATGATGATGACAGAGCTACACAATCTAACTAGAGTTGAAAGTCATGAAACTGGTTAAAACACATGTACAAATGGTTAAACAGTTAAAACATGTGCACAGACTACTAAACAGTGCACTCCTGAATACTAATTTTAAGCAAATTCCACCAAAATTACTTAAAGATACTCAAGATAAAGGATGAACATGTAGTTCTAATTTAGTGTTAAGTGACAAGACATTCAAAATAGTTTCGAAATATCTAAATAAGTCTGTTATATTTTAGGCAGCTTTTTGCCTTTTTAATGTATTTTCATGTGTGTCTGCAGAGGCATTTTGGCAGTATGTTCGGTGAAGTTCACAAAGCTTATGTGTTTTGTTCACATTGGACTCATAAGCATTTTCTCATAAGCACATTGGATTTCATAAGCAGATTGGCTCTAAGAGGTTTATAGACAGCTAAAAAAGACACCATAAAACCTTAATTTACAAACTAAACACTAATTTACGCACCTTCTAAACACCCTCTCACGACCTACCAGCATCTACACGTTATATTCATGATAGGAGCCCCCCTAAGCAACGTCAGAGCAACGTTCAAATGTTTTGTGTAAATGAAAAGGCAGAGGAGGATGGAGAGGAAGGTGGATGAGCAGGGCGCCTCTGGCTGAGCAGCAGGGGCGTCTGGATCCGTGCTGTCGTCATCTCAGGGTGGCTCGTCAACCTCCTGTCTGACTCATACTCGATCATTGCCTTCAGACACCTTTAAATGCCATTACACCAACACATGACGCGGACTCTGACCATGAGCCGAGCCGAGATCAGACACCTTCAGATCAGACACCGACTGGGTCCTAAAATACTCCACTTCGACTCCTGACTGTGGTAAACTTCAATTATTATTAGGTGGATTTTTTTTTTGTATGGGAACAGTTTGTGATATTGAACAGGGGTGTGCATTTCAGATAGATTGTTTTTTTTTACAGTATCCAATCATATCTGAAGCTGAAGGGCCTACCTGGGAGGGACCAATGTAAAGAGACTGCAGTTTATTTCGAAAGAATAATCAGCTAATCACCAAAAAAAAAAGGGAAATGAGTGTCGAAAATTCTGGGGTGAAAACAAAACATTTATCAGTGAACAGTTGTCTCCTCTACTGGCAGAGCTCAATATCCTGTTTCACTGTGTGTGAGTTTTGTGTGTTTTTCAGCCTTTTTTTCTATTTCATTCCTGCAGGCACTGCAGCTCCTGGACCGCTCCTCCACCCAGGGTTCGCTCCAGCCGGTGTGCACACTGTCGTGCGTTATACGTCATGTTTTCTACGTCACGTGTTCTGTGTCAGATCCCTGCGGCATAAAACGCCTACATACGTGCGATCTACCAACCTGGTGCTGACTCGAATCGCTTTATTCGCTGCGTTTCTGTAATTATACGATTCTGCCCATTTGCTTGTTCGACCTCTGAGATTCATACGTCCTTTTTGTGCAATTGTGTGGTTTATATAGTCTTTGAAAGTTTTTACATAGTCTAGCATTGTATGTGTTTTGTATGTCACACCAGGTGTAGAATTGGCTGCCATCTGTTTTGGGGATTTGTGTGTGTTGTGGTTATTTTCTGTATTGGCCAGACTGAAGTCCTAACTAGTGTTTTGACTGTGTTTGTCCTGAACAATACACCACTCCGTTCATTCATCCCATAATTCTTATTTCTCCTTGCTCAACTCAGATATCATTAGCTTTCAACTGTTTATACAAACATACAACCATCTACCAGTTACTCATTCTGTTGTGGTTCAATATTCGAATGGGTCTTCCCAGTTGCTGTGTCTTTAGAGGGCAACATGCTCACCGTTAGCGTTCAGTAAGGTTTTTTTCGCAGGACGATTAGCGCCAAAGGTAGGATTTTTTTTTTTTGCAAACAGGTCGGTTATATCATCAAAGACATCTGCAAAAGTGTTTGTGACGGTGGCAGGGCAAGACACGAGTGCATTAAAAGAGTTCCTTTATTCTCCAATCCAGGAGTGAAGTGAGGGAGCGCAATGAGTCAGACCCATTGGTTTGTAGGACAGAAACCACCATCTCCATGGCTTCTGAAACCTCACCTGGCCTCACGCTGAACCAGCTCCTGACACTTTAAAAGAAGAGCTCAAGTTCATGTCAAAACAACAACTTTCCTCACTCTTTGGATAATCTTTGCAATCATATTTTTAGTTTTGTCACTGCCGTTCTTTGCAGGCACATCTTAATATGAATAGTCTCGGTCAAATCTATAACGCTTCTCACTGCAAGACAAATTGTAATTTCTAAATATCCTACAGCCCTTTGTTCAAAAGAAACCAGTGGAATAAAAAGAGATCAACTCGACCAAGCTCTAGCTGGAGGACTGCAGTGCTGGGCACGGTTTCCCAAACGATTCGGGATGCTAAGGTCATCTTTAATGAGAGAGCGAGTGTTCAGGGTCATATTCACTCTACCATTTAACGATGATCTTCGTGTTACGATGCCTTTGGGAAACCCATCCCAGATCAGTGCTTTGCCTAATTCACCACACTAATTCTCAAACCATCAAGCGCTTTATAATAACGTGAGTAAGAGCTACACCATATATCCCTACGACCCTGCAAGACATTAAAACCAAATTTCATTTATGCCTTCCACTAACAATGCGATTCGCCTGAACTACAAAGATGCGAAGCAACTGAGCCACAGGTGAAGATGTAAGTGAAAGGCTACAGGTGGCTTTCCAGATGCCCAGCGTTAAATCTGGCCTCAGCTGGGACTTGGCTGAATGCCAACAGGCTTCAATAAGGGCTTGGCTTTGTGCCTCCTGCCCTGCAGGGCGCCGTGTGAAGTCATCACATTTACGTAGCACTGACAGACTCCACCGCTCAAGCAGACAGGCTGACTAGAGGCTCCTTGCTCCAGAAAACAATGCTGAATTAGCAACACTGCATGTACAAGGTGCACTCCAAGAAAACAGCCTTGGAAACACACCGCTAACAGCTGAGCAGTATTGAAGCAGCCTCTTGCCTGAGGTGACATGCTAAGTGCCGTTTCCCTTTCAAGCATGTTGATGTCTTTATTGTTTTTGATGCGTGGCTGTAGCCTCGATAACCTCGACAGCTTCTGAAGCTAAATCTTCAGGAAAGGTCTAATTTCAGGAGTGATGAGTAAAGAAGCAACACAAAGAATCTGCTTGCATCAGCAGATGGTGAGTGAGAAGAGTTAGCTTAGAAACCTCCATGGCTTTGGAGTTCAGAGTGGAATTCAGAGTGGAATTCTGAGCGGAATTCCGAGCAGAATTCTGAGCGAGTCCCAGTCTTTCTGGAAGCTACCAAGAAACATACAGGAATGTTTGTGGTGACCCTGCAAGGACCGGACACTCACTGATTTTGATGTTTTAGACTGAATTAACGATGGGCCCAGAGAAGGAGGTGAACTATACAAAAGGGAAGCCATTTGTAATTTGTCATAGTTGGTGTTTTAATTTAGATGTGTTTTAAGTCCATTTTTTAAATGGTTCCTTTTTTTTAGTTGGGAGAAATATACAGAGGCTGATCACAGTCATGGGTCAGTAACCCCATTAGGGCCAGAAAACCTCACCAATGGTAGATAACCTCACTAACCACAAACATCACCACTAATTAAAGCAACTAAATGCAAATGACCCCATTTTTTTTTTTTTTTTTACGTTTCCTTTCTTTTTAGATTACATAATACAGATCAACATAAATAAGTGAGCACACCACAAAGGAAGCGCACATACTAACGTTCACACCACAAAGGAAGTGAGCATACTAAGGACACACCACAAAGGAAGTGAGCATACTTAGGGTACATCATAAAAGCAGTGTGCTTACTAAAGGCACATCATAAATAAAGTGCGCATACTAAGAGCTCAGCATAAAGGAAGTAGAGCAAGGCCTGAAGGAGGAAGCTGAATCCATTTTTAGAGAAAAGAAATGTATGTTTACTTTTTTGTAAATCTAGTAGTGAGTTATTTATTTGTTACAGGATTTATTTGATTTATGACAACTTATGATTTATTTCCTTTTTCTGTTTTTATTGCTCTTACAATCATATAATAATCACATAATAAGGAGCTGCTATAACAGTTCACACTGCTATAACAATTCAGTTTCCTGCTAGTAATGAACAATTAGTAATTACGTTGTTTTTTCTTATGTGACTGGATAGAAGAACTATACTGGAATATGGAATCCAACTGGAGTCTGGAATCATTCTACTGAATTTAATCTATAGTGTCTACTGAGATCAGCAAGTGGGAAACTGAAATAGACCAAACTAAAATAGGCCCTAGATAATTTTTAGAGTATTAAAAGAAGTCTTTGGAAATGATCATTGACTCACACAGATTCACTGAACAAGAAGAACAAAGAGCAGACATAATTAGAAGCTTTTAGAGTCTCCATATCTTAACGGCATTATGGGATAAAGGAGGAATTTGATGAAGTAGAACTATGGAATCCAACAACTGTGATTAATGAAAATGATGTTCTCAGAATCTAGTTAGAGAACTGAAGAGACTGACCTGGCAAAAGCCAAAAGTCTCTCATTTGGACATCCATAAGGAAACCTCACTGTAGGTGAGAACTACAGGTTATGAGGAAGAGCTGAGAACTGCAGCATGGGCTGAACTGTTAGAACCCCTTACATTTCAACAGTGTCAGCTTAATTGTGCTTCAGTGAAAGAGGCAATGCTCCAGGATTTTTAATGTTGTGCAGGGAAGAAGGTGAGACGACCAGTTTATGATCCATTTGGACAGCAAATTTGTTACAGATGCAAAACACCAGAATGCTTGGAAAACATCGGAATGCTTGGGTTGGTGGGGAATCTGTGAATCTTGGTCAGGAGGAAAAGGACTGGATGCCTCAGTAAATATTAGGGCACAAGTCATCTGTAATCATCTGGTACAGCTAGAGAAAGTTTCTACATTGTCAATACAAGATCAAAGCTCATTTTATACACCTAGAAGCAAATGTTATGTGGAATATCTGCGGTCTATAAAACTTGGATAGTATTTGGAAACAAAGTCACCTAAAAAGTACTTCAATGTTTAGTTTAATCTTACTTTAGTGGGTTTATAAGAATAAATAGGGTTTTTTTTATCACTTACTAATGAACAGTGTAACAATTAAAATAAAGTGTTAGTGTGTTTGTTAGCGTGCATTTGTTAGCATGCGTTTGTTAGCCTGTTTCTTAGTGGGAGTTGGATAGTGCCTGTTCTCTCCAGCATACAGAGGCTAGACTTGAAGAAAAAAAAAACTTTATGTTAAGCAATTTCACTTTAATACATAAAAGCTGATTAAAAACTCCAAAGACTGAAACAGCTCAGCACTATGCCAAAGAATTGTCTGACAAAGAGGGGCACACAACCGGGGTAATGAAAAAAGAACTCATCTAGTTAAGCCATACCAGTCGAAAGACCTCCTCCAGAAACATTTAAACAGAAATTACATTCCAACTGGGTTGTACAGCCCAGGGGAACATTACATGAACCCCAGCAGATTTCATGCCCCCAAGCAAAGAGGATAATGAATCTCCATTATCCTGCACGATGACAATCAGCACGGAAACCTGCAGAAGCTGCAAGTTATTTAGACACAATCTTTATGGGTAATTTCCCACTGCAGGTGCTGGTAACTGAAAAAGAAGAAAAATAAGCATGTCTTTTCTACTAGTGCTTTTAGGAAAAACAACACATGCAATCATCATGACTTTAAATTGTGATTTGCACAGGCTAAAGGGTTATATACAATAAACTTATATACAGAATTATGAATCTGGGAAAGAAAGATTAAATTACTGAGCTTATTTCAATGCTCAGAGCAAGATAACGTGTTCATAGAACACCATGCTGGGCACTAATCCAGCACATACACTTTACGGTGCAGTTTAGGAGACCAGCATCCTTTGGGAGTCAGGTAACAGACAGGAAGTCTACAGTGGCAGGACTTCCTGCCCATCGTGGTCTTCAGCACCGTTGCCTGCTGCTGGCAGTTGATTTCATGAGTAAAATTGCAAGTCTCTTTCTGCAACAGTCGAACCCAAACTCGGGCGCTCAAGCTTCGATGGAGCAGGGAGAAGGCACATGGCAGTGAATGCAAAGTGTGCTTTGGTTGAAGGGCTTCCACTACTGCATCTGGGATCATGCGTCTGTTTTTCGACTCTCAATGAAGAGCCTTTGGTTTCATCACGAATGCTCAACAGTGCTAGCACTGTAGACCTTCAACTCTTCATGTAAAACACGATATTGCCATTGGTTATAGTAATATACACATCACACTTATAACCTAAATTAATATTAAAAGCTTACAAGCCACTGTCTTTGCCAAAGAAAAGACACCAGAGCACTGCGTATTCACTATGTGTGAGTATAATTGAAGGAATTCAGAACATGCGCTGCTTAGCACTATGCAGAGATCTGGCATGGAGAATTAGCAAGGAAACAGCACCCCCTGGTGGCAGGAATGCATCCGGTTTCAAACTGCAGAAAGAACTGCATTGACAAAGTCATTTACACAATATGTTAGCATTATACACAGCTAATTAGTACTTCAATGGCAACCGCTGCTTCTGTATTCAATGTGTTTATGTACCTGCATTGACGGAATGTGAAGTCACCAATGCTAACAAAATTGAAATGTCTCATTCGTGGTAATATGTACAGCTTATTTGTTGAATCGGAAGAATCCAATATAAAAACGTGTTCAGCTCCTCGCAAGGTCATTTCACTATTTCCCTATACTTTTACATGCGTGTAAAAGGGAAATCACAAAGATCAGATGCGTTCGCTTTGCCTCCAGGAAAGCTCTGTAGGATCGCAGGCAGCAATGCGGCTCAAATGTGAGAGGCGTATATTAAAGGGCAAATGTCACAGAGAGTGTCGCTACAGCCGTTGGGTTTAATGAACTCTTGAGTTCTGGACCATCGTCCCCAAGACGGGGTCCAAAACCTAGTCCGTCCCAGCCTCGAAAAGTTCCAGCGCTCGCACTGCATGGGGTTGGGTGCGGTTTAATTGAACGGTAATAAAGGCGGGGGGAGAATGATTCATGTGAACTGTTCCTGCAATTGTTCATTGGTACCCAAGTGCTTGTATCAGCTTAAATGGTTGTGAATGCGGTTCAGGATGTGGAACGGGGCAGGTGACTGATGGAACCGAGTAAGAGGAATATAAAATATATTTCGCTGAAGCCTCATATTATAAACTGTAACCTAGGTTTAAAGGCAATGAAAAAAAAAAAACGTATCTGACCAGGAAATAAATCACGAGCCCACAAGCGAATGGACGAGCGGTGTGTGTCTCTCTCACGGGGCGCAGTCCGAGCATTGGCCGGTGTTTAGGTTTGACATCGCAGGGGGACTGATTGCGCTGGACACCAGAGCCATTTCATCTGTGCCGCGCGGCTCCCATCGCTGCCGGGAGCCGCGGGTGCAGTCAGCGGATTGCTTCTGGGCCTTCCTTACGAAAAATCACGCACCAGTGAGCCGGCTCCGAATGGCAACAAAACCCAGATTATGGTCACAGACAGACAGCAGACAATTGGTGCAAACGACATGCTCTAAAAATATACAGATTTGACCGAAAGCATTTGTACTAAGAGCTGAAACATTTTCAGACCTCAAGAAAACAATTTGGTATCACACTGCCTGACTAACCTGCTTTGACACTGATGCAAACAGCTGGACTTTTTAAAACAAAAGTCGTTTGTCAAAGTTACGCCCTTCCATGTGGACCACATTGTTTCAATAAATAGCGGTTTAATAAATAGCGAATTTAATAATATATTCTTGACCAGCAATCAAATGAGTAAAAGTCTGGGTGACTTTTTAATTTCCTTTTAATTGTGAGTTTTAATGACTAAATAGCCTGACAGTTTTCTCTTATATAACAGTTTAATAATATTATATTAATGTAATTTTACTGTGTATTCTGTATGCTATTAAGATTTTTAAATAATCTGTTCTGAAAGAGTTTCATGTTAATTTAAACGGACCAGGAGAGTGAACTGGGTTACTGCCCCTCTGACTATCTATGTGCACAGAAACCTTTTAAGATCCAGGGTTCCTGGACTGGTCGATGTAATGTTCATAAGCAGTGAGCTCAGACATTCCCCGGCTTTCTCCATCAACCTCATACCTAGGCAGTGTAGCGCAGTGATGTCAGTGAAGCTAATGATAGAGTAGTGTGATGATGTCAGTGAAGCTAATGATAGAGTAGCACAATGTTATAACTGAAGCTAATGATAGTGTGGTGTGGTGATGTCAGTGAAGCTAATGATAGTGTAGCACTGAGATGTCACTGAAGCTAATGATAATGTGGTGTAGTGATGTCACTGAAGCTAATGATAATGTGGTGTAGTGATGTCACTGAAGCTAATGATAGTGTGGTGTA
>JAOYMR010000001.1:16416166-16433666 GCA_025802075.1 Tenebrosternarchus preto | reverse complement strand
GATACTCTTATAAACACATTTATCCCAATCGTTACGCAGGGTTCATTACTTGTTTCTCTAAGACGTGTTGTCTTAAAGCCTGCGATTAAAAGGAGGGGGAAAGTCTCATCTGAGGCACAGTTGCTCATTCGTGGATGTTTCAAAACCACGTTTGCAATATGAAACAAGTTCGATCTGATTTAGACGGGCTTTTCTTGATTGTTTTGTTTTTTCTGTCGCCATGATTCCCAGCCTGAACAACTGTCCCAAGGCATGGTTGCTAAGTTCACTCACGCGCTGTTCAGTCAGCCTGCAAAACTGCTCTTCCACTATTTCTACTTAGACGACGCAAACACAGATGAGATTGTTTGATCTGGAGGCGATAAAGATAGTGCACACCTCTTAGTACCTGAACAGGTTTGGAGTGTCTTTATTCTCCATTACGAGACGCACAGCGGCGAGCAGGATAACTTGGCAGTTGTATTCCAGTGGTCTTGTGTGTGTGTGTGTGTGTGTGTGTGTGGAGGGAGGAGCTGTGGGCGTGTCCTTCCTGCTGTGTTCCTGATGCACCAACACACTTAGGCCGTATTGTTGGTAGTGTAGAAGTAGATCTTCCTTTTGTGTCACTGCTTCAAATGATCTACACTTCAAAACGATTGAGATATTTGAATAGGGTAACTCCTCCAGAGCTGAATGAGAGAAATACTGTCAAAGCTATCAACACATATTCCCTAACAGTCATCAGATATTCAACAGGCACAATAAAGTGGCTAAGAAAAGACTTGGATGCTACCAATGTCAAATCCAGAAAAACGTTCCCAGGATCAGTGTCCAAAAAATGATAACTCCAATCCTAACCCAGTGCTAATCCTAATAATAATCCAACCCTATCCTAATCCTATTCCAACCATAATACAAATCTTAACCCTAATCCAACCATAATCCTAACCCTAGCATCTGAAAACAACTGCATAGTTGTTTATGGCACAGGAGGAGAATCTACAGAGACACAAAGTTTACAATCTTATCTAAGTTTTCTATATCTTTAAATACACCACATGGACAATAGTTTTAAATAGCCCACATGCATAAACAGGATGTTAGGGGCAATACATTCCCTCATATGACATATTCTTACAGATAGTTTAGAAGCTCTGTGAAATACAGTTTATTGGAATAATTGCTTTCTGCTGTAATCAGTGCTCCCTGATGTAATGGTCATTTCCAGAGATGACCGATAGTGTTGAAACTCACAGTTTTTCACATCATGTGCATGGATAATATGCTAGAGGCAACAAATAATCACATTGGAGGATAGCAGAGTGAGAAATTATTCATCTGCTTCACGGGTCTCCCCATTCTGGCTCAACTAAATAAATAATATGGCAAACTGCAAAGGTATACATCCTATAAACACATACACCACACATATGGAAACAACCCTGCAGTGCTAGAGTACTGCACAAAAATCTTTGGTCACCATTAGATTTGTTGTTTTAGAAATGACATAATGATGATGTGTAATATTTTTTCAGTCTCTTAATTTAGATACAAACAGAAAATACAGGAAATATGTACAAGTAACAAAAAAGGATCTGAAGTATCTTCGGGTATATTACACCATGCCTTAAGAGACTTTAAGAGATCCAGATAACAGTTATTGCTCTCTCAGTAAAGGAAAGTCACACTACATCCTCACCACTGTAGCCTGTAGAAGCATGTTTCTTCCACACAAAAGTGTGCTCACAAGGAGTGTGTTCTCATATGAGGCGCGTTCACACACAAGGAGTGTGCACTCACATGAAGAGTGTGTACTCTGGCGGAGTGTGTTCACACATGAGGAGTGTGTTCACTGGAGCAGTGTGCTCTCAGAAGAAGAGTGTGTACTCTCTGGAGGACGTTGGAGGGTGAACCTCTGCTAACTGTCTGCTGGATTTAAGGACTGCTGATTGACTGGAGTTGTGCAGGTAGACGTACAAACACAGTCCACACTTTTGTGTGCAGTGGAAATTGCTGTTGGCCCTTATCAGTGCCCTTCAGCTGCTTTCTAACACAAGGACATCTGATCTCACATTTCCCTCTGGTCCCAGGTCTCCCCCCCCCCATCACTCTGACTGTGAGGAGTCATCTCAGGTCATCTGTCCTCAGTCTGACTGTGAGAGGTCATCTCAGGTCTACCATCATCACTCTTACTGTGGTGGGTCACAGTACAGCCCAACTGGAGCTGCTCCTATGCTGAGCTGCGAGGAATTGCAGACTGACCAAACACACACACATACACTCATTCTCTCACACACACACACACACACTCACTCTCACACACACGATACATACACAAAACTCTTCCTCCAAAGCTTCATCTGCTGTTTTTCTCTTCATCCAAACATACAGAGCATCCACCATCCAAACACACACACACACACACACACACACACACACACACACACACACACGCTTTCAGCTACTTCTGCACCTTCTCTATCAAAACAGGATCTGCGGTTCTGCTTGTCTGTCCCTATTTTTATTGCTCACATAAGACTTAGTAGATAACACAGCAGTCTGTTGTGACAATACCTCAACACTGTGTATAAAATGTTTATTACTGTTCCACTTTGCCTTGTGAAATATTGGAACTAAACAGACTGTTGCTTCTAAATGAACAGATTAGTGTGAAGCTTGAGGGAGTTTCCTTAGGCTCATCTTATCCAAACAACTAATCATACTGAATGTGAATATTTACTGGATGTGATTCACACTCATTGTGAATCACACTCGAATCACACTCAATGGGGCCTCTACAGCCCTGCTAGTGTAAAACTCTGGCAGAGTTTAACTCTGTGAGTGGGATTCATTGCAGAAAGAAAACTCAGTGTTAAAATGGACTAAAAGGCATATTCAGTAGAAATTCTTTAGATACACAAGACTAGCCTGGGTATGAAGAACTGCTTGTGTAACATGTATTTCAGGGTTTATCTCTGTAGGAGTTTATTTCTGTAGTACCGTAGTTTATCTCTGTAGTTTTAGTCTGTAATTTTCCTCTTCAGTATTGCTCTGTAGTTTTACTCTGTAGTATTAATCTCATTTTTTAAAAAGCCTCCTCTTCTGTTGCTGCATATAATAGAAAACTGGCGTATTTGACCTGGTTGCAAATTTGCAGGCGGTTTTAGATGACAGCCATTTGATTACTGGGTCCATTTGGTCTCTGGCAGCCTTTGGAGTCTCAGTATCAACAGAGTGGAGCAATTACTGCAGATGCTGGCTATAAGCCAAATCAGAACAATGACTTATCTGTTATAGCAAGTTGATCATTTGCCTTTGGTTACATGTTTCTTGAACCAATCAGGCAGCTGATCCTCGCTCTTGTGTTTCCTCTCCAACAGGCATGAGGATCATCCTCTTATGCATCTGAAGGACCATCTCTTCCAATTTTCAGTTGAGGATGGAACTGAAAGGGAAAGTTTACCAGTTTTAGACCAGAGGTTCCATGCCATGGACAGCACGCTGGGACCAAACAAAGAAGATCCATGCATCCTAAAACTCGGAGCTCACTCTCTTCTGTCTGGAAGTATCACATGGAGCTCAGAGTGTTCATCAACACTGGTGATGCTGCGCCAATCCGCCTGTCAACCTCTCGCTCCATCCTGCACTCACTCATGAACAAGATCCTGAGATATTGGGGAAAGAATTCAATCCCAACCTTTTGGCAACTGAGTGTCATGGTTTCAGGTGCTTCTCACTCGGCTGCAGACAGACCAAGATAGAACTGGAGGTCCTGGACTGATGAGAGAACTGAAGGTCGTGGACTGATGAGAGAACTGGAGGTCCTGGTATGGTGAAGATGTAGGGTGGCTGAGAAGTATGATTTAGAACTCAACTTCCACCCTCACACCTGACTTTTTGTAAAAGAGGGACATTTACATTTACAGCATTTTGCTGACGCTTTTATCCAAAGCGACTTACAATTGTAAAGTTACAATTGTAACAGGTAAAGTCCACAGATAGCTGCTGTTGATAAAATAATTACTTAGTAGTTAATGTGGGAGAGAATATTTTCCTACAGCTGGGATAAAAACTCCCACCTAAAATGAGATGAATGAAGACTCTGCTGTGCTTTGTTTTGATAGTGCTTCATCATATACTGTGTTCAAACTGAATCTGTCTGAAAAGTCATCAGCATACAGAACTACATGACAGAGAAACAATATGGAAAGAGCTGTTTATTTTATTGTTTAGCATCTGTGTGCTCTCTATATCTCTCTCTCTTTCTTTATCTCTGTCTTTCTCTTTCTCCCAGTGGATTAGAATCGTGGGTGGTCTCTACTAGGCCAGAAAGAGATCAGGAGTCGTTATAGCAACAGCTCAGTGTTGGCTTACATATTCACTCCAAAACCATCTGAACCAGCTCAGTGTTGGCTTACATATTCACTCCACAACCATCTGAACCAGCTCAGAAATAAAAACAACGAATTTCAGTCACAGTCTTTCTATCCAAAGAACAAGAGAAGAAACCATCCACTGAGTGTGTGTGTGTGTGTGTGTGAGTGTGTGTTTGTGTGCGTGTATTTGCAGGTATGTGTGTGCGAGAGAAGAGAGGGGGAGAGAGAATCCTGGATAATCCATGACGACAAGAGAGGTGAACATCCAGTCTACTGTTTGTGTATGTATGTGTGTATGTGAGTATGTGTTTGTGTGTGTGTGTGTGTGTATGTGTGTGTGTGTGTATGTGAGTATGTGTTTGTATGTGCATGTGTTTGTGTGCACGCATTGTATGTGCCATTGTGCCTACATGTATGTATGTGTGTGTGTGTGTGTGTGTTTGTGTGCCTAAATGTATACAGAGAGAGGAATACATTCTTCCCAGCAACTGTATGCAGGTTTAGCAAAATTTCTAGATGTTTTTTTCCAGTATGTATCCATACAGTAAGTGTTTTAACTGTGATGTTGTAAATGTGCCGTTATAAATGCAGTTTTAACTATACAGTTGTATGTGTGTTGTTTTAACTGTTATTTTAATTGTGTAGGTTTGAGTCATAAGCAGTTTGGTGTCATTGTCTCAAAATATCTGCAGAAAAACCTTGTTTATTTTTTCAAAACACTATTTATAATTATTATGAATTAACTTTACAGAAATCAGAACTGGTTTGGATTTCTTATGAACCAGTGTATACATCCATGTGCTATTTCTGAACATAAGGCTTAGGGATTCTTTGCAGTGTGCTGAGGGAAACAGCCTGTTCAGTGATTAAGTAACTTCAGTATCCTGTCCCTCTCCAAGAAACTTTGGAGCACCAAAGCTTTGGTGATTAGCGTCATGTAATTAGGAAAACCAAGCAATACGTTATTGATGATATTTGTGCCTCCTAGTTCACACTAAGACAGTCTTATGAATAATACATTACACTTTCTGGTATCTCAATTAGAAGCCACTTTATTCACATAATGGGACTGTACAGTGAATCATGAGACATAAAATATATTTCACTCTTTCAATATAGGAGAAAAAAGGCTGATACGTCTGTTTAGAGCTTAGATGTTTACTACAGAGAGAACTTCAGTTTATGTTTTGACTTGCAAATTATGAAATGTTATTGTACTCTTGAATGCCAAAAAATGTCAACAAACACGCACACACACACACACACACACACACACACACCGCTGGGAATAAACTGATATCCTTATCTACATTCCTATGCACACACAAGTCTTTCCACAAACATGTCTTTTGGCTCTATTTGATAAGGTAATTTGATAGATGTGTTCACAGTGAGCATTTGATCAGCTACTCTACAATAAAAATGAGATTCTATTTAGTTTAATGAGTTTAGTCAGCCTGAAGTGGTTTACTGAGACACATAAACACGCAACATGGACCGTGTGTGTTTGTGGATGAGGTAGAACGAGAAGTCATTCAGGAAAGAATTGCTCCTCTCTCTCAAACATCTCATCATGTGAGACGTGGAAAATGATCATGACCAAGCTAACTACTATCACATGGTTTTATAGGGTCTCCCGACTTAGTGGCAAGCTGTCAGACAGTATGCACATCAGACAGTATGCACGCAGCAGAACACCAACAAACAGTATAACTGAAACCAACAAACTTATGTATGCTACTGTGGTAGACATGCTCGAGATCCTAGGTTACAGAATAAAAGCCTCAGGAAGCTACCCCTGTCGCCCTTGGAAACAAAGGCTGGAAACCACGACAAAGACATCTCAGATGGACGTCAGCACCTGGCAGAGCTCCAGAAGGGCATAAAGATCAAAGATTGTGTCTGGCCACAGAAAGAAATATAATGAATAGCCTATATGTGAGGCCCTGGAGTCTGCTAAGCAAAAGGTTAACAGCACTGGGAGCAAAAACTGCAAATACACAAGAAAGAAATAGCAGCCAACAGTAAAAACAACGAACGATTCAAGGCATATCCATCAGTTACAGTGCATCACAGCCCTGGCTGTGGATCCACCCAGAGCTGAAATGACAGCAGAAGATCATACGAATGAATGAATCATCACATTACTTCAGCGCTCAGTGATTAAGAGATCTCACGGTAGAGCACCACAATCTCCCAGGGCAGGAACCAGTCAGCATTACAACAGCAGATGTCCAAGAGCAGGACACAAACACAAAGAAGTTGAAGTCAACTTGAAGACAATTGCCCAGGTTACCACATAGTGGGATATATAGTACAAAGATGGACACAGGTACAGATTCAGGAGCAGAAATACAACGTGTAAGATCCACTGTCCACAGTGAGACGTGAAACATGCATGAATACATCAGAGCAACAGCCCCCGAGGATGAGCCAATGAGAGAGTGCCTAGTCAAATCAGGGGCATGGTCACATAATAACTTGTGACAGAATGTTTATTTTGGCTGTGAGAGTGAAGTCTTGACATTGGTTGGCTTGATGTTTTCTGGGCTCCTGCAAGCACATTAGTCATGTGTATTAATGGCTGAAAGAAAATGGAAAAGACTAAAGTGCACAGAGAAGGACGTCAGGCTTGATGTTTCCCTGCCTTCCCCTCATTGGGCACGCGAACACACACACACACACACACACACACACACAGAATTAATACTGATTTCTTGTATCAATTCTTGTGTAAAATCATAGCGTCTTATAGCACGCCATTCAGTTCCTCAAGGAGCCTCCCCAAACGAGGAGCTGCCCATGGTCCTGAAAACGCAGGCACCTCTCGTACCGCTCCGATAAAAATGTGTGCTACACGATGTTGATTGAATCCAAACGAACGATGGCGCTGTGCAACTGACATTTTATTTGAACCGCCCGATCTATACGCAGTGGGCACGCAAGAGATGTTCTTCTTTAAAGAAGAATCGCGATTTGTTTGCTGTCGTCATGCGCGCACCACGACGATGGAACTTAATGTTTGCATTTAGTCTCTCAGAGAATTTCAGCCGAATTTTGTCAGGAATTAACTTCCACGACGAAATGACGCCCAGCATACTTTTTACATCTGTATAAGGACTAGCGGCAGTGTTTTGTTTTTTTTAACCGCCTGCCATTATTTACAGGTTTTCAAGAATTTATTTACGCATCAACGAACTCTTTCGAGAGTCAAACTTAGATATTCAACAATACGGCGCAACACCAGACCCAGATAAAAGACTTAAATGAGAACATGCAGCTGACACATCGTTTAATGTGGTAGCATCTGCTTGAAAATGTTTGCTTTTAACACCGACCGCATAAGTATGGTGAGAAGATGCCTTCTGACGTTCAAGCCCTTCAGGTAAATAGAAATTATGTGTATATTATATATCCCAAACCATTTTGAAAGCATTTGCGAAGTTATAAGATAAGTACTCAGCGTGTATAGTATTATTTACTGGCTCAGTAATCTACTTTTTCAGGTGCTGAATACCGTTATTTCGAAGCATGCCGTCACCTAAATAGACAGACGTAGTCTGAAACAAGGTGCGCGTAGGACAAGAACATCGTAGCAACGCAGACAGAGTTTTTATTGTTCATCTTTCATGACTGGCTGAGTGTTCTCAAATTCGCATGTTTATTAGAGGTTTAGAGGTTTCATGTGTCGTTTCATCTGTGGTAAGAAAACTTTTTAAGGAAATGCCTTAACTCAGTTAACACGTTTCAGCTACAGGGAACATACGTTTATACAACGTTTCCATGCTTGAGTAGGAACATTTAAAACAAAAGACATTTTAATGCCCAGATTCTGCGGTAAATAATTAGTTGCTCCGGTTCTGGTTTTAACGACGTAGTTGGAGAGAATGTCGGGTTTCATCGATATCAACCCGCTCACATTCAGCAGCCGACGGCGATGCTGTAGCGGGGAGCGAATTTGAAGTATCGGCGCGGGGGGACGGCGCGAGGACGGGGGGGCAAGGACACTAGCAGCGCGCGCCCGTTATATACACGAGATAAAACGAGCCACTCTCACCTGTTTGTGTTAAAACGTTTACAGATTGATACAAATATCACTTTACACTGTCGTTGTCAGTTAAGTAGTTACAGATTCGTGTCAAATGTATTCAAAATAGCTATTTCAGAAACGAATACAAAACCTCAGCCAGTTTTCATCTGTAAATACTCAGTATTCGTTCAGTTCTCTCTTCATGCTCTGTTATGTGATTTTGAAATAGTGGGGAGTCTTCCGCTGAATGACTAGAGAACCAGAGAAAAAAATTAATAAAATATGTTTAAAAACTTTAATTTTTGCCATTTTTATAGCATGTTCTAGAATCCAATCGACTTCAAGCCTCGTATGACTGTAATTTGCGGTGGTGACAACGGAATCTCGTTTTTATTAGGGCTGACAAAAAGTGTAGGACATTTTAGGACGGTAAAGTGAAAGAAGAGTTTATTCACTCAATCTGAAAAGTGTGAAAGTACTATTTAATAATTATCATCATTGGTACATCCGTTTGTCAACATTTGTGATGGTTTTTCTTACCAACCATGTGATGGTTTTTCTCTTGGGTATGTTCCACTCTCATATTCATGCTAACACTTCTCTCTTTCCTTGTGTGCAGGATTTTTGTAGCAGGGATTGGTTTCTTCAGTGTCTGCTTCCTGATGACCTCATTGGGTGGTCAGTTCTCCCCCAAGAGGCTCAGGGACTCTCCGTTCACCATCCGGACAGAAGGTAGACCAGCCAGTTCGATTTGTAGCTTTGGGGTGGGGGTTCAGGTTTGTAGCTGTGGGGTGAGGGTTCAGGATTGTGGCTGTGGGTTCAGGTTTGTAGCTGTGGGGTGAGGGTTCAGGATTGTAGCTGTGGGTTCAGGTTTGTAGCTGTGGGTTGGGGGTTCAGGATTGTGGCTGTGGGTTCAGGTTTGTAGCTGTGGGTTGGGGGTTCAGGATTGTGGCTGTGGGTTCAGGTTTGTAGCTGTGGGGTGGGGGTTCAGGATTGTGGCTGTGGGTTCAGGTTTGTAGCTGTGGGGTGGGGGTTCAGGTTTGTAGCTTTGGGGTGAGGGTTCAGGATTGTGGCTGTGGGTTCAGGTTTGTAGCTGTGGGGTGGGGGTTCAGGTTTGTGGTTGTGAAGGGGTTCACATTCACTACTGTGGGTGAGTTCGGGTTTGTGGCTGTGGGGGTTTGGGACTGTGTGGGTTTGTGGCTGTGGGGGTGGGGTGTTGGGTTTGTGTCTGTGGGAGAGGTAAGGTTTGTGGCTGGGGGCCGCTGGGTTTGTGTCTGTCTGGGGGGATGGGTGTGTTTGTGACTGTGAGGTGAGGGTTCAGGTTTGTGATTGTGGAAGGGTTCAGTGAGCTGCACTATTTTCTGTTGGTTAAAAGAAGTCAGGGCAGTGTGAAAGAAATCCATGGTTATGGACCAAAGAACACACACACACACACACACACACACACACACACACACACAGACATTACATTAACAGTGTATTTTATATTGAGAAGACTGTTGTGGATGACCAAGCTGTGAGTTGATTTCATTTTCATCATTTCTCTGTAAAGTACACTTCCTGCAAGAGCAGATGATATAACAGATTACAGTGATATCTTGTAGCTATCTTGTAACAGATTACAGTGATATCTTGCAGCCTACAAAAATAGACTACAGTGATACATTGTAGTCTACAGAAATATCTCATATTTTACGGTGATATCTTATAACATCTCTAATATCTCATAAATTGCAGTAATACATCACAGGCTTTAGATCTAACTTATATCTTGTAGTCTATAGTGATGTCTCATAGGCAACAATGGTATCTCTTTTCCTACAGTAATAGCTTTTAAACTACACCATTATCTCCTAGAATTCACTGGTGTATTGCAGCCTACAGTAATATTCCATAGCCTACAGGAATTCAAGGTTTTTCTGGGCAGAAAGCTGAGTCTAGGCTCATGGGATAAAGACATACAATCTTGCAGCATTTGCATTCTTTGTAGTTTAGAGAGTCCAGCCAGGGACAGTAAATGGTGACCTCATATGTGGGAGAACAGAGGTATGTTCACCTCAGCTGTGTGGAAGGGGAGAAATCCAGAAGAAAGCAGGACCCATTTGTATATCCTCCAGAGGCTGTCTTAGATTGCTAAGTGATAAATAATCTTGGTTTAATATCAGCAAATGCTGCAGAAAAGGAGAGAGAGGGAAGTGAAAAAAAAGAGGAGAGAAAGGAGGTGTGTGTGTGTGGGGGGGGGGTGTGGGGTGGGGGGGGATGGTTAATTAAAGCCTTGATCCCATTGCTCTTGGGAAAGCAGCTGGTTCTTGCTCATTAAATGTTGCCCAGCTGCCAGACACAGGAGTCTTCCTCTCTCTAGCCCTCCACCCCTCCACCACTCTGTCCATCCATCAATCCATCTGTCCACCTCTCCATCACTCCATTCCTCCACCCTTCATTCCATCCACCCCTTCACCCATCCCTCCTCCACCCACCATCTTTCTATCCCTCTCTTTCTCTCTCTCTCTCTCCGTGTATTGAAAAGTAAGAAAGCAGTGATGTAGCCTAGTCTACACCTCTAAATGAGCTGCTCTCCGCTTCACTGTGATGTAGCCTAGTCTACAACCTCTAAATGAGCTGCTCTCCGCTTCACTGCTGTGCTGATCTTGTAAGAGCCTGTTGATCCTCATAAGAGCTTCTCTTCGCTTTTACTCACCACTCTCCTGACCGTCTCATTTCCCCCCAGTTAACACATTCACTAATACTAAACCTTTATCGCAAGCTGGAGGTCAAAATCGTGCTTCTATATCTTCCGCTAGTGGCCAGTTTGGAAGGCCGTTGGTGGTGAGGCTAATTGGTTCTGATGTGCTCCTTTCCACGGTGTCAGATAACACGTCCGTGCTTGTGAACATTTAAAGGCACAGAGAGGCTCACGAGATGTCGCTCCAGTGCAGTCGCTTGGCCTACCTGAGTGACGTCTTACTGATGTGTGATGTCCGGAAAGTCAACAATCTAGGACGTTCGAAACTGGATTATGTCGGACGCCTGCAGTTTCCGATCTGATGAGTAAGATAAGCAAGCAGATATTTCTCCTCGGGTCCTGCCAGAAACGCATGCTGTTCTCCCAGCGGTACACCTTCCGAATGACATTTAGCTCAGATTCATGGAGATTACTGTTTTGGTTCCTGCAGGACATCATCATAATTGCTTTCAAACATTAGCCGTTGTCAGGTCTTCCCCAGGTCTGATAGCCCAGCTCAGGTTTATGCAGTGCCTGATTTGTTGTCTATATGATGGAATTGTCTGGCAACTTCACTTGAAATGTGCATTAAATCTGATATGTTGGTAGTGAAGCTAGTGCAGTTTTGAGACACTGTTGGAGGGTTTACAGTGCCACACAAAATGATACATGGGAGTATCATTACTATAGTTGTTATAGCACTGATGTTGTTATAGCACTGCCTGTCATGCAGCAGACCCAACTACAACTCTCATCATCCCGTGCGACGATTCCACAGGTCATCATCGCCAGACTATTCATTTCGCCTGTAGCTTATTATTTGCTGGCCTATTTAAACGCTTCTCAGTCACTTCCTCTTTGTGAATCTCTTTGACTGTATACTCAGCGTTTCTGTGTGTTCTTTCGTCTGTTGTTGCTGTTTGTCCTTTTCTGCCCATCCCTTTAGTATTTGTTTACCTTTTCGACTGCCCTCTCTGGCTGTGACCTGGATTTAGTTTATTTTGTATTTATGAATTTTGTTTGGAATGATTGTCATAACTGCTCTGGCCTTGACCACTGTCTCATTCACGAACCATGTTTACGGAAAATGGTTTGTCTAAAAGTCCGCCGGCGTCTGAGGAAGCTTTGGCAGGTCGTACTGCCTGCTGCAGATTACAGAGCATGTCACAGAACCTCTGGCCCTGTCTAATCCACTCGCACCTGGAGTCTTTTGGCTCCGCCCTGGTCACGCTAAACCTAGCCTGCTTGTGTTTTCAACTGGTATTATCTTGACCTTAGGCTGGACTTGACTTACGATTATGTGTGGACCTCGAACTCTGCCATGGTAATGACCATAGGTGCTGGAAATGTCATAAGTACATACACACCTGCCCAGCAGTCTCGTGTCTGCGCCACTGAGAGATTCCATCCAAGTGAAAAGTTTTTTTTGGCTCAATTATTCCATGTTCTTCACTAGTGCATCCAGTAAAGTCCAAGTGACTGAACTGTGGGTGATGTTCTGGGACTAATTGTACACTTACATTTACATTTATGCATTTGGGAAACACTCTTATCCAGTGGCTAGGACTGAGCTGTGGGTAATTGTTGCTGTTGGCAGTGAACTGTGGGTAACTGTTGCTGTTGGCATTGAGCTGTGGATAACTGCTACTTCATTTAATTAAAGTTGCATTAGTCTTTGTCCAGCTCCGTGGTGATGACATTTCAGAATCGGGTTTCCTCAGGCTGAAGCACAGCTGAGCACAGGCATGGACCAACCACAAGCTCATGTCAAAGGAGGATGGGCAATTATCTTAAACGAGCACAAAATCTAATATGTGAAGACCTGGAGATACCGTATCGCTAGTATGGTGTGCTGTGATATGTAACCTCATTCTTTAAAGTGTGTGTGTGTGTGTGTGTGTGTGAGAGAGGGGGCTTACTGGACAGATGATCTGAAACACTGTAACATGAATAATCCAATTTACAAGTCCCTTAGAAATGCATATACCAGGTTTGTACCTGTTTGTTCTGTGTGTCTTGCTTGTGTAGGTTTGTACTGAATGTACCAGGTTTGTACAAATGTGTAGATTAAGACTTACAGCACAACCTGAGCGTGATTCGTTTGCCTGTGAAGAACCTCGTTGAGCTGCACACCTGGTAAGACTGGTCTCGGGTTGTTCTCGTTTCTACAGGACCGATGGTTTCAACTTGTTTCATAACACTTGAAAAGAGTGAAGCCTTAAAACCAGGAGATTGCAATCATTTGCACAGAGCAAACAAAGTGGCCTGCAGGGCCACCCACTCCAAGCGAGACTACGTCTCATGTGGCAGCTCAGGCTGATAGTGAAGCTGCTCAGGGAAAGCAGTGGTTGATATTGGTGGTGAGAACACCTTCGGCCACATTTCAGCAATGCAAATAATCAAAATGTAAATTTGTTGATGTGTATATGTGCATGTGCTTATGGTAAAGTAGAAGGAACATGTGGGTATTTAGCAGAGTGGAGGTATTAAATAAGGCCTTCGGCTTTAAAGAGCTGGAGATTTATGACCAAACGCCACTGGAGTTTTGTGCTGCAGCTCCTGTGTGTCTGTGGTCTAGGTTTCTTCACTTTCAGGAAATTATGCTGTTGAATCTGAAACCAGGCGGGTGGACCCAGCTTCTCCCTAGACGCGCTGTGCTGCCAAAGTGACTTCCCAGCCCATCCAATCACAGAAGAGCACTGACATGGCTCAACAAAACAATGGACAAGACAGCAATGGAGTCCGTCATTTTCTGGAGTCTCAGTTCTCCCGCAATCTGATTCCAATTCACTACATTCGATTCCATGTGGGCGTGAGGATTTCCCAGCTGTTTTCACAGAACGCATGTTACCTGAAAAATTCCATACACAATGGCTGCAAATGACTGCTTCTATGGAGCCTGATTACAGCAACAGGTTGCTTCAAAATGAACCGTACAGAAACATGGCGGTGATGAGCTTCTCGCCAGCTTCCACTGCTGCGCTGATTTCCGACGTGGAGCGTTCAATGAGCATTTGATACTGGCAGGACTTATGGCTTTATTCCATTAAGAGCATTTGTGAATTCCGAAGTGCCCTGGGATCAGCCGCCATTGGTCCCTGCCGCGCCAGTAACCAATCATCTCCAAACACCTCGTCCACAAATCACCTGACAGGGAGGACAGGGAGATGAATCTTCTATTCGTAAGCCTTTCAATGTGCACAGTAAGTCTCAGCGTGGATATGCAGTTTGACGGACATGACAGATCTGAAGTTAGGAGAAGTTTTGAAATGCCCGTGACAGGACATGAAGAGGCAGTTTGTGGCAGTTATGCAGCACTGGTGTCATGGGCCTGTGTGACGTCTTTGTTTTGCTGAGGTACACCTAATCTGGCTTCATATTCCAAGGAGGGTTTTGCTAAACATGTATTTATGGATCAAACTAAGTTATTGTGAAGTAAACTGAACAGAGAGCACTCACTCTCTCCAGTTATCCCCCCTCCCCTCTCTAGCTTCTCTTCCCTTTTTCTTTTTACCCTTGTAGTGAACTGTGGCTCATGTAAGTTTCTGTGGCTCCTGTACATCACTGTGCCTCCTGTACTTCACTGTGGTTCCTGTACGTCACTGTGGCTCCCATACTCCACTGTGGCTCCTGTACTCTGTTGCACTACTCTCCTCGCTGAGGATCAGGAGCTGTGAGATGCAGATGAACCACAGAGGAGATGCAGAGGAGATGTGAGAAACTCGCTATGAGCGTAGAGGGGCAGCGTTGCCTCATGGACCACTCCCATCCGGTAATAGGTACCGGATAAGCCTGGAGAATTGCCCAGAGAGCAGAGGTTGCAGAGAGGAGACAGACGAGACTGAATTACCAGAGGCTGGAGAAAAGGAGGAGGAGGAGGAGGAGAGAGAGAAAGGAAGGCTCCCTGGAGTGGCTAAGAGCAGAAGCACTCATAAACAAAGTGGATGTGCTGTTTAATTTTACAGTAGCAGAAGAAAATTGAGATTTAAGGTACACTGAGGTACAAGGGAGATTAAAGGTGAACTGAGCAGGTAGAAGGGAAATTCAAGGTTAACTGAAGCGGTAGATGGATGCTTTAAGGTGACATGAGGAGGTAGAAAGGTGAATTAAGGTGTACTAAGGAGTTTTTGGAAGCTGTTGGACTTCATTTTAGTTGTCATACTAACATCACTCTTCTGACCTTATTATCTAGACTGTTTTTTCAAGTTCATTCTGCAATACTCACTATACTATACATACATTAGACATTACTATAACTGTTCTATGCAGTAACTATATAACTATAATAATATAGTTATATATTTATATATACTTATAGTATATATAAGACTATAACTATAATAATGTTCATATGTATTCAGAAATCGCACCACATTTGAATACACAGATAGGAATGAATGTCTTTTGATTGGAGCAGGAAAACCTTGCTTTCACAGATTTTTGAGCTGCATACTAACAAGGCATGAACAAGAATTTTTCTTCTAGCAAAGAAAAGACTGAATTTGTGCCGCCGGTGTGTTCAGAACGCAAAGTGTTTCTCCGTCTGTTCTACTGTACTGCATCTCACCGTGTGCCAACTCAGACGAGCCAAAACCAAGACAACAAGTACCTCAATGGACGTCTCTAAATGCTATTATCGTCTTGAGTGTTTGAGTGGTATTGTATTCTTAATCACATTCCAGCCTAATACACATGAAGTTTGCCTGAGCGTAAAAGGCAGGTTATGTAAGAAGATCTCTATTACAAACCAGCTACTCAGCCATGCCCCCCCCCCCCAAAGTTTTGTGGATGATTGTTATTGGACGGTGGTTTTGTTGTGTTTTGGAACGATGTCTACACTGCTGATTAAGATGCAGAGTGCTGGATATCATTTGGAAATATGCAGTAAAACATGAAACATTTAGTTTTGTCTCTTATTTTGGAAGTTTTGTCAGTTTTGTGGAGCAACTCTGCAGCTGCACGGATTATAGTTCAAACTGAATTGTATAGAATTTTGGTGCATTCAAATTCAGCATTTCTTTCTTTAAAAAGCAAATTTACAAACAGGGCTTTTCGTTAGCAAGATCGAGTGACATGAAACAGGATTATGAAGGAAACATCACGTGTGCATTGGATTTCTTATTTTCCATTGTAAAAACGTTTTATTTAAATGAAATTCGCCTGCATTTCTAATCACAGAATCCAGTCTAGAGTAGTTTTACAGATTTTAGTGTAACTGCCGTCATGCACTTCTCTGTTCTTCTTATGTGAATGAATGAATGAATGGGTATGTTAATGAATATGAATGAATGAATGAATGGGTATGTTAATGAATATGAATGAATGAATGGGTATGTTAATGAATATGAATGAATGAATGGGTATGTTAATGAATATGAATGAATGGGTATGTTAATGAATATGAATGAATGGGTATGTTAATGAATATGAATGAATGAATGGGTATGTTAATGAATATGAATGAATATGCATGAATGCATTTCTTGGTTTCATTTTGCTCATGTCACTGTATGTTTGGGCTTTCTGGATGTCCATCACCATCTTACCAAATAAAAGCCTTGGTGTGTTTCTCATACTCAGCAATACAGTGTTTCAGATTTACTGTCTCTCCCTCCCTGTCCCTCTCTCTCCCTCCCTGTCCCTCTCCCTCTTTACCCCTCCCTACCTGCCCCCCCTCTCTCTCTCACACACACACACACATTGTGCAAATACACAACAGCCTTCTCAGCACCATGAACACTGAATAGATTTGACTGGAACAAAGCGAAAACCCTCTGGGCAATGAATCATTGGATTTAAGCCACAACTCAACATAGTTTGTCAGAGGTTTCAACCACTGTGACATTTCTGAAGAAAAGATGTTGTTGTTTTGTTGTTGTTGTTATTTTGCAGTTGGAAATGTCATATATTAAATGTCATATATTTAAGCCATGTCAGATATGCTACATAATTGTGAACAGATTTAGATTTATTCATAAAAAAGTATACTTCAATTTCAGAATTTCCAGTTTCTAAGTTTAAGAAAACTGCTTTTTTGACAGTGCTGAAATGAGACCATACACTAAGCTGCCAGTCTGTTAAGTGCACCTTCCTAGTACTGCGTTTATTAAATGCACCTACACTGGAGATAAAAATTAGAGAACAACACACAAGTTCCTAAATGTCAAGGTCATTGTGTAGTCCTATGTGAAATTATCCTAACAGCAGTATTTTAAGCTTATTTCATAAATTGTATATATTCTAAAGTTTAATGTATTTGGGTCTGATGGGAAACATTATGTTTGTCGACAAACTGGAGAAAGACTGAACCTAAAGTGTGTAAAGAAGTCAGTGAAAGGTGGAGGAGGAAGTGTCATGGTTTGGGGAATGTTTTCGGAAGCAGGAGTTGGACCT
>JAOYMR010000001.1:16397490-16410705 GCA_025802075.1 Tenebrosternarchus preto | reverse complement strand
GTAAGCGAGCTGGTGTGCTAACCCGGCTAAAGCGTGCTGGTGTGCTAACCCGGCTAAAGCGTGCTGGTGTGCTAACCTGGCTAAAGCGTGCTGGTGTGCTAACCCGGCTAAAGCGAGCTCAAGGTTGTTTTTAAATCATTCACTAATAGAATGGTTGAGACCAGCCTGAGAATTTTTACACAGAGCACTGCCTTCTGACTTTTGTGGAGACATACCTGAAGCTCAGCATACCGGATGGTGCACAAGCGCAACAACAATAGAAAATTCTGTTCTCCAGACTTGGAATATCAAAGGCTTAAATGCTGATTCATTTGCCCAGAGAATACAGTTGTTGTTGTCATGGCAGCAAATGTACCCCCACAGGGTAAGCTATTGCTTGGACAAATATCTAGCATGATTAGTAAAGAACAGCATACAAACCAAGGTGGAGTCTTAATTAGCAAATCATAGGAATGTCCCTTCTTCGATTCTACCAAACATGTCAAATGTACAACTGTGGAAACTGTGGCGACCTTATAAAATGTACATACTAGCATGAAGGATGCATACAAGGCAATACCCCACCATCACCTTGGACTGTTAGACGACCCCTCTCTTTTTCTTGTTCCAAAACAACACAAGAAAACAAAAGAAAATTTGAAGTTTGGCCTGAAGGAGCCATCTCTCAACTCCAGGACTTGAACAAATGGAATATGTTCAATATGTTCAATCACTACTGCATAGACAATGTTACTGTTGGCAAAAGGATCCAAATATCTTCAAATAAAAAATGGATGAAGAGCAAAATCATATGACTGCTCAGGGCAAGAGACTCAGCCTTTAAATCAGGAGACACCTCAGCCTGTAGCATCACCAAACTTTATGGTCTGCAAAACACAGCTATAGCGTGGATGGAGGAGGACGTCAATGCTAACTCCAACAGACAAGGTCCATCAATACAAGGAAAGCAGCTGGGCTTGATGGCATACAAGGCATGGACTCCAGGGCTCTGCAGACCAGCTAGTGGAGGTATTCCAACCTCTCCCTGTCCGCACAGCCTCAACCAGCCTCAAATCCACCACCGTTGTGTTTGTTCCACAAACAGCTACTGTCAACATTCCAGCTGATCTAGACCAATACCCATTTCCCTACTGAGCAAACATGGACTTAGGACTCCATCTGTGTGTCTCTCAATACAACTCTCCTAGGAAGAAACGCCATTACATCAGATGCTCTTTGTTGGCTCCAACTTGCCACTTAAAACCGCCACACCAAACAAGCTGCTTGACAATCTACAAACCAGGACTAACTTCCTCCATATGCAAATAGATACTGGTTTTACACATCAGCCACTCTCAGACTGTCCAACTGGTGAGCACACATCCTTCACCCCCACCCTCAGCTCCAGCATCTCCCAGGGCTGTATACTAAGTTCCCTCACAGTTCTGCTTCACAGAAGTGTGTTAATCGAGCTTGTGTTGAGTTAAGCAGAAGTGTGTTAATCGAGCATGTGTTGGGGCTAGTGAAGCTAACTAGGATTCCACTCCCAAGTGTTTTACTCAGTACTATTAAATCACTCGAAAACAAGCTCGACAGACTGAGATAACCAAACCAGGACTTTTTAATTTATTTTTATTTTTTACTGAAACATGACTTCATAGCAGCCTCTCTGATCCAGGTATCATACTAGAGGGCCTAACAGCACACCTTTTGGTTAGCATGTCGCTCAAAGCAAAGGGAGTTGAACTGGGTGTGAACAGCCAATGATGCACCAACCGAGCTTTTGCTAAACACTTCTGCCTTCCTGAGCTGGAGATTATGACTGTAATTTATTGTGGGTATCTTGGCTATGAATATCCCTCCACAAAGCGATGCTAAGATAACACTAACTGGTAATCCAGAAGCAGCGCTCCCCATTTTAATCAGTTTCTCAGATTAGTACTCTCTGAGTTCTTTTGCTGTCCAAGACTAAGAGTTAACATGCTGGATGTATGCACCAGGATTACAGCATCACCCCCTGCCTCCATTCAGCAAGAGTGACCACATCTTTCTACTGATGAAGCCCACATGCTGACACAAGGTAAAGCAGGTTAAACATGATGAGAACAGCGAATGTGAGGCATCAAGGCTGCAAAAAAAACCAAACACACAAATTGCAGCCTACCTTAGCACCGACTCAGATCCCCGACCCATGTGGCAAGGGATCCAATTAAACGCAGACTATAAGAGTAAAGTTCATAACTCAGCAACCACATACTCCTCCCTTCCTGCTGAACTGATCGATCTCTACGTTCACTCTGAGACCCACTTTTCAGGCCCATCTACTCGCCTCTGCCCTGTCCCCCGTTGCAGAGGAGCCTACGCTAATACAAGCTACAGGCGAGGTGACCACACGTCCTGAAACTGTGTCCCAGTCTGCTTTCTGTCACCTTTATGGACATCTTCAACCTTTCCCTGGTGCATCCACCATTCCTGCTTGCTTTAAAACCACAACCAAAATCGCAGCCCCAACGAAATTCATTTCATGCATGAATGACTACTGCCCTTACACTAATAGTGAAGAAGTTCTTTGATAAATGTGATCTTATATTAAAATTTTCTATCCTATATTAAAATCTTCCTTGCACCTTAGACCGCCAATGGTTTGGCTAAAGCACAAACAGAACAAACAAGCATATTAGCATGACCTGATGATTTCCTCCATGCTCAGCACAAAACACAGCTCCAGCCAACACCATAATAAAGCAATTATAACACATTAATAACAATAATAACAAACAACATCAAAAATAATCAGCTACTGTATGGGAAGGAAAAGCCCTTTATAGAGGCGTACACCACCAACTACCTCTCACTCAGTGTTAGCAAAACCAAGGAGCTGATTGTTGACTTTAGGAGGGAAAGAACACCGCACCAATTCCCCAGTGAGCATCAAGGGGACAATGGTGGAGAAGGTGATCAGCTTCAAGCTCCTCAGTATCCACGTAGCCAAGTATCTCACACAGTCACTCATCACTTCAAACATTGTTAAAAAAAAGTCAAACAGTGCCTCTACATCCTCAGGAGGTCTAGGAGAGTCATCCTGCCGCCAAACTCAACCTGCCAACCTGACCTAGTTGGCTGAACATCCTGTTCACTCCAGCTTAAATACACTAAGTTGTAATCACTCTGCATATATATTGGTAACTATAGTCTGTATTTTAATTCTCTCTCTATCTTCTGCACATATTTTGCAATTATTAGTTATATTCCTACTGTCTTTGTGTTTTTGTTTGTCAAAAAAGTTAACAATACAGTTGACTTATCCCAGTCTTGTTTATTTAAATAAAAACAGAACATTCATATTCATAATTTTGCAGTTCAGGATAGTCAAGTTTGCAGTTCAGGATAAAAAGCTGCATGTTAGACCATTTGTAGGGCATTTGTAGTGTAATTGCTTGCAGACTAACAGCGAGTACAAATCACACCCCGGTGAACCTTTAGAACATCATAGCAGTAGCAACTTCTGTGTATTTCTTGTCATTTCCTCTATTTAGCTCTGTTAATGGCATAGAAACACAAACACACACACAAACACACACACAGCCATTCACCTTGGCATTCCACCCCATACATCCATGCTCAGTTGGCAGGTATGGATTGTGTTGCATAGGGAGGTAATGAATCCACTTTATCAGTCAAAACACACAACCCACTGCTTAACAAATGAGATGTTTTCAGCTAATAAATACATCAGGATCCTCTGGCAGCACCCGCTAGCAGGATTAGCACAGCCTCGGTGGAGTGTTACAGTGGTGTGACCAACTTTGAACTGTTCTCCTGTGGCCAGAGCTGCACTAGCACTGCAACAACCTTCAGACCACACAAAGGAGGATGCTGGGAATGAGAGGAACTGACAGGGGACACCCACTCATCCTTATAGAACAAACTACACCCGCTCATTCCTATAGAACTGATTACACAGGTTTATCCACATAAAACAAACTACTCAAGCCTATCCCTATAAAATGGACTTCACTGCTTTATCTCTATAAACAGACTATACTGGTTTATCCCTAAGAAATAAGGTTGAGACTCACCCTGAATAAGTTAGTCATTCTGTTTCAGTAGCTACATGTATCCTACTACAAGAAAGCCCTTAGTGAATCAAATATTTCAATGTGTATTCAGTATATATTTCAAAAATATCTGTCCTGGATAGGTAGACTCAAGGTAGAGTAACATGCCTTCATGAAACACTGAAACTGAATTCAAATCTAATATCTATTCACACAGTGTTCAAATGCTGGATCTATGTACACCACACATATTCAAATGCAATGTGCACTGATTGGCACCCTGAAGTGACACACAAAAGATCTTCATTATCTGATGTAATTTTCTAAGCTTTCCCTCCTGCTCGGGGTCAGGGTCAAACGGGCAGGAGAGTGGTGTGGAAAACGATACGTCTGCTCCCAGCGGGTGTCTGGGAGACATCAGAACGTGCCGACATCAGTCGCCTTCCCATCGGGGTACGATCCAAAGAGCCATTTAAAAGGAACGTCTTCATAAAATCGACTTTGTAGCAGTCCACATAAAATGAAGTAGTTCAAGAAGATTAGCTAAAGTGCATCAAATGGCCTTTTCATTAAAGCTGCAGGGATGGTTGTTTTACACGGAGATGCGTGGCATACAAATGGAACTAAGTTATAAAGGGAGCGTCCTTTCTGATTAATTCTTCACGGCCATGGGTGAATGAACGAGCCTCGTGGAAGGGCGCTCTGACTCGCACCACCCACTCTCGTCTCTCTCGTCTCCAGGACGTTTGATGCGTGAGGGTACGACAGGAACCTCGTTACACCACTAAAACATCACAGAGCTACAGCCTGGTCTATGCAAAACATGCAGTAAATACAAAGGACATTCAAACGACCAGGCCAAGCAGGCGCTGTTGATTAGCATCTGGCTCGTTTACTCAGATTCAGTTCAGTGGGTGAGTCTGGTACATTGGTATGAATGTGTCCTATTATTTTGATGTCCACAATATCAAGTAAGTGATGTCTTGGGGTAATTGAAGGTCCTTAAACTGTGCTAATTAAAAAAAGAACATAATTTATCATATTCTTCCTATTTAGATAGATAGATAGATAGATAGATAGATAGATAGATAGATAGATAGATAGATAGATAGATACAACACAAGCAAAGGCATTATATATTACGTCCTTAGGAAACTCATAGTTCTGAAATATTCCCACATGCCCACACTTTTCTGGAGGAAGTCTTCATGCCCAGCGCACATGCACTTGTCTTAGTAGCTGTGACTAAGGGATGTTTTTACACTTCTTGCAATGTGAAGAACTGTATTGCAAATAGGAATGAGAGTTCATAGGTTTATAATGGATGGTGGCATTTAAACAAGAATTTCCAAACTTCACTGAAACCTCCAGAAAGGTTATCTCATGCCTGGATGAGCTGTATGGGTGCTCCATTCCTGCAAATGTGCAGGAAGCTATACCCAAAATGTCATCAATATATCTCAGAATGTCTTAGGGTACAGGTCGAATATATTGTTCCATTAATTTCTGCTTGTGGTGCTCAGGGAGCCTTAGTGGCCTGAACGTGGAGGCCGGTGCTGTTTAATTGGCCCCATGAAACACGTTCTCCAGTCAGCTTCAACCTGCCTCTCCTCAGCCCATAGCAAACTGGAGCCCAGAGAAGGCTTTGAAAGACCAAGACTGCTGCTAATGTGTGTCCCTCCTGGTTTATATCCCCCCTTATGAGGTTTATATCTTGTCACCTTATGAATATTTTGAATTGGTTTGAAATGTTTAAGAATAATTGAGCCTCAGTGTACCAGTGCTACATCAACTGTTCTAGCTATATAGAAAGCAAAACAGTAGAACTCCAGATAGAACAGTGTTGGTTTATTTCTATTTGTGAGGTCAGTAACCAGTGTTGGATGAGAAAGGGCTGGATCTCAGTTGACATTTCAGGTCATCCCAAATGTGGAGGTCTGGTTTCTGTGCAGGCCACTGGAGTTCCTCCACACCAATCTAATCACACCATGTCTTTATGGACCTTGTTTTCGGCATAAAAGCACAGTTATGCTGAAAAGAGAAAGAGCCTTCCATGAATTATTTTTCGCAAAGTTGGAAGCATATAATTGATGTCCAAAATTATGCTGTTGTTCTTTAACAGAGAAACAGTGAGTAAATAATGCTCTGTCTATGAGTAGTACTGTTACTTTGATATGATATATTATGTTCTCACTGTGTTGGAGTGTGTGAGCATTAAAGATTCATACACAGTTACTGATTTTATCTCTCCATGTGTGTATGAATTAATATCAAGAGAAATGTTTAATATTTAAAAACTTTTTATGCTTTTTAGTTGTTATAAACAACTTGAATGTTTAGCAACCAATTCAATTTGCCTATATTTTTTGGGTCATAAATGCCCTGATGTCAATCTCTGTTGCAAGCAAACCAATGACAAACCAATATACAAACAAACAACAGTTTTACATCCCCACTGTGAACTAAACAAACTGTACATGTGCTGAGAAAGATGACATAGCCATAAGAAGAGCTTATGCCATGCAGAAAGTTTTACAGTTATCCCACAAATGTATACATACATATTTGAAGCACACTGCAGAACTACAATAGGCCATTGTCCTCATCATCATGTACCTGTAGGTGATTTAGAAGCTTTGTCACAGGTTGATTATAAGGTTTGCTCTTGGTCTTCACTTCATCAGATCTTATCTTGCCATTGTCACTTGGAAATACCTTGGAGACCCTTCCAACTGACCTCATGGCACGAACTGAATTGTGTGTAAAGCTCTTCGTGAAGTTTGTATAGCTTGAACCGAACTTGTTAGTGAGTAGATTCTGGCTCTACTGTTCAATAGGGCAGAGCCAGAATCCCTAGTCCAAAAACACACCAGAAAGTCAGAACCCGTCAACCAGGGGGTTAGCAAAAATCATAAAAACTGTGATATACAAACAGGTTTTGGATGCAGAACTTTATGACTGTTGAGTGGGGAAAAAGAAATAGATGTATACAATGATGGGAATAACAGTTAGCAGGCGATTATGATTAGTAACCATGGAAACTGTCAGTCTTTAGGGGAAAATGACCTCTGATGGCTAGAGGGGCAAATGACCCAAACATCGCTGACATCCCTGTAGAGTTATCAGCAGCAGTAAAGAGTTTTTGGCTTGGGAATCACCTGGATGTACAGCAGGGCAACTGTAAATACATTTGTGCTCACACTGAATTCATAGTAAAAGAGATCATCAGGTTTGGTTTTCTACCAAATGAAGAGTCGATGGCGAATTCGAACATGGCAGGCCAGCTTGATTGTAGCCATGTGTAGGAGGCTGAATTGGGTACATATAATGGGGCCCAGCTGTTGCTCAGTGCTAATCATTATAATAACACCTCCAATTTCTAATATAAACCTTCCAAGGAACACATAGAAGAAAACAATGGCTTGGCCAAGCAATTATACATAATTAAGTATAATTAGTATTGTTTTGTTTTTGCTCTCTTTCTCTATCTATCCCTGTGTGTGTGTGTGTGTGTGTGTGTGTGTGTGTGTGTGTGTGTGTGTGTGTGTGTGTGTGTGTGTGTGATAGTACAGGGAAGCCTGGAATCCAGGGGAGTACTAAGAAAGATCAGTGACATGTTGGAAATCATTCTGAAGAAGATCGATACTCTGGCCAAGGTCAGCAACACCAGTGAGAGCCACAGGCTTGAGGAGTTAAGCTCTGCTCTTGACAGGTATGACATGTGTGAGTGTGTATGTGGCAGAAAGAGTTGCTTGCGGTCTAGTGGATATTTTTACAGTAACACTCCCCCTCCACTTATGATAGACTTCATGGTATGATAGGCTTCATGGTGACATCCCATTACTGTGTCATTCCGTCACTGACTTACCCCATCACTGCGTCATCCCATCACTGACTTACCCCATCACTGCGTCATCCCGTCACTGACTTACCCCATCACTGCGTCATCCCATCACTGACTTACCCCATCACTGACTTACCCCATCACTGCGTCATCCCGTCACTGACTTACCCCATCACTGCGTCATCCCGTCACTGACTTACCCCATCACTGCGTCATCTCGTCACTGACTTACCCCATCACTGCGTCATCTCGTCACTGACTTACCCCATCACTGCGTCATCCCGTCACTGACATCCCATCACCTTCATGCCATCCCTGCGTCATCCTGTCACTGCACCAATTAAAAGCCATGACATTTTTTGGTTTTAATGTTCTAATTTCAGACAGTATTTGTTCTTTTTTCAATGTGCATTGAGAATATCTTGCTTGTCTTATCTAAAAGCATTTGTAAAAAAGTTTAAACTTTCTTAAAACAGTTTCCTTTGCAAAAGCACTTTTGCTCTCAATGCAATTAAAGACTGAATAACAAAATATTTGAGGATGCTGAGACTGCAGGGACACAAACTCCTAAGAGAGAGGGAGGAAAACTAATACATTTAATGACATCTATCCCCCACAAAGATATTTTCTGTGGTTCTGAATCCAGCAAGATAAGGTCAGTGTGTGTGTATGTGTGTGCATGTCCACGTGTGCAACATGTGTGAGTTTGTGTGTGTGCTATCGGAAGCTGATCCTGATTGGTGGAGTCTCTCTGGCCCCAGGAGCAGAGCAGCCTGGTGCGGCTGAGCACTGCACGTCTCTGATTGGCCTGAAGGGTTGTGCCTTCTAAAGCCTGTTCATCTGAGCAATGTTTTCTTCTCTTTTTCGTTTCTACACTTTCAAACCTCCACATACACTGTGGCCCCTCTAGTCGAGCTTACAAACCACACTGAACCTTACATTTATAATCCAGACATTACCTACAGACCCTGGGATTTCTGCAAGATTCATAGTGGCGCGTTTAGTACTGGATTGTTCAGACGTCTCGGTGTAATGTCTTTATGTCTCTGCCAAGAATACAACCACATAGAGGGTGTTCTACAAAACCCATCTATATAGAGAGTTGTGTGAGCTCAGATTTAGCTGAACCATGAAAACCTTTAGGACATTACAGTCAGATTTTGTGTTGAGTTTGGAAATATAATGTTGATGGATGAGATTAATACATTTCATAGTCAATATGCGCAGGTGGAAAAGTTATGAAACTGGCACAAATATTCTGATGGTGGTGCAGAAAATAATTAATAAATTCTGTTTTCCTAGTAAGTCTGTATTAGTTGTATAAATCTGAATCTTAAGATTTAGAAAGACTTCTGCATGTTAAAGTGGTTCTTTTCAGTCCTGCATTTAACATAGTTTAGTCTGACAATATTTACCACTGAATTGTGTACAGCGCGTTTTCCAAAACTAAGCCATGTTAGTGTTCCAGTTATTTATCTGTTCAGTTCCAGGGCATTGTCATCATGAAAAGATGAATTTAGGATTTCAAATCAGTCTCACAAAGCATACATTTACCAGATTCATTTATAGAAACACCTTGTAGATGCAGTTATAGAGTGTTTGGGCCATACTTGCTATACAAAGTTATGTTAGCCATTATCAAACTTGTGATTGGTCAGTTTCTGATCATGTGATTATTGTTGGTTGGATCTTTTTGGGTGGCATATCACTATCAACCTAGAAGTGACATTGACAGACCCGCTCCCCTCCACACACACACACACACACACACACACATTTCAGTTTGAGGGTGACTGAGGAATAGTATAATCTATAATTATACTCTAAAATATAATTATACTATAAAATACACCTGTGAGACAGAGATAGAAGATGGGGTTCTAAGATAGGAATGGCAAATAAAGTAGAAGTGGCTTTAATAAATGTCTTTTTCCTATTTTCTGTGTAAGGTTTTTTTTTGTATCTGTGTAATCAGCTCTAAGTAGTTTTACAGCTAATTAGAGAAGGTACTTATTGAATTTAACAGGAGAGTTTTCTGTTTACAGTTAATACTATATGAATGGGTATGATTTCAGGAAAGATTTAAACAAATGTGCGTTAGCCTGATAATGTGTGCGTGTTTGTGCATTTTATATTCTCAGGTTTCAGCCGGTGGGACTCGTGGAGCGGATTCAGGCTATTGCTCAGAATGTGTCCGATATAGCAGTGCGCATGGAGCAGATCCTGCAAAAGAGTAAGAGCACAGGCAAATTATGCTACGCTAACCCATTTGCTAGAGCACAGGCAAATTATGCTACGCTAACCCATTTGCTAGAGCACAGGCAAATTGTGCTA
This sequence comes from Tenebrosternarchus preto, assembly GCA_025802075.1. Lineage (NCBI taxonomy): Eukaryota > Metazoa > Chordata > Actinopteri > Gymnotiformes > Apteronotidae > Tenebrosternarchus > Tenebrosternarchus preto. The sequence goes on along the minus strand of JAOYMR010000001.1, from coordinate 16,400,490 downwards.
CGATAACTCACTTGCCAGAACACAGGCAAATTATGCTATGCTAACTCATTCGCTAGAGCATAGGCAAATTATGCTAACTCACTCTTCAGAGCACAGGCAAATTATGCTAAACTAACTTATTGCCCAGATCATAGTCCAGTGTGTATACAATAAGATAACTCACTTACAGGAGCACAGGAGGAGGTATATACACCAAGATAACTCAGTCAAAAGACCATAATATGAAAACATACCTTACTAACCAGGGCACTTAACTCACTCGTGTTATATACTCTATGCTTATATCCATTTGCATTTACATTACATTAAATGAAAACATTTATTTACACTAGCAAACACTCATTTACATGTAATGTACCATTACTAAACAATTTAATCTGTGGTACCCTGACTATTTTTTGTTTCTGTTTCATTAGATAGATTAAGATCAGTGAATTGTACCTTATTCATAACCTTGTTTAACCATCCTGAGATTTACATGCTGTAATGATAAGAACTTGAGCAAAGCAGGATGAGAGTCATCAGTGAGCACTTTTAATTAAGACAGCAATTACTCACTGTGAGGAGCCAAACAAGCTCAACGTGTTAAAATCTTAGCAAGACAAGTGGACAAAAGGCACAGCCAACACAGGACAAAAGGCACAGCCAACACAGGAAGCCTGTGTTCAGACTATACAATGCTCGTATGCAAAAGCAGGAAGATGTTACGTTGATGAAGCTGTAATAGGCCACAGGTGTCGGTACTGACGAGGCAGAGCGGTGGGGATGTGTCAGAGTGACTTTTACTGTGGTTTACTGTCTGGTTTCAGTCTTACGTCACTGCTGGAATCACAAACTTCTTTATGCATCTAAACTCTAGCTGGTAATTGCTAAGTAGTTCTGTTGAACAGATGGGATTAGTTGAATACTCTTCATACTTTTTTCTTGTCATCAGCAACTAAACCTTACCAGAAACTTCCATCATAGATGGATAGATAGATAGATAGATAGATAGATAGATAGATAGATAGATAGATAGATAGATAGATAGATAGATAAGGCTTAGCTGGGAAAGGATTTTCTATTTATCGGCATATGCTGCTTTATGATTACATGTTTATTTACCTTTACACAGGTACATGCTCTGTTTTTTTAATTTACTTGAATTTATTTCACTGGAATACTTTCCCCACTGACATCACTGCTGCCATTATTGCAGTAATCAAACAAAATACCCATAATCCCTCTGTGTGTGATCCCACTCGGAGGACCTCAGCAGCTTTTTCTGAATGAAGCTTCACTGGCTCCTTTAATTAGGCTAACAGGGACACACTGCTACACTAAGCAAATAATTATATTAAACGAGGTATGGCGATTTCTTTCTTAGCTCCACTGCCTCCAAGAACAGTGGTTAGAATGACAGGCATAACACAAGTCCACAAACACCTCAGCGCGTAGTATATTGTCCCCAAAAGGGCAAAAACGTGCCTTTTACAAACCAAGTAAAAGAAACCAAGGAGACAGACAAGCATGGGGTTTGCCCTCCCACGGCCTCATTAAAACTGTCAGAATTTTGACCTCTCTGGCCTTCCATACTCTGCCTGTTCTCTCATGCAGGCGTGCTGTCACGCTCTGAACGGCTGTTCTTGTCATCAGCAGGGAGAGACGGAATCGTGGGCCAGTGTGAAGTCCCAAAGGATTCTGGGTACCCAGACTGTGCCAGTAAAGTTGATGTGAGTTGTCATCCCAGGATCTTTTATAGGTCTCTCTCATTGCTCTGCAGCACTGTTGATACACTTTACCAGCAGCCTGGGAGCTGAACCACACGGAGACTAGCGAAGACAATTCATAACTTTCAGCACATCACGGTGTCATTTCCCTTAGAATTAAACTCCCTCCGTTTTAGACTGCATCAGTCAAAAAGTTTATAAACAGCAGTAAAAAAAAAAAAAAAAAACAAGAAAAGAAAAACACCAATTTAGTTTTGTTTCGAATAAGTCATTTAAACTGGATTCAAAGCAAGGTATGTTTGTTTATGTGGCATATTTCATAGACAAGTAAAATCATCATCATTTCAATATTAACAACAGGACAAAAGTTTTAGCATCATGGTGTGAAGTTTAAATCGACTCTCTATCTCTGCTGTGTTAGTGGATGAGAGCCAGGTGGACATCAGACCCTTGCTATGCCTTCTATGGTGTGGATGGATCTGACTGCTCCTTCCTCATCTACCTGAGTGAGGTAGAGTGGTTCTGCCCCCTGTTGGCATGGAGGAATAACAGCAGCCAAGCCACAGTCAACAGCACCCCAAAAAGACAGGTGAGAGACTTGCTAATAAGTGCTTGGAAATGTTTCAGTCATGTTGTTTGCTTGATTTCTGAGTGACATCAGACAACCATTACAAAAAATATTTACCTGGTGAAGTGTAAACTATCACTCTTGACATTTAGAGGAACGTGATTAACTAAGTCGAAGTGTAAATACTCTGGAAACTAAAGAACGGTTTAATTTTATCTTTTACACTTGGATTAGCAATCCATACACATGCTATTTGTCTTGCACACAAAGCCTTTGTTGTGTATTCAGATTATATTAACATGTGCCTATGGAGTGATGTAAGTCAATAAGAAATAAAGTTTTCAGAGGAAAACATGTTATCAGTGAGTTTTCTCCAGTATTAATAGGGCACTTGTATGAAGACCTATCAGAGTATTACAGAAGAGGATAAAGGGCATGTGGAGAGTCTAAGAAAATCTCTCACTTAATAATGACCACAGAGGTATTTGTAGGCACTCTATATTATTTCTGATCAGTTTAAAGGGATAATATCGTAGAGAAGAACACAGCTTCTGCAGCTATATGAATAATAGCTTTGAAAAGAATTCATTTTCCGCAGCTCTGCACTCTACAGTATTCTGTGATGACCAGGATACGTGAGGGAATGATTCAGTATTTGTAGGGCCGATTTTGTGCATAATAGAGTGAAATGTGGTCCATGTGGTGTGGACTGTTAGAGAGGAG
>JAOYMR010000001.1:16366402-16380781 GCA_025802075.1 Tenebrosternarchus preto | reverse complement strand
GCACCCCTGATTTGATTAATTAATTGATTAATTATTATTGATTAGTATATCCAGTGCACCCCTGATTTGATTAATTAATTGATTAATTATTATTGATTAGTATATCCAGTGCACCCCTGATTTGATTAATTAATTGATTAATTATTATTGATTAGTATATCCAGTGCACCCCTGATTTGATTAATTATTTGGCTGGCACACATTGTAAAATCAACTTGCCAAAAAATGAGTTTGCTTGAGTGATGGTGACTTAACTGGGTAAAGTTATGGACCAAGGTCAGATGTGTTTAGTGCTTCAAACTACTGACCAGTACCAATCCACAACCACCAAAAACAAACTCATGCATTTTTTTTCTTTTTGACATGGTGGGATATGGTGTTGTTGTTGTTTTTTCTCAAATGTAGTATTTACACCATTCACAAATTTTAGATGGTAATTCAGTTTCCCAGTCCATTTTGTTTAGACTTAAGTTTGCCAGCCTACTTCAAAGACTGTCAAAAGTCTTTTTATTGCTGTTCCTAAGTTGTCAGCTCTGTGGTTTGACAGATATTTAAAAATTCAGGCAAATTCGAATGCTAGAGCTAGAAGAGTTTTTTTTAAAAGATAATTGACCCCTGAGTTGATGTGAACAGGGGTGTCAAAGTCCAAATCTAGAAGGCTGGGGTCCAGAAGAGTTTGTTGATTGCTCTACTCAGACACACCTCCTAAACCTGGCAATTGATTGATGAGTTGAATCAGGTGCATTTTAGTTCATATAGCACTGTGGTGTCAAATCCTGGTCCAAGAGGGCCATCATCCAGTGTGACTGACCTGCTTTAACAGACCCGATTCAGAGAGCCGAAACTCTGCCCACCAGAACTGGACTTGGTTCTTCTGGATGTGGTCAGGATCATTGATAAGGGGAGTTTTCTCACAGTACATGGGTCACACTGGCACACAGGTATGTACTGTTGGTACAAAAAGCCTTCTGCTCCAGACAGGTGGAGCTCATAGTCTGTGGTTTTGCTGAAGGACATCGCTGTCATGATGCTCCCTGTTGCTAGCTGATCTTTTTTGTCTCTTGAAGTTTGTAGTTCCTCTCTGTTTCTTTCACATCTTGGATGGATGCTCGGATTCTGCCTATGGGACTTTCAGTATTGGTTTTAAAGAATCTGATATGAATTAAATAAAAAGAAACGAAGAAGAATAAAAGAGATTTTCTTGCCATATTTTCTGCCTGCTGCCTCTCTCCTTAGCTTGTTATGAACAGGCTAAAAGCCGGTCCATAACACAGCCTCCCTCAGAGAACAGTGTGGTTTTTATGTTCTTAATAGAGCCCATTCCTCCAGCTCCACACGGCACGATGTGTCTCGTCTGTTTCTCTGTCCTGCTGACCTTGGTTGGCTCACCAGCTTCTGTAAACTTCTGATTAACTAAGGCTTGTTTTTCATTTAGATGGTTTGTTTTTGTCAGGTTCCTTGGCGTGCCCCCAGGAAGAGGAAGCTGCCCGCTGCGTGGTCCTTTGCCCTTTGACCTCATCTACACTGACTACCATGGATTGCAGCAGATGAAGCAGCATATGGGACTCTCCTTCAAAAAGCACAAGTTAGTGTGTGTGTGTGTGTGTGTGTGTGTGTTTGCATGTACAGGTGTACATACATGTCTGTATGTGTATCTCTAAGTGTGTGCTGGTACAGTCGTTATGTCACGGTTTGCGCTATGGTAGTATGCTATCTCTGTGTGCTCTATATACTGTGACAAAAGCGATTGCTTTGGCCTGAGATGAAAGACCTCTGATCAGACCCCCACTAGCGATTGCTTTGGCCTGAGCTGTAAAACTTCTGTCCCATTCCTCACTGTTCACACAGCTGAAACTAAATACACCCAAAGCTGACAAACGGAACATAGGCAGGAAAGGTGTCTCTCCTTCCCTGGCAACCGTAGTGACGGAAACGCACAACAGCCTAACTATGGAGGCATCTCTACATCACCCTGCTGACCCCTCTGATCTCTAGCAGAGGTAGCACAGCTCCCCAATGCTCAAATCCTCAAAGGTCCCATCACTCCTGTGATCCTCACACGTGCTGCACACAGCATGGGTCCGTAATAATATCTAGCAACTAGGGCCAAACCTCCTTCATGCACGTATCACTACAATGACTCTAGTGCTTGGGAGAACAATTAAGGGATGTGTGTTAGATTGTAAAACTCTAAAATAAGACTAATGGCCAGAAGAAGGAAGGAATGAAACGAGGCTAATTCAGGTGCTATAATAAAATTTAATCCTTTAGATTTCAATGTTTTGGCTGGTCTAATGAATTCATTTATTCCTTTAGATTTCACTGATTTCATCTGTGTAATGAAACCATTTAGTCCTTTAGATTTTACTGATTTCACTGAGTTTTGTCTGGCATAATTAATCTGTTTAGTCCTTTAGATTTCACTGAGTTTCTTCTGGTGTAATGAATCCATTTAGTGCTTTAGATTTCACTGCCTTCTGCTTCAGTGCTGCAGGCAACTCTGGTCTGTTTTCTCTTGAGTTGCATTTTTAATTCCGTCTTGAATGTGCTGGAGCAGGAGCCTGAGTGGGACTTCAGCTTGAATTAATTAGGATCAAACACACTCACACACAGACACACACACACACACACTCACACACAGACACGGACACGTGTTCATATACACACACACAAAGCTGCACAGACACACACAAACAACTCATAGAGCTGTACTTAGACCTACACACACACACACACACACAAATACACACATTCATACACATACAAACAAAACCCACCCTGACACACATAACCCCCCCCCCACACACGCACAGACACAAATTACTATGAAAGGGAGTGAATCTAAATGACGGAGATTTTATATAATCTTTGTCGAACTTTGAAAGCAGTTTGCTCTGAGCCCACCTCTCAAATTCACTTCCAAAAAGCCTTAACACATTCATGCAGTGATAATAAGACTCAAGCGTATTCTGAGTAAATGCAGACAGGTAACTGTCTTCACTGTATTACAGGTCACTCAGTTAACCAGCGTCAGATCACTGCCAAGTTCAGGTCATGCTGTAGAAGACCTGGCTGGTCAGGATGGACTGAACAGTCAGCGTAGTCCTGGCGCTACTGTCTCTTTTATATTCGTTAATATCCTATCTTTAGCTATGCTGACTGTGTGTGTGTGTGTGTGTGTGTGTGTGTGTGTGTGTGTGTGTGTGTGTTTCTCGTTTCCTGATCGATTGGATGTGCTCTACTATTGATTCATATAGACTGCAGCAGTTACAGATTACTGTAAACACACACTACAGCAGATCCAGAGTACTGTAAACACACACTACAGCAGATCCAGAGTACTGTAAACACACACTACAGCAGATCCAGAGTACTGTACATGTTTCTTATGCATCTCTCCTTTCTTACAGATGACACACAGCTCCTCAGCCATTAGTCTCTCATTCAGCAGCTTTCCGTTTTTGAGACATCATGTTGTAACAGACAGTATTCAGACAGGGACCTGTCAGAGCGAATGAGAGATAAGCCCAGTGTGGCCTATAGTCTGATCTCTTTAAACAAACAGTTTTAAACAGGTCTGATCCTCCAATGTGGGATGCAATTTGATTTTCTTTAGAGTGTAAAACTGTAAACGGGTCTGATGCTGCTGCAGGTCTGATAATGCTGCAGGTCTGATAATGCTGCAGGTCTGCTGCTCATCTCAGAATGGAGTGAATGGACGGTTACGGCTGGACACTCATTTCACTCAGGGACTGATGCACACGGATCAACAGCATCTGTCTTGTTATCAAAGAGAGAACAAGCAGCAGACTGCATCTGTCATGTTGAGCTTTTGTAGCCCTGTGAGAAGAGACGCACCCCCCTCCCCCCTGCCTTTGATGTCTGCTGTGAAATTTAGGTTTGATCTTTTTTGATCTTTGTAATGCAAAACCGGGCAATTCGGGCCACACTTATGGAGTTCCTGTTAAATTAAAGGTCAGATGACTTTAATGTTTATAGCAATCTCAGACACTCAGTTCTAATATACTGGTGTCAGCAGAAGATCCAGTGAACACCAAAGCATAACCGTTAAAAACCCAAACTGCTTATACTGTCTGTACTTAAAACCATTCCACTCCATTTGTACAAACTCCCATTGGAACAAACCCCACGAATATGGCTTGTTCTTTTCAACTATCCCTACAAATTGTATCTGTTGTAATTTCTCTGTTGGAAATCCTTCTGTTGAGCCGTTTACACGAAGGCATTCCGGGGTCATGTGATGGCAGGATGCAAGCTGGTGTCTGAGCTTCTTTCCTGAGACGACGTGACCTGCATTTTCTTCCTGGCAGGTGTCACATTCGAGTGATCGACACGTTTGGCACAGAGCCAGCGTATAACCACGAGGAATATGCCACTCTACACGAATACAGGACCAACTGGGGCTACTGGAACCTCAACGGGCGGCAGTACATGACGATGTTCCGTAAGCAGGATCTTAATTTTCTCTCAGCACCATGCGCTGTGTGTGTGTGTGTATGCGTGCATACGTGTGTGTTTTCACAGCTGTTTCTTGGCAATGCCCGCAGCGTGTTATGAGCTGATCAGAACATATTTGTGCGAGAAGTGTAACAGATGTTAACAGTCACAGCTGAAGAGTTTGTGTCTCTGTCTGTTTCTGTCTGGGTCATACTGTAACCGGAGGTCTAATTACTCAGTCTTGAATTCCACTGACCTGAATAGTGTGTGGAGACTAAAAGGGAATAAACATTTAGCTTTAACGTGAAAATGAGGGTGGGAACCGGCTCAGACCTGGTTTATGTCTTGCTGATGCTTCCAAAGCAACTTACAACTGTAAATGATCTCAAACAATTGAGGGTTAAGGGTCTTACTCAGGGGCTCAGCAGTGGCAACTTGGCAGAGGTTGGGATTAAACCAGCAACCTTCTAGTTACTGGCTGAGTGTCTTAACCACTGAGCCAGGTCTGCCCACTGAAACGTACCTGCAGAAGTGGTATCACACGGTTGTGTGACTGATGGTCCCCTCACACAGCGCACACTCCTGACAACTCCTTTATGGGCTTTGTGGTGGAGGAGCTCAACCAGACAGAGAGGACCAGCATTCAAAAAGACAAAGTCAACAACATGGCTGTGGTCTATGGTAAAGAGACCAGCATGTGGAAGGTAGGCCCAGACACACACACACACACACACACACACACACGTGTGCATAAACACAGACGTACACACACGCACACAAAAAAGCAGCACAAAGCATCCATCATAAATATTTATGTTATCAGCATCTTCATTTCTCACAGTCGCTTACTGCAGCACAACTGCGTGCTGGGGTTTACACTGCGGAGAAGCTGCGAGCACTAGCCGAGCCGTGTAAAGCTTCATGGCTCGCGAGAACGTAATGAGCTCTTTTCACACTGACTAATGGAGCTCCAGAGATGCAGGCGTCCTCATGAGTCCCATCTGTTTATGAGCATTATAAATCTGAAGTCTGCAGCCGCGGTGGTAATAACTCTCTGATGAATTGTCAAATGTCTTCAACTGGTATACAGTGCTGGGCTTGGCTTGTAATACAAGGATGCTTTTGTCCCTGAAGAGTGAGTGAAAGGTTCGGAGCTTTGCCACGGCGGTGGGAGTCAATTGTTCAGAGACAAATCGTGTTATTTATCTTGCCTTTGTGGTCACAACGACAGCACTGTACAACGTGGCATGGGAACAGCATGGCATGGGAAGAGTGGTGCTAAGGGAACAGTGTGGTATGGGAAGAGTGGTGCCATGGGAACAGTGGTGCCATGGTAACTGCATGGCATGGGAACAGCGGTGCCAAGGGAACAGCGGTGCCATGGTAACAGTGATGCATCGGAACAGTGTAGCATTGGAACAGCATGGCATTGGGAAGAGTGTAGAGTTTTGGACAGCATGGAGTTTGGGAAAGTGAGGCATTAGCAAGAGTGTATTAGCAAGAGTGTATTAGAAAGAGTGTGTGGTTTGAAGTAGCACAAGGGCAGGTGGAGAGAGTGGAGCATGCTGAGACTGTAGGAGAGAGAGAGAGAGAGAGAGAGAGAGCAGCATGGAAACACTGCCTGAGGAAGCAGCCTTCTTCTGCATCTATCAAAATCTGACAAGCAGCAAACTGAACTCCAGCGAAACAAACGCCTAAACCATCAGGCTTCTGCAGGGAGCCTCTTCTGGTGCCTCGATACACCTCAGCCTGGACCACCAGCAGCTGGAGCGGCTGCCTGAGGCAGTGAGCAGGGGAACAGCTTCTCTCCAGGCTCTGTGGGTCGTGTCCTCATCTCACACACACACACACACACACACACACACACACACACACACACGCGCATCCAGTGTAGCTGCCACTGAGCTGCATACAGTGTCATGCTTGGAGGTGAAAAAAAACCCCTAAGTGTTCCTTTTCCCTTTCTCTCCATTTTCTTCACATCTGCATCTGCTCTCGTACTGTCCACGGTTCCAGATGAACGGCTCGTTAGATGAAAACAAACCCCGTAGCATTTGGCTGTCTGTGCATGAAGTGCCCTGCTTCGCCAATGTAGCTTCTGAGTGCAGACCTGCAGGAAGGAGGGGGGGTTGGCTGTAATATAAGGGTGCCAGGGGCTTGTGCCTTTAATCCCAGCTTCGTTTTATTGGGTTTGATCCAAGAACCTCGCAGAGTTATTACACGCAAATCCATTTCAGCGGTGCTGAAAGCAGAAGACCGGGCCCTGAGCTGAGAACGCCAGAACACAGTATATGGGGAAGAACAGTAAGAAGCTAGAATAAAAAAAAGAACAGAACCCAGGTCCAATTGATGCAGTTACTGCCTGCATGACTTCACAAAGATACAAGAACACAGTAACTAAATCCATAGACACTGCTCAAACAGGTAACAAGGTACTGGTGTACAAAGGTAGACTGGAAACACTGGCAAGGAAAAACTCCCTAAGAGTATGAGGAAGAAACCTAGAAAGGAGCCAAGACAATATTAACAAAAAAGATTAAAATAAGTAATATGGACAAGTAAGCAATGGAAGTTTATTCCAGCAAGTCAGTCCAGTAAATCTAGAACTTTCTCTAGCAAGTGCAACTTTGGGGTTGTTGGGGGAGCCATGGCAGCCGTGACAGGTTGAGGATCGGCAACAATATCAGGAGTAGATATACCTCGACAGAAACAGAGGATAGATTAGACGTGGTTAAATACTAAAGTGTGTGCATTAGAGATCATTAGAGATGTTGCATCACAGCATCCCAGGTTACCATAACCTTCAATGAATCTCGAACATTTACAGGAAGATTGATCCATAGCTTTGAACATTTATAAGAAAAAGTCTCTTCCCCCTACATTGGATTTCATTATTCTAGTTGTTAATAAACAGCCTCCATGTTTTGATCTTAGTAGATAGGGTGGAACATAATGAACCAATGTAACTGACAAAATCACTCAATGTTTTGTAGGTCATTAAAAGCACATTTTGTATCAATACACAGTTTTGCTCGGAGCCAATGAAGTGTAGCTAAGATAGCAGTAATATGATCAAACTGTATAGTTCTAGTAATAACTTTGGCCGCTGCATTTTGAGCTAACTGGAGTCTATTTATACCTGTAGGGGTAAAACCTGATAGTAAGGCCTTACTACAGTCTAGAAGTGATAAATGCGTGGGTCATGATGACTACATCATGTGATCATCTACTTATTTAATAAAGTATATTTCTAATTTTGTTCTGGAGTGTGAAAAAGGCTGTCCTAGAAAACAATTTGAAATAACTAGAGAAAATGTCATCCATAACTGGACCAAGATCTGTTACACTGTTAAAATTTGTGTAATTGGGAGACCATGAAGTTTTTGTTTTGTTATTGGCTGCCTGTGGGCTTAATATAAGCACTTCTGTTTTCTGAGTCAGAGAAAGTTTCTTAACATCCAGTGTCTGGTGTTTTTTTTAAACATTCAGTAATAGTAATGACATATAACTGAATGTCATCAGTGTAGCAGTATAAACTAGCATAGTGTTTTTGAATAATTTCATCCAGTTTGCATATATAAAGAAAGAACCAGAGGCCCTAGAACACACCCATGTGGGACACCAAAACTAACCTCGGTGTATTGCTGAAAAGATCATTTAAGTAATGATCTAAACTAAGAGAGCGCTAATATCCTAATCATATCTTTGAGTAGGTCTAGTAAAATGTGTTCAATAGCATCAAATGCTGCACTGCCATCAAAAGCAAAAATACACAATCCTTATCAGAAACCAACAACAGGTTACCAACTACTTTAATCAGTGCTGTCTCTGAACTATGATGACGTCTAAACCTGAAAGACTTCATGCCTCTGGTTCTTCATGTGTCTGGTTCTGAAGTACATATATTATAGCTGCTGAGCTTCACCTGTTTCTAGGATCTTAGAAACAAGGTTGGAATTGGCCTGTAACTTTGACGACAGACATGGGTCAAGATTAGCATCCTTGCAAGTTTGAATCATTTAGTTACATAGCCACTGTTCAGTGAGGAATGTATTATATTTAATAGAGTTTTGATTATTTCAGGTATAGTATTTTTTTGAGAAATTGTGTGGGCAGTCATTCTAGTAATCAAATGGAAGATTTTGAGAAGGAAATTATTGTTGTTAGACTGGAGTAAAGGACTGTTTCTATAGAGATGGTAGTTTTACCCTCTATATAACTGCCTAAAGCTACATTAATACTCTGAATATCATTGCTAATGTTTTTCATTTTCTCATTGAAAAACAAATCATAAAGGAACACCCCTATCTTCTGTTAGTGCAGAAAGATGTTCACATGGCAACAAAAGACTCCTTCCACAGAGGTTGGAAGACAACACATTTAGTATTGCACCACTTGTAGTAGCAGTAGTAGTAGTGGTAGTAGTAGTAGTAATAATAATAATAATAATAACAATAATAATAATAATATTTATATAGTGCTTTTCAAAGACCCAGGTGTTTACAATAATCAATAATCAGTATGCAGAATGTACAAACAGTACTTTTTGAACAGCCAAAAACTGGTGGAAGGGGGATTTATGTTTGAGGAATATTATAAGCTATATAAAAATATATGTTTTAGGTTACATTTGAATATAGAGTAGCCTTGGTCCAATAAATGATATTGAATATTGCAATCATTTAAACCAAATATGATATTAGACAAATTATTGATTTTTTTTTTATTTTATCACATAACACTGCCATTTATCATTAAGTTTTCAATGCCTTTGTTTAACTTTATACAAAAGGTTCTAATCAATGGCATATGAAAAACTTCAAAAGACTAGGATCTGTATAACAGGAAAGATGGTGTTTAAGTATATACCACACCAAATTAAAATTACCTGATTAACGAATTAGCTAGAAATCTATGCTTTTAAAACACTTTTGTAGAGTTTCAGTCTGGAAATGAATGCTGGATACATGCAAATGAAACAAACTCTGCTACATGTGACCTATTTCCTGGTAGATGGTAAAATAATGGTTACTGCACCAGTTTGGCAATATTTTGTTTTCCAATCAGACGAACACAGAACTGTCTATGCAGAAAAAATACATATAACGAAGGGTTAGTATCAGTGTTATACAGTGAAGAGTCTGCCATTCAACACAGTCGTTATTCAAAGAAATGACTTCATTGAGCAAGACAGAGGTGCCTGAGAATATATTAATGTCTGATATAATATATTAATGTCTAAAGTTGAGGCAAGACATTGGTCAAGACAGCTAGAGCAAGAGCAAGAGTTTTATTCACTGACAACTGACATATGGTCAAGCACAACTATGACTGTATATGTCTGACGGCAGACTTTATTTCACTGCAGTGGAAGCTTGAATCCAAACGTGTTTCAAACTTGATCTATTTATTTATTTGTTTTAGATAATTTATTAAAGATGCTTTACAAGTTTTTCCAAGTTTGTAATTTGAAGTTCATAATTTATTGATAACACTACAGCCTGATGACTTTAGTTGCTGTAGTCATGAGTGCAAAAATGCTTGTCAGTAATGGCTGAAAGTTAGATGAAAACAAATTATATCTGTGTATGAATCATCTTGATTGTTGAAGACTTTAACTACTAGGGTAATATCCTTGCAATAGAAACAGATATTATTAATATTATTTCTTTGTCTTTAACATAATTAAGTTTTCCCCCCAAAATTAAGATTCGTTATGTTATCATTCTACTTAACCACTGAGATGCAGAAGAGGCGTTAGTAATATGATCATGTGACTGGTACAGATGAAAGGCCCTGTATCAATCACATGGGGTACTGCATCAGTGAATTTAACCTGATATTATCGTTTATCACGATAATTCTGGAGACAATAATCATTTGTCTAAATTTACCTCGTCGCCCAAGCCTAATATGTAATGTGTTGAAGACTGTTGGAGCGGGGGGGGGAAGAGAGTTCCAGAGTCAAAGAGCACATCTAAAAAACACATGATCGCCATAACTGGAGGGAGGGAGAACTCTCATGCAGCCCAGCTGTGGAAGACCTGAGAGTGTGAGTGGGTTTGTGAGGAAGGAAAAGATTAGACAGGTAAGAAGGAGCGAGATTATTTAGAGCTTTGTAGGTGAGTAGGTGTATTTTGAATTGAATACTATATTTTACAGGAAGCCAGTGAAGTTGTTGAAGAATGGGTGTAATGTGGTAGTGTGAACAAGTGTGAGTAAGACGACGACCAGCAGAGTTCTGAATCATCTGAAGTCTGTGAACAGAAGAAGAGCTAAGGCCTTGTAGAAGAGTCCAGGCAGCTAGAGATGAAGGTGTGGATGAGTTTCAGTAGTTCATGCAGCTAGAGATGAAGGTGTAGATGAGAGTTTCAGTAGCCCATGCAGCTAGAGATGAAGGTGTGGATGAGAGTTTCAGTAGTTCATGCAGCTAGAGATGAAGGTATGGATGAGTTTCAGTAGCCCATGCAGCTAGAGATGAAGGTGTAGATGAGAGTTTCAGCAGCAGACTGAGCTGGGGGGGTGACTGAATTTTGGCAATGTTATGTGGGCATTGAATGAGAGACTGGAAAAAAAATTGTGCGTGTTCTTGTTTCGTGTGTTCACACTTACACCAGTTTTTTTTTCTTCTTTATTTTATTTTTAAATAGAACAACATCATTGTGTGCAGTTTTTGCTAATTTGGTCAACTTCTGCAGGGTTTGTGAGTATCCCAGACAGAATTGATTTTATCTTGATGGTTCAGATAAAAAAGGGAGTGGTCTGAGATGACATCAAACTAGCAGAGGACAGCTATCTCTCCCTCTTTGGCAGTACTAAATTGACCGTATGCCCACCAGATTATATGAGTTCTCTTATGCACAGAGTGAAGCCAACTGTTTCTAATACAGAACTAAATGGTGAAAGGGGCTTGCTGGCCTGTAAATGTTAATTCGTAAAAATGTCTAAGTAGATTTCTTTTTGCTGGCAACAAAATTTATATCAATTTTAAGAATTTTAAAGGGATTTAAATCATAATTATCTTTCTGTCGTGTCATAAATAACTGCAATGGTACTTTCATGCCCAGTTAGATGAAAACAGTCTATATAGTTACAGCTTCACTTCATTTTAAGATATATACTCATTTGGCCTAATCCAAGCTTCTGTTAGACAGAATCCATAAAATCTATGATCACTGATGAGTGTGTTCATCATAAGCACTTTAGATGTTAGAGGTCTAAAATTTTGTAGCTCCAGCTTTAGATCAAAGAAGCTGGTAGGGTTCTGTGCATCGTTTACTTTAATGCTAATTAGGTTATTAACACACCATTTTTTGGCCACTGCTCTAGATAGCCATTTATTAACTAAATCTGTCATAAAACAGACTGTTGCTACATGAAAGAAGAGGAGAACTCTCTCACCCCAAAAGGCTAAGCTTGCTCTCAAATGTAACCCAATCATCTATTAACCCCACATTGGTTTGTGAGCACCACTTCATCCAGCAGTACAGTAGCGATGGTCAGCTACACTGTATATTATCTTGCCATGCTGCAGTGGGTCCCCACCATCAGACATTTAATCAACACACCTCAGTATCAGGCTCAGTTATCTCCAGCTAGTGAAGGTGTACATCTGAGATGTTCATTAGCCACTTGGTACTAGAACGCGTCAAGTCTCCAGTCTCTAGGGTGCCAAGTTGTCAAGTTTCTGGATAAGCCTAATAGTTGTCTCTAGTGATCCTATATCCAGAGTGTAGTTACCTTTAATCAGAGCATAGTCCCCTAATCCAGAGCACTGTCCCCTATATCCAGAGTGTAGTTACCTTTAACCAGAGCATAGTCCCCTAATCCAGAGCACTGTCCCCTATATCCAGAGTTCTTTCAACAGGCTTCACAGCAGGTGCCTCACTGAGTGCATTATGAATTGGGTGATCATGTGACTTGATCACGTGTTTTGTTATACGACACACATATTACTATAAAAAACTCTCCATATGGAACAGTGTTTATGCGCTGTAAAAGGTCCCTTTTAGATACTGGTTGTTTATGATTTTGCTTTTGCAAACACGCTTTGCTGTTTTTTGAGGTTTTTTTTAAGAATCAAACTCATATTGATTATCTATGGTCCAAGCACAAATTATTAGGCAGTTTTTTCTTGGGTTCAGTGAGTTTACTCTGTTGTACACTAAGCAAAAGTACCAAGACACAAGACAAATCTGTGACATTTTACCATCTTGTAATCCATCTCAGTAATATCTCTGTTTAGATCATCTGTAATCTATCTCAGTAATATCTCTATTTAGATCATCTGTCTGTGCCCTTAATAATGTCAACACCGAAATTTTCTGTCAGTCAAGTACTGTTCTAAGCAGTTTTCAGTATACCAAAGCATACTCTGTACCTGACTGTCAAATAAAGTGCATGTGTGTGTGTGTGTGTGTGTGAGAGAGAGAGAGAGAGAGAGAGATAGGAAGAAGCAGTTTGGTTCTCAGTCTAAACCGATTTTCTTCAACAGAAAGTCCCAACCATAAAACATTCTGTTGGGGTAAATGAGCTGCTTCACTCACTTTATCTTTCTATGTCGTTTGTGCCATTTAAACAGCGTGTAAAATATTCCTCAGAGTCATTAGGATTCTTCACAGCACTCTGGGCCATTCAAACTACACCATGAAGACCACCACACACCCCACACTTACACCATGAAGACCATCACACATACCCTACACTTACACCATGAAGACCACCACACACCCCACACTTACACCATGAAGACCATCACACACCCCACACTTACACCATAAAGACCATCACACATACCCCACACTTACACCATAAAGACCATCACACACCCCACACTTACACCATGAAGACCATCACACACACCCCACACTTGCACCATAAAGACCATCACACACACACACACACACCACACTTACACTATCAAGACCACCACACCTGAACTCACTTCACATACATCATCGAGACCATGGTGCACTTGAGAAACATAACAGTTCAAGGTCAATGAAAAGGGAAGCATTTCCCTGACACACTTCTGGATGTCGTGAAATAAAGCATTATTAGGGTATATATGGGTCCTATTATAACAGAACTGCTGTAATACGAAGTCATGTTTAACAATGAAACAATAATTTACCACAAAGCAAATATTTCAGAAGGTTCATTCACAGCCAATGCCTTATAGCCGTGAAACCAAGCTGACCTTGGTCGTTCAAATGAATTCAGAACTAGGGGTGTTTGTTTATATTAGTTGGGTCTAATGACTTTGTGTTAGCTTTTTAATCTCTTTAATCAAAGGCTAACGGCTGTTCACACTCAAGGTGAACTCCAGAAATGCCACGCGCACTGGCACACTACGCAGCAGCGGACATTAATCACCAGGGTCCATATTAAGAGGTCAGCGCAGATGTTTCCTCCCTGTTGGCTCTATTTACGGAAGCGGTCGCTGGTTTATTTTAACCCTTTAGTATGGTGGCCGGAAAGGCCCATCGTACTTTAAGATAGTCATCGCATTCATACACAACCTTTATTCATTTGGATGACAACACATGCGCTAAATTTTACATACTGGGGTGTGTTAAATGGGATATTTGTTCTGTAAGTCTGTGTTTTGTGCAGCCCAGCAAAACTAAATACACAAGAAATGCGGCGCACGTACAACTCGAGCGTTAACTCTGGTTATGTAGCCTATAATTTATAAAACAGAGGTAACTGCAAATATATTAGCGCGACTGGAGCTGCTTCGGTCGGCGCCGGTCTCGCAGTAGTCCGTGGGTGTACATGCTTACTGTGACCTTGTTCCATCTTGTTACAACTGAATTAGCACCTTGTTTGTAAAACCTAGTGCTTTCTGAATTTCTATCGCGTGTGTTGTCGTTTCGAAATTATATGCATTGTGTATTTGCAGAGCGATGATTAACTTGC
>JAOYMR010000001.1:16322130-16336786 GCA_025802075.1 Tenebrosternarchus preto | reverse complement strand
TTGTGTGGACTGCAGGGTGTAGTCCAGGGAGTGTGGAAATGTGTTTGTGTGGACTGCAGGGTGTAGTCCAGGGAGTGTGGAAATGTGTTTGTGTGGACTGCAGGGTGTAGTCCAGGGAGTGACATCTATGTTACAGGACCCTGAACAAAAGCAGACACAGGATGTGAAGGTGTGACCAAAGTTAAGACAAGGAGGCACATTTAGAAGTCAAGATGGACAGATTTATTGACTCTAGCCGGATCAGTAACAACTTTACCAATTTGTTCCTGGCAAAAAGTGGAGGAAGAAGACAAAGAAGAACCAATAGCACAATAAGTTCTCTATTAAAAAGGCAGATCAAGCCATTTAAGATTAAAAGGCACTTTCACCATTAATGGATCGTCATGCTTAACACAAGAAGTGAGGCAGGGTGTCAGAGTTCATTTATTATAATGTTCAGAAATGAAACTATTGACACAGAGACAGTACTTAACATCAATGAAGGCAAACCAACTAGGGGTCACATACTCATACTTAAATAGACACACACTTAACAAGACACAGGTGAAATAGATAAAGATAACAAGACGGACCCGCCCACAGCACACACACACACACACACACACACACACACACACACAAAACATGGAAATACACAAAGACACATACACAGGACAAGGTTAAAGGTTTCATAACAAATGTCTTAAGTCTCTCTTGCAACAGTAACCAAAATAATGTGGTTAAGTGTTTTTACCCATGGCGTGCAAGTTAACATAACATCAAGAAAACAATATTAAAAACGCATACATTCATGCTGCTTACCTACTAAATATATCAAAACATACATTGGCCTGTTACGCTACTGAAAGCAGGCTACATCGTTTAAAAAACCTTAATGACTAAACACCTTGAATGTCTTCATGTTTATTCCAACTGATTTCTTCTCAGGCCCTAAACGAGTTTAGCACCTCACCTTCTAAGCCAACGTGTTTACCCAAGGTGCTTTGGAGTCCATTGCTGTTCCCACCAATCTTGGCCTCTCTTTTTCCTCCACACAATGCAAGTGGAATAGGTGGCCAGCCCACCCTCTTTCATCCTTTGTTGTCATCTGCTGCACGTTTGTTGTTAGCAGTCATTCACTTACAGGAATCTCAAAGCGTGTCCTCCTTTCTGCCTGCTTTATCTTAATGGATCTGCTACTGGATCCGAGATGCTGTACTGAAGTCAGCATCTACCACCATCTCCGTCTCCTCCTTTCCCCATTTGGAGTGTTTTATTAATGTGTGCTCAGAACGTGCTCATGGTCGATTGATCTTCTGGGGATCTTCACAGGTTTCTTCTCTGAGGCTGAAGATAAAACCCTGACATGATGAATCGAACCATTTAGGTCATCAAATTTTAAATAAACAGCAGCTTGTTAGCGAGTGATGCTATGGAAGCAGCAGGCTATAAAAGGTAATTCTGTTGGTACGGTACATCTGCTCTGCCTGCTGGTTTTCCTTCTCTGCAGAGGCTGATGTCAATGTCAGAGCTTTGCACTGGTCTGGATCTGAACCATCACTTTTTCTCAGGTACTGTGGGCTAATCCTTGATAGAGACGTACATCAGCACCACCCCACTCACAGGACTCAAGATCACACTCTGTAATCCCTCACCAATCCTGGAGACCAACGCATACATTAAAACCACTAAACCAGGATGAGGAAAAACTCAGCCATGATTCATTTTTTAACTGTTATCCTTTTATAACCTTAATATTTAATATTTAAATATTAAATATTTTAATATTTAAATATTAAATAGTTATAATAATGGATTTTGCTTTTTAAATGCTGGGTTACCTAGGGCAGCCTTTGCTGATACAGTAGATTTCCAGATATAAGCCCTCAAAACACAGAATGGTGAGTGATGATCATCAAAGAGATTCCTGTCAAAAACAGATGGGGATGCATTTAAGTGGGGGGTATTTAAGTGGGGGGTATTTAAGAGGGGGGTATTTAAGAGGGGGGTATTTAAGTGGGGGGTATTTAAGAGGGGGGTATTTAAGTGGGGGGTATTTAAGAGGGGGGTATTTACTCTTGTACAAGAAACAAGACAGAGGAAACAGGCTCAAAAGCATATAGTTTTTAGCATCATGGTGCTCTCTTAACTCAGCTAAAATCAATAACAGATTTGCCTTTGCAAGACTGCTGGCATTAGATTGGGTGACTTAGTTTCCTGATGCCCTGTATGATTAAGGTCTAATCGATTTTTTCTAGAATTTACTGTGTCTGTGTAGCCCCTGATTTTTACCAAGGATTCGGTTTGGTTTGTAAGCTCGACTGGAGGGGTAAAAGTGCTTGTGGAGAATTGAAAGTGTAGAAACGTAAATAAGAAAAGAAAAAGTTGCTCAGACGAACAGGCTTTAGAAGGCACAGCCCTTCAGGCCAATCAGAGATGTGCAGTGCTCAACCGCACCAGGCTGCTCTGCTCCTGGGGCCAGAGTGTCTCCACCAATCAGGATCAGCTTCAAACAGCACACTCACACACACACACACTGACCTCCCTAACTTCGCTTATTCACAACCACAGAAAATACAGTCTGGGAAGAGACTGTAGGTGTTTGTTATTGTATGTACTCAACCCTATTCTGCTTAATGTACTACAACCAATGATGAAAATGTGTGCAGACAAAAGGTTTAATGGTGTTAAACTTGTTTCCAGTAAAACACGGCAGACACCTACAGTGGGTTTCTTCGCACATCGGAATTCAGAAAGCATGGTCACAAAACAGGCATAGGTCAGCAACAAGATGAGGGATACACAGTACATGAGGTTGGTATAGTTTAGTGGGTCACGTCGCTACATCTCCTGTGGGGGACCGAGGTGGGGGCCCGTCCTGTGGGGGACCGAGGTGGGGGCCCGTCCTGTGGGGGACCGAGGTGGGGCCCGTCCTGTGGGGGACAGAGGTGGGGCCCGTCCTGTGGGGGACTCCTAACACCACACTCAGTTACCTCTGTAGTTGGATAAGAGGGTAAAAGTGAACCTCACAGTCAAGCAAACAGTACAAATTCAAAAAACAAAGCAAATGGTCCAGGTGGTGAACAGCACAGAGAAAAACGTGAAATGCATCAGCACTAAAGGGAATAAAATGGGTCACAGCATGTGACCCATATAATTTATATATACATGAAATAAAATGGGTCAGCATGTGACCCATATAATTTATATATACATGAAATCGATGTATGAAATCAACAACAAGTGTTCATGATTAGCAATTGTGATGTGAGTGAATTGGAGAGAGATTGGAAAGATTCTGGTGTCATGTGGTCTCTGGTGGGACTTTGGGGATTGCAGACGTCGCTGACTTGATCAAGAAAGAAGGATAAAAGGTAAGATTGGAACAATGGGAACAATCCCATTGTGTTGTGTAACCCAGGGTAACCAACTTTATAAAATGTCTAAACGCGAACACAGATGCATTGTCAGATGTCTAATTTGTCTAACCCAATTTATAACTTTATTTAAGTTATAGTTGAATGAATTCATCTATTGCTTTTATAACACACACTGCCACAAAGCATTATTACAGTGGTTTGGATCTAGATGCCAAATGAGTAAGTCAGTGGTGACAATAGTAAGGAAAATTGTCTTGGACAGAATTAAGGAAGAAACATTAGGAGGACCATGACTCAAGCAGAACCCATCCTCCTTAGGTCCTACAGCGTACAAACAGTCCATGCTATGTTACAGTATATACAGTCCATGTAGCCGGTCCAGTTCAGAGTCTCAGCTGCTTCTGAGGGTCTACTGTGTGCCAGCCGGTTCTATATCCAGCTCTGAAACGTGTGCAGCAGAGACTGGATATTTAATAAGGAATTGGTGTTAGCAGTCTATAAAACTATAACAATCATTATTCTAGTTAGTGAGCACTTGCGCATTTACATTGGGTAAATCCATCTAAAGAGCTGAGAGCTTCAGGATTTATTAGCATAATACAAGCCAATTAGTTACATATTACAATTGGTAATATACTGTAATAAAGCAATATAAATATTGTAAGTAAGAGAAATGTCATTGCCTGAATGTTACTACCTGAATAGACAGATGAAAAGGGAGAGAGAGAGAAATAAATGTAGAGAGCAAATCCCAAGGAGAGATTTCTCCAAACATACTTCAGCTCCACCCCACTCTTAGCTCCACCCACTACACTCTTAGCTCAGCCCCAATATCAGCTCCACCCACTGCACTCTTAGCTCCACCCACTGCACTCTTAGCTCACTCTTTTCACCACTACAGCTCAGAATTCCATAATACAGTTTAGAATACTGATCTTCACCAAGAAAAAAGTTTGCCATCACTGACCAATCAACAGTGACCACAAACTGGTTTAAATCCGACCACTGACCAATCAACAGTGACCACAAACTGGTTTAAATCCGACCACTGACCAATCAAAAGTGATCACATATTGCTATCACTTCCACAACTGACCAAATCACTTTCACCATAGCATAACAATCACAGCTTCAGGAACTTTCCCCTTGTACTGATTTGGTATTGATTATCAAATCCTGATTAACAACTGACCACTTGTGGTGATGCAGAGTTATGGTGACCGTTGTGACTTGATCACCTGTATCTGTGTGAAAGACCACAATGCCCTTAGAAGAAGAAGTAGATAAGAATAAGGCTTTGTAGACCAGAGTTTGACCTACAAGATTTCAAAGGATTTATTATTTTAACCAACTTACTTTTTATCTACTAGTGAAGTTAACTATTTACATGATTGTAAGTAAAAATTCATTATATTTTTGACTGAGGTAAGTACCTGCAGGGATGTTGAAGACACTTGTATGTATATTGTATGTAAATATCTTCCTCTGTAATAAAATACTCTGGTAAAGGTGTGTTAAGGTCTTTGTTCTCTGAGCTACACAAATGTCTTGTCATCATAAAATGGATCTGAGGTAAAGTCTTGACACCGGGAAGCATCCATCCCTGATGTGAGGGGGTGCTTGTTACCATAGAGACTATGCTGCAAACTCTGGAAGACTAACCTCAAGTGAAGTCTCTCCTTCACTCTCAGTCTCTTTTCTCTCTCCCTCTCTTGCACTCTCTCTCTCTCCCTCTCTCCCTCTCTCATCCTTTTGCTTATTCACTCTTTCTCTCCTAACAAGACAGCAGAGGCACAATGCTGTAGAAGAACTGTCCATCATCTGAAACTGAATCCTAGCAAGACAGAGTTATTACGTGTTCCTGGCAATTCTTCCCTGTACTAAGTTCTCTCCTTTGAGAACTCACTTATGGTGCTGTCCAACAATGCGTGAGATCTAGGTGTGGTCATGGACAAACCCGCTGTCACCTCCTGCCTTTGTTACCAACCTGTCCCAGACATGCAGCTTTCTCTTATATAACATCAGGAAAATTCAGCCATTTGTTTTCAGAGATGCCACTCAGCTACTTGTCCAGTCCTTTTCTTCTCAATACCAGAATATTGCATCTCACCCTCAGAAAGCTGAGCAGTACAATGCAGAAGGACTTGAGCCACTACCTCTTAAGAGACAGGGAAGACATGCCCCAAGACTCTCTTCTTTACGAGCAGTACCAGATGGTGCATTGAACCCCTTACTACCTGCGTTTACATTAGAGTCTCTTGCTGTGTTCTAACAGTGCTTGAACAGTCCATAGTCACTTCAGTGCGCTTGTTTAATCACAGTTCCTACACTTACTTCACAACCAAAAACACCGCATGCACCTTCTTTGTGAGTTTTTCCTTCTCACAGAGTTCTCACTTATGTTGCCCTTAGACTCAGGTCTAGTAGTACGAGGGGTTTCTTCCATAGAGACAACTGAGCCCCATAGTAAGTTGTTCTGGACAAGCGCATCTGCTAAATGCTGTAAAAATTTAACGAGTCATTGTTGCAACCAAAATAAATGCAACCAAAACAAACTTCCACTTTTTTTTTTTTACTTCAAGGGGTTTAGCAATGAGTTGTGTGTTGACTGAGTTCATTTTTATAGTTGTGCTAAACATTGCTATTCATACACCTAAAAACTGGTTCTACCCTTATCTTATGTCAAACAAATGTAATGTGTACATTTTAAAGATGTTTCTATAAAGCCAAAATCCATTTTTAATGACTGTACAACAAGGGAGTCCCTGACTCACCATATCAACTCAAACCATATGTAGTTATAGTTGATAAGTGGAGCATGAGATTATCATTGTCATTCAGTTTCAACTGTTGTTTGTGTTTGTTTTATTTGTGTCTCAGACTGCAGTTCCTCCTATCCGGACGTTCCTCCCACGCCTCTTCATGCGTTCCACATATCGGCACAGATATGCAGTGTGGTTTTATTTATTATTTATTATGTTGGTCTCATGAAGCTCACTCCGTCTTCGAAACATCACAATAAAAATTCAGTTCTTTCACTCTATCCGTTGCAGTGCCAGTCTCTCATTGCTCTAGAACGGGTCGTAACACAAAGACCCAGAGAAGCCGAACTCGAGAATGATTTTTTTTTCTGTATAGTATCATCAGTGCCCCCAAAACCAATAAACAATGATTACTTGAACTGAATAAGCAACAGCGGCCTCACAGAGCGGCGGTACTTTAACAAAACGGAAACATGCATCCTGTACGTTGATCCTAAACACTATGTCCATGTTTAATCAATCATTCTTCCATCTCTTTGATCCTAAACACTACAGCCATGTTTAATCGTTCTTCTGTCTGTTTGTTGGGTCTATTTCATCTCTTATTACCAGGAGGAAGCATTAATAAGTCAGGGGAAAAAAAACAGGAGGGACACAAATTAGGCGGCATTTCTTTTTTTTAAACATAGTCTCAGGGCTCCAATTTGCTGAGGTCTGAGGAGAAGCAGCGAGGAGAAGGCGACGTTTCACCAGGCCAATTAAGATGCAGCCGTGCCCAGTGTAGAGGCCACCGGGGGATTCCAGAGCACCGCAGGCAGAAATAATCTGATTTTAGTCTTTATTTATTCATGGAGGACTTAGTGGGTCACTAAAATCTATTCGAATGTCCAGTAATGTGGTTTTACTGACAATTTATATGGTAAACACAAGAATATTTCCTAAAACGTAGGCTATTGGCTGTAATTTGAAGCAAAAGTAGGTGTTTAAACTTTAGCTGTTTATTTCTGCGTGACAGTTTTGAGCACGTCTTAAACACCGTTGCCAGAAACGAGAGACAAATAACTCTGCTCTGAACCGCAAAAGAAGTCTGGAGTTTTTCCGAAGAGATTTACTCTGCTTTCTCAACAAAAACAGCCAGTCTGAAGGAAGATCATTTCCTTGAGCGCTGGAAGCGCTCCAATCTGAGCCACGCTCGTGTTCCGCACGTCGACAAAAAAAGGCTTTCTGGATTCAAGATGCGTTTGCCAGTGATGGTTGAACGCTCCCCGCGTGGGAGCTGCAGGGGCACGTCTCGGCTGTCTCGCTCCGGAGACTAAACCGTCGAGCACGAGAATGCCGGTAGCGGAAGGATAGTTTGTTCACCAACATTTGCCCCTTTGGAGAATAAGGAATCCAAAATTATTCTACCTGTAAACGTGTTTAATCTGGAACCAAATACAGTAATGAGGATGAAACAGATAATGACCGACTCTTTCTCTCCACAGCTCCACATCATACTCTGCATTCAGGGGATAGTTTAGCATTGTTTAGGGATAGTTAGCGGTCTAGAGAAACAAAGGCCTATTACAGACGAAAAAAATTTGTGGACTGTGTAAAAAGAACAAATGATCCTGCAGACCGTGCAAGCCTGAACTGTTTAATTTTAATAAAAAGCCATAAAACGGCATAGCGAATATTTCTCTCTCAGACGGTGACAAGCGTGTTTTTCAAGCAGCCATTAATGTTCCTTAGTCGTTAGTCCTTGATATCTGTTGAGCAAAAACATCAATATCTGTGCTATTTTATTTAATGGGACTTAAGATGGAATTTTATGATATTGAGTGGGGGAATGCAATTAAACAGAATCAGTAACAAAACAAAAGCAATTTCTAGAACTGTTTGTCCTCAGCGAGTCCTCATGAGTAGTTCACCGAAATGGGGAAAAGACTCGGGGGAGAAGCTAGCGAAACTAGACTACTTGTTCGTGAAGTAAACACTATTTCAATAGCTTCATTCATTCAGCAGAACACGCCTGAGCCAGGGCCCATTAGAACAGCATGTTTAATTTAAAATAGGATTGAACAGATTATTATTTTGTCAAGCCAAGGTCTTTAAGTGAGCAAAGTTGGAAACCAGGTTTTAAAGGAAAGACCACCATGCGGCAGGTGTTTTAGGAAGGCATTTTCTCAGCTGTAATAGTGACATTAGGTCCTGCACGTATCTGACCAGCGTAAAGCAGAAACCAGTTCTTCTTGAGGTGACGAGTGATCCATCTAGAGTCCTGCGAAGAAGCTCTTTGGCAGTTTTGAGATGTTGTTGAGATACATTACAGCTCATTTAGAGATGCAGCAGATTAACCTGCAGGCTTCTGTTGTGCTCTTACAACACTTACAATGTGTATTACAATGTTAGTGTAACCTAGAACAACAGACTTAGACCTCTAGATTCCTCTCCCTTTTACTTGAGGTAGTTATAAATTAAGTAGTGTAATATTTGGCTTAAACACTACCCCTGTGTAACATTTGGCCTCTTGCCATATTTATTAGCTATCTGAAAGCCCTCTTTAATTAAGAAGAAGCTGTTAATTTTGACTGATAACACTGGTCAACAGCAATTTTGCTTCCTGCAAAAATACCCTCGTATTATGTATTTTCGCACGCTGAATCCAAATGTTTTCAGAATTTCTGTATCATTGTGTGTGTGTGTGTGTTCCATTATACTAATGTCAATATGTATAGTATGGAAAAGCAGTATGAAGGAATGTGGATCCCCCTCCATGTTGTCAGACTATTACACAACACAAAGGGAACAGAATGGCAAATATCAGAAAAATCATACATTGTTCATTTTAGATGCAAGATTGTACATATTTTAAGAGTAATAAGCCTTATTTATGAATACGTAATATATACTTAAGTGCCCTCTCACTGTATGTAATAGAGAGATTCTAAGTAGTTCAGACAGGAGGTGCACGCATGTGCTGTAGTTCACGCAGGACGTGCACATATGCGCTGTGGCTCTGAGAGGACGTGCACCTATGCGCTGTGGCTCTGAGAGGACGTGCACCTATGCGCTGTGGCTCTGAGAGGACGTGCACCTATGCGCTGTAGTTCTGAGAGGACGTGCACCTATGCGCTGTAGTTCTGAGAGGACGTGCACCAGCGCGAACAGCACAAGCCAGCATCAATGGCCTCCTCATTACCGACGTCGTCCTTGCTTTGCACACGTTACCAATTTTCAAATATCCCATCGCTCTGCAGCAGAAGCAAACCGATACGCTGTTGTCTCTCGTGATCTGGCACAAACACGGCAATCATTTACGCTCATTCTACTCAGCACAGATTGCCTTTTTCTGTTGTTCACTGTCTCACGCAACACTTGCATGCTTTCCTGTTACTGGTCCACTGAAACCCTTCGAGGACTGAACCGCAGGCATGAGAGTGGGAAAAGCATCAGTCTTTTTTCTACATTTCCTCACTTTGACCCACGGGTTCTGTTGAAACGAGTCGAGTATAATTAGTGTTCCAGTGCGTGAAGAGTTTCTGTGGGTACGCTCAGGTTACAGCAGGTAATGGCCTGTAATATCCACAAAAGCACAATAGCGAGGGATCGTTCCTCCAGTTCTGCAGACCCAGTGAACATGTAGCACGTCTTGGTTAAATAAAGCCTCCTACGTTCTGACTGAGAGCTACTGAACACAAGGAATGACTTCTGCTGCTGTGAACGAGCCACATAGTTCAGCGTATTAGTACACTGAAACATTTTTTTTCTTCTTGTCAGAGCAGCTGAAATAAATCACTAACAGAGTTAAACAGGAATGTTACTCCAGTGAGGAATGTGACTTCTATATGATTAAAATCTGAATTGTAGAACATACAGGGTTTTTTTTATGTAAGAACAGCTAGTATTAAATTAATAAGACATGCAACTATGTGCGCACTGGCCCATAGGCAACGTCCACGGCGGACATCGCGGTACACAAATCAAAACTAATGTTTGTACTACCGAAACGTGATGGAAGAGGCGGATGGCTAATTTCTGGTAGAGAGACTGCAAGTTAGATTCACCTCTTATATCACAGGCTTGCTTCTACGTGAAATACTCAGCATGGAAAAAGAGAGAAAAGAAAAAAGATTTTCGCTCTAGGAAAAAGCCTTTTATCGTCACAGTGAAGCCTTTAGCAAAACTCACAGCCAGCATAAACAAGCAGAAAGGTAACAGAATTAACAGCAAAAATGTAGAGTAAATACAGATCACACTCACATCACAGAGACTGTAAATACCATTATTTTTAATTAATCTAAAACAACAAAACTTGCATTTAACTCAATAGGAGGTAGGGAGGCGCATGGCATTCTGGGAGTCCTCTCTGGGCCTTTTCTGTCTCATGTTGACTTAATCACAGTGTTATTATGTACACATACAGAGTGAAATAGGCTTTTTCTAAAGGAAATAAGACATGGATCAAAAAACAGGAAAAACTAGCAGACAAAAAAAAACCACTTACCAGGTAACATCCAAAAAATGCAAAAAGCAAGCAGTGCAAAATACACAGATAAGGCAGTTCGGATAAAGCAATCCAAACAAACTACTCAGTAATGCACAGTATAGATGAGTAATACTTTACAATGAGTGAGAGTCCTGAACCTGATTAAATACACATACAGATGAGCACCAAGTGAATCTAATCAAAATTCCTGAGAGTCGATCACCAGTATTTTCCTGGCATCTTGTAGGAGTCCCAAGAGGCTTCCTCAGTTCACCTTAAATCACTGTTTTAAAAAGACACTTAAGAGATTTTGTGCTTGGTGTTTTAAATGAAGTATTTTATAAAGATCACAAATTTTCTGATTTATACATGATTTTATAGAGCAGTGCTTATCAAGAGGAGAAACAGACACTCAGTTCCCGATGTGTAAGCAAGTTACTGTCTTCACGTGTTATTCAAGTGCATCTCCATCCATAACAAACCTGTATTCCTTGGGCCGGGCGGGCATTTTCTGAGGATGAGTACAGACTCCACCATGTCTATGAGAACTCCAGAGCACAGTGAGTCAGCAGATTCACCATCCCCTTCCCCCATAATGAACGGAGCTGATTGCAACTCGTCTCCTTCTTCGAGGTCAGGTCACGAAGCGTCTCGGCGAGCGGCAGCCATGCCGGGACGGTGGACGGTCCCGCTGATTCATACTGGGGGCCAGCGGAGGCAAGCGACCTGTTAAATCACCCGGAGAAAGCTGGAGATCACAGTGGGGACACGTGGAAGAGAAGTGGGAAGAAGCTCAGAAACAAGCAGTTGGGCATCTTATCTGGGGAGGGAATTAATCGCTGTCAGATAAACCCCATTTTATGAAGGTGCTGCAAAAAAAGCATCAATAACTAAAAGACTGGCATCATTACTTGGGGGGGGGGCAGATATTAAAAATATCCAAAATGTAATTTTATCTTTGGTCTAAAGGGGATTTGGACCTACAACGTTGAACTTATAGATTTTTACTAAGCAAATTTACCAGTGCATGACTGACTCAGTTCTACTTCTATATAGTGGCAGCAGGGGTCAAAAGGGCAACAATGTTGACAGTGACTCTGCTGCAGGGTGCCATGGAAACGTTGCCAACTCTGACCACATGCAGATGGGTGGAGAAACCACAGTGTCCTCCACCGATTTGACGGGACAATAGTAATTAAATTTTGGATTCAGTCGATATGTGTGAAGATCTATTAAAAAAAAAAAAACCAACACATTTAGGAGTTGAATTTGCTAATCCCACCATGCATGTTAATCCCCAACACGATGGGGAGATGATATGATAAATGTGCTTTACTTGGGGGCAAAACAGAAACAAACATTCAATTGTGTTGTGAACCACTTTCTTGCAAGGCTCTTCTTTATCAGTCTTTTTCCTCTGCAACTGTGTGATAGAGAGAAGGAGTGAGATAGAGTGAGACAAACAGAAGCACAGAGAGAGCAAGGCTGAGGAAAGACTAATGTCAGCTCCAGCATTCATTCGATTTTCTGTTTATGCATAATTGCAATGAAGGACATTTTTGAAAACCCATTGAAACATAGGGACATCTGTCCAGTTCATCAAATCAAATTGCCTATAGCTAGACAAAGCCATCTCTCACACACAGAAACCTGGACCCTGTATCCAAAGTGCTCTGGCTATTGAGAACCACAGAAACCAATGCCACATTCAGAGCATTTTAAAATCTCCATCAATATCAGTACCACGGTCAGATCTGAGAAGCTGTGTGGTTTGTTTTCATCAAACCCTTAGCAGGTTACATTTTTTTTATTTTAAAGCTTTTAATGAATTGCACAGTGGAAGAGGAGGCATAATGTCCCACATGCACGTCCTCCTCCGACACATACACATACTCCTCCTGTGACACGTACACGTCCTCCTCCGACACGTACTCCTCCTGTGACACGTACACGTACTCCTCCTGTGACACGTACACGTACTCTTCCTGTGACACGTACACGTACTCCTCCTGTGACACGTACACGTCCTCCTCCTCCAACACGTACTCCTCCTGTGACACGTGCACGTCCTCCTCCTGTGACACGTACACGTCCTCCTCCTCCGACGACACGTACTCCTCCTGTGACACGTACATGTACTCCTACACCTAAATCCCCAGAATGCAGTGCATTTCAGTCATACCAGGCACTCTTAACTGAACACAGAGAGGCCCAACACTAGTGGAATCTGTTGAACACAGCAGCAGCACAACTGAACTCAGCATGCAGAAGGACCATCGATAAAACAGCCTCTCATAATTCTGAGCTCACAGGCTGTACTGGGCAGGACAATCTAAAGATCAAGCTGTTTATGAAGCAGTGTTTCCAGAGCCACTACATTACACAGAAGGCACAATACACACAGCAAACAGTGTGAGAAAACACGCGTGTCAGTACATCAAGTTTGCATGCTCATGATACCTATAGGCAAAGCTCAGATTGACTTCATTTGCATGTGTGTGAAGTTTCCAGGTGAAGTTTTAATTGGTTAATAAAAGAGGGCATGGCTTAAAGTGATTACAATCCTTTATAAGGTGTGCATAATTATTAGCCAGTTTCTCTACATCAGGAACACTGGTTTCAGTGCTCTGAAGGCCCCCAAAACTATCGGGGCACGACCCCCCAGGAGGTTACAAAACATGCAAAGTAGAAAAGGTGCAAATTGACTGTAAAAGATGTAAACAGAATAAAACATTTTTGGTCTCCAGCACCACCGTATTTCAGATCTGCAACCTGGCGGAAGTGTCTGGAAGCGCAGGTGTGGAGTGTACAGACTGGAAAAAGGCAGCTGAAATGTCACCAGTGCCAAAACACGAGCTGATGAGTCATGACTGGCCAAGAAACGCCTTCTCGTAGGTTTTATGGACGGATGATGAGACAGAGACCCAGCGGTGGTGGGGGAGGGAAATCGCTGTGGGCTGACGTCATTGATGATGAGCTAGTCGGACCATTTTGGGGTTGAAAATTGCACTGGGGATCAACTCCCAAACCTGCTGCCATGTTCTGGAAGACACTTTTTCTTCAAAGCAATGGTGCAGGAAGATGTCAGCCCTGCTCAAGAAGGCCATGATCTGTATGCAGGACGTTGCTCCATCAAGGGATGCAACTCAGCTAGCCAGGCAAAGGTATCAAAAATGACAGAATGATGACCTGGCAGTGTTCCACGCCTGACAAATCCTACTGAGAACTTCTGGGCCCAGCGTGAGATTTACAGAGAGAGAAGACAATACGCCTCTCTGAAAAGCATTCAGGAGGCTGCCTCAGGAAAAAAAAAAGATCATGAACAGATCAAGAAATCGGACAGATTGAAAGGATAAAAGGCTCATGGTGGTTATTGGAACAAAGGGTGGCTATTCTTCTATATTCTTCTATATTCTTCTATATTCTTCCCTGAATAGGTTTGAAGGGGCAAACGTGTTGTTTTTGTTGTTGTTCATTGTCATTTTCTAACACAGCAATAACACTTCAAAACTGAATATACAAAGTAAGTAAAGAATTAGAAATGCAAATGCATAACAACTGTGCACACTAAACGTTGCCTAATAACTACTTCTGAGAAACCTAAATCTTTTATTTTTCTTAAATCTCATCTTTGACGCATCACTGTTGTTTCCAAAGGGTTTTTAAAAAACCAGCAAAAGCATCAGATTGGAGGAGAGGTCCATATCTAGACCCATTACACAGCACTGTCTGTTTCCTGATTCAGCATTTAGTAATTTTACCTTTTATTCTTCACACGTTCCAAACCACTACACTACAGAGAGATAGAACAAAAGAGAACCCAGATTAGCGTGAGCACGTGAGTGTTGGATACAAAACTGGAGAAAACGACACAGGCAGATCTCTCTTTGTCTCTCTCTCTCTCTGGTCATGCAAGAAGCAGCATTACATGAACAGGATGCAGTCACTTTAAAGGATGAGTGCTTTTTCTTCATCGTTGGTCTTCCTCTCGTTCTCTCTCTCTCTCTCTCTCTCTCTCTCACACACACACACACACACACACACACACACACACACACACACACACA
>JAOYMR010000001.1:16310574-16322030 GCA_025802075.1 Tenebrosternarchus preto | reverse complement strand
GCTTATTGGTTAATATAGTTTTACTGTTACCCCCCCCCCCCCTCACTCAATCCTTAACCAGGACATTATGGAAAGTTTGTCAAGGACACTTGGAAAAGAATAATTTTCGAAGGCCGTTAATTGGAAGCAGAATCTTCCTGATGGTTTGGTTCAAACTCCAGTGTGTCTAGCATGATAATGGTGTTGAACATAACATCAGGTCCTGCACCCAGTTTCCTTTGAGATATCAAGCTCTACAAAGCTACCCTACCGTAACTCACATTAGTCTCAGTGAACAAGGAAACTTTGATCCCCTGCTAAATCCACTATGATTATGATAAATACTTTGTTAAATCCACCTTGACTGACAGCATTCCTTCCCATCACATACGTATGTCTATATGTCTAAATCTGACATAAAAGTGAATCACTTGCAGTAAAAAAACTAAATAATTATTTGTCTGAGGTACATTTGTGCTGATTTGTGATATGATAACTGTTCTTTGTGCCAGTGTAAATTTACATATTATAA
Organism: Tenebrosternarchus preto; assembly: GCA_025802075.1. NCBI lineage: Eukaryota > Metazoa > Chordata > Actinopteri > Gymnotiformes > Apteronotidae > Tenebrosternarchus > Tenebrosternarchus preto. Next base: position 16,321,519 of record JAOYMR010000001.1, on the reverse strand, counting down.
TGTTATATTTCAGTGTAAATGTTCCATTTCAGTACAAATGAATGACCAGAAATGATATCACAGGACACTAAACCACACAGAGCTGAGAAATCAAACCAAATTACCATTGTTTATTTTTGCTGTGTTTATGCAGATCTGTGTCTACCAAATGGCACATTAATTTTTATAGCGTACATTACAATAAACACAAACGAATTGCAGTCTATTTTTTATATTTGTAAGTTCTTTATAGATTTTGCTAATTGTCACACTCTTGTATGGCACCCAGCCAGCCAAGAACAAGTACACTCATCCACCAATCACAGCATGCAATCACTTCCTAGGACCCAATCACCCACTTACTTATTAATGAGCGCATCTGTTTCCCATTTACCTTTCCTCTGTTTATTCCCACAGGCTCTCTAGCAAATGCTTTGCAGGAGTCAATATTTGGCTGTTGATTTCTGTCCAAGAATCTGTTTTTTTTGTTTGTTTTTGCTTCCTTTATTAAAATGTACCTCACCCACATACGTTACTAATGTGTTATTAATGTGTTATTAATATGTTATTAATGTGCCTCAAAAATGACCAACTAATGTTGCCTCCCAGTAAATAAGATTCCATCTAGAAAATCTCTCATTCAATGCAGCGGCAATTTCACAATGCAGAACAACAAAAGTTTCCTTGTCGTTTTACGGTTCTCTCTCGTCCTCTCAGTCATGGCCTGCACACTGCCAGGACTTGCTCTGGGCGATTTCCATCAGCTTATCTAAATCTTGCCTAAACTAAAGTGGATTCAAATGTGCTTGATCGCACATTTTCTAAACAGACTGTGTAGATGGATCTACTTTGTTAAATAGCAAGTCTGTGGGGTATTCAATTATCCAAAGATCACCGTTTATGATATTATTCAAGCATACATGATTTTAAAGTAGGGTAGATATTGACCTTGGGTTTGACAGGTGCTTCTTGGTATGTATACTAAATTGCCCATGTGAAGCCAGCTGAGCTGTGGCTGGAAATGATTAGAAAAAGCATCCAAACCTGTCAGTGTTCAGGCAGTGGTGTGATGTTACGCCCTTCTACACCTTCAGAGATATTTTTAAAAGTGAATAAAGCATATAAACTAAGTATAATAAAATATGTTTTATATATTCCTGGTTACAATAGCACACATTTCTGAGAGTAGTACTAATCAAAACTGCTCATTAGTACATCTGAAGGAACTCTGTGCTGTGTACATGCCTACATGCTAATTTCAATATATTTTGAGGGTTCTGTAATCTAAGATTATTTGCAAAATGACAGGAAATTAAATTGAAATGAAATTGATGGTTTTCACTGTGGGGAATGGCCTTTAACAGCCTGGTCTTTCTCAGTGTTCTGAAGATGGGGATACGGTACGATTAGAAAAAAAAAAACAACATCTCTGTACATGCTGCCTTCTGCTGAACTGGAACATCTAATGAGATGGTCAGTGTACCGAATTGAAAAGTGTTTTCAAGGCTACCCTTCAATGAAATCCTCAAATCCTACAAGGTCAGCCGGTTCCATCTATAAATACTAGCCAGAGAGGAAAATATTTTTTTTTGCAGTCTGTATCGCGGTGCATCGGGCAGCAAGCCACAGGACACGCCCACTCCATCTTCACGCACACACCTACCCCGCTCCTAATCACCTATTTATGAAAATTCCCTCAAATCCTTCAGGACTTGATCAGTTTCACTTCACGCTGAATGATATTTCTCCACTTAGTACTACAGCACGCTCTTATAAATCATTAAAAAAAAAAACACTTCAAACGCACTTCAAAACAGAACGCTAGGTTAACCTTGCGACGGTGATACGGGGGAGTGACGGAGGAGGCATCTGGAAGCAGGTTTTTCTCAAGGTTTGTATTATTGTATTACCATAACGGCAATAACGAAGGCCACAGCAGCGATTCCAAACAAAAACGAAAGAAATGCCGAATACGACAGTAAGAACTTTTAACAGAAGAGGACGATCACACTTTAGCCCTCAGATCGGATGCAGGAAGCGCGAAGTCGTGCACAGCCGTGGAGGTCTGCACCTGTGGACTTAAATAAGGACAAAAGAGGAAATCAGACCCAGGTGAACGTGATCGGTAATCAGGTGACTGGGAGAGGGGCAGTTGTGTGTGAGCACCAGTGGACGTGCCCTTCAGGTTGTGAGTTATTCGCACCCTGATACTTGTATTGAAGGAGAGCCTTCTTAATTATAAAAAAGCACATACTACTACTCAGTTTAATTCTCTACCTTAATATAAAAAAGTAAAAATAATTTTAAAAAAATTGTATTTTGTACAACTAGGAATAAAACTGACAGCAGTGCTCAGATTCCAACATCCCATAATAGGATTGATATTCAGATTTTTTTTTAATAATTAAAAATACAGGATAATTTTCAAAGTATTAATGTGACATAAGGCAGTAACACAGAGGCCATAACAACCTTTAGTCTTATCCAACAGCCTGCATAGCTTCCTCAAAACCATCCACTTGATTGATATTCATCATCCACACATTTTCTTATATACAACCTGAAGTAACCAAACCTGTATGGTGACAAACAGTGTATCGCTGAACATTGGCTATGTAGCTAAATCATTCAAACTAGCAGTTATCAAAGCACTGCTCAAGGAATCTAACCTTGACCCTTGTCAGTTGTCAAACTACAGGCGGATTTCAAACCTTCCCCTTGTTTCTAAGACAACATCAAGGTATAGAATTTGGTTTTATAAAAACGATCCCTAGCTATGGCAAAACCTTGATTGAGAGTATTTCTGAGATTCTGACATACTCTCAATATTTAAGGCTAAACTGAAAATCTATTTGTTTAGTCAGGCATTTTATTAAACACTTCTCATCTTAGGCAAAGTCACAGAGCTGGAAGTTCATGGGTAGTAAAAGTTATGCTAGCTAGGATGTTGTGATGCTGCTTTTCTATCACTCAGGTTTGGGGATCAGAAAAGGTGGAGTGCTGATGTTCTAGGGATACCACCTCATGTCTGTGTAGTGTCTCCATCCTTTTAGCTGTGTTCCCATAGCTCTGTCTGAGCTAGTCTTGTACATTCCGTATCTCACCATGCCAAATAATCCTCTCTTTCTGCTGAGGTACATCCACTCCTGGTTTCACGCTGCGAGTGAGGCTCAACCCGTCTCAGCTGCTGTGGGCGTGATGTTTGGTGTCATTCAGAGAAGGATGTCCCCCTTCCCCCTTTTAAGCTTTGGTTTCCCTTGAGGATTCTTTCTCTTGCTCTGAGGGAGTTTTTCATTGTCACTGTCGCCCTTGGCTTCATCACTGGGGTTTTGGACTCGAACATCTGTAAAGCTGCTTTGTGACAACTGCTGTTGTAAAAACCCCATAATATTACTATATTTGACTTTACCAAAGTTACAATTTACCGATTCTTACGCCCAATGCTTTTTATTGATTTATGGGTGGGTTTTCTTTTTGTTTTTGTTTTTTTTTCATTCTAGTGACTTGGGAGCTGCTGAGTGTCTTGGCACTACGCCTGTCAAAAACTAAAAATGACATGAATCAAGGCCCTCCGACAGGCATGATCTTCTCTTTCTGTTCCTTCGTATGTGTTCAGGATTTGCAGACTCCTCTGTTTCTGTTCTCTGTTTAAGTCTGAGACACACAGGGCTGACATATCTACTACTATGAATGTGTCTTTTTGTTAAATGTTAACGGCATCATGTCCAGAGAAAAAAAAAATACTGTATACCAACACCAAACCTCACATCTGTTGTAAACACCAAACCTCACATCTGTTGTAAACTTTAGTGGATGGTATATATTGATGAGTAAGTTTGGCTCTACGGGGCCCAGATGACTTGCAGTCTTTAATAGTTTTTTTGGGGAAAAAGGTTCATTCACATAATTTTCCACTCTCCTTAAATAAAGGGAATTAGCAGAGACATGTATAATGGACGTATTTGTCTGCTACATAAAAATGCTTCCCTGTGCCCCTCTAGTTAAATCCCTACTTCCCCATTTGTTTTTTGTTTGGTCATGGCAGGACTATTTTTTAGCATTTTAATTGGCTTGACTCACACAGACCATGTCATGTCTGCATGCATTTAACTCGCAATGAAGTGAGTCTCCTGAATGTGAACACCAAGGCTCTGGTGCTTCTGATCAGGTTATCCACCGTCAGATTATCAGTGTGAATGTTGTGTGAGTTGATCTTAAACGTCCTGCAGATTTTTTATTATTATTTTTTTTTAGATCAAGCGCGCAAAACCACTGACATGATCTCTCGTTTTCTTCTCCTTTCTTTCTTTCATTTTTTTATTTACATTTTTATCCTTCCACTGTCCCTCACCCTCTATAGTGGTTCATACATACAGGGCAGTTTGTTCATTAGATTTGAATAACTGTCCTACATTCACCCAGTGTGTGATGTTTCTTATGCATGCAAATCATCATGGATCAGTGATGAACACAACAAATGTAAAATCAACCAGCAGGGGGTTGATTTGTGCTAGTTTGAGGCTAAGGTTATCCATTACACTTGGAGACATCTAATTACTATTGGCTGATTGAATGAAGGGTAATTTCCATCAAATAGCTGCTTCCAGAAACAAATCTCTCTGAGCTTTTTAAAATCAAACCAAGCTCCCAGCTGGAGGTGATTTTAAAACCAAACCAAGCTCCCAGATGGAGGTGATTTGAAGTCCAGTTTTAGACTGTTAAGACTCAAGAAACTTTTTTAAACACACCCCAATCTGCTGTAAGGTATGGGTGGATTATGTTGTTGACAAGATCATGCCCTGCTTTCACTGTCCTCCATGATGGTGTGTGTGTGTGTGTGTGTTTGTGTGTGTGCGTTCACTGTTCCTCACTCACACATTCCTTTTAAACCAGGAACAAGTGAAAACATGACGAGCCTTCTTGATATACTCGTCACTATAATACGAACTGCACAAAGTGATCTGGGTATCCTAGTATCACTTTCAAAGTTGCACAACCAAACCTGGATCTTTTTCTTTACCACCTTTGGTACAAGATATATTTAGGTAAGTACATTTCGGACAGAGTGTTCATCATCAGCTGTGTAGAGCTGCTTGCTTCTCTTCTAAGAAATACAATATCTAATGCCTGCGGTAATACACAAGGTGGGATGGCTGATTATTTATATTTCCTGCTATTTTAGTGGATATGTTAACTTGTTGTGGCACATCTAGACCAGCCACATGCTATCAGTAGACCGGTGAATGGTCATTTCTCTCACCCTTGATGAGCACGTCTTTGATGTTTTCATCTCGTCTGTAGGAGATCAGTGGAGGATCCTTAAAAATGGATGCAGTCTCTGCATCAACCTGGAGGATTTTTTTTACTTTTTGTTAGTAGGAGAAGTGAGCACTGGAGGAACAGTTGTTGTCCTAACAGGGGATTGTTTATAGGTCAGTGTGTACCTTCTCTGAACAGGTCAAACCTGAGCAAAGGCATTATCTATGACATTCTTAGGAAACCCCCAGGAATATTCACAAATGTATGTACTTGTGTGGAGGAACATTCATTGTCACTCTAAACGTGCTCAAGTAACTGTGGATGCCCTGACCTATAAACAAACTACTGTTACAACAATAAGAATTCCTTTGGTGCTGACTTATCCTACAAATAAACAGTGGTTAATATTATATTGTAGATTTTTATAATTAAGGATTTGTCATTTCCCATGGCAAAGCATTTTAATGCCAATGGGCAATGCTAATGCATTAATGATATATCGGTTTGCATTGCCAGTTGTTGCTATGGCAACAATGAGATTAGAAAACTCAGAGAAAAGGACAGATCTACACTCTAGGATCTACACTCTAGGATCTACACTTCATGTACTGCATTGTTCAACTTTGCACTGATGGTATTAATTCTCTGATCATCTGAAATGCAGGGCAAAATCAAAGAAGATTCCAGAAGTTTCAAAATTTACTGCAGGAGTCATTTCGGGGATGCCTGAGTTCAGTTATTTTACCGTCATCTGGGTCTTATCTGCCATCATCAGTGAAGGTAAGACGAAATTCCAAACACGTTATACTGAAAAATGTTTACACTTTAAAGGCCCCATTGTCTCACGACGTCTGTGTGAGTGTTGTTTTTGTGGGGGGGGAGGTCTTGTCCCGTGTGTCTCTTGTTCATTGCTGGTCATAGACATTACAAGTCCGTGTTACAAGTCCGATTTGTTATGAAACGAAACCTGTTGAGGTGAAAGTGAAAGCCTCTGCAACCTGGCTTATTCCTCCCCTAAAGGCAAGGCAAGATTATTTGTTTAGCACAATTCAAACACGGGCATAGACCTAACAGGATGAAATAATACGATTCCTTACATCCTGAGTTCTGACATCTCAGGAAAGTTCTTTTGCAAAAAAAAAAAAAAACTATTTAAATCAAAAACGTAATAAAATAACTTATTTAAGGAGCAAAGAAAATATAATACTGCCAGATACAGTGCAAGATCTTAGGTACAAGCATGAGAGATTTAAAATGTGTTTAACCTGGAATTATAAGTTGTTAAATGTGGGGCACATATAAGTTTAACTAAGCTGTTCATTCCAGTTATGTGTAGCACAAGAGTTAAACACTATTCCACTATGTTTGGGTTGAATTCAAGGCTCTAAAAGTGCTTGTGTCCTTGGCTTGCTGAGTCCTACTGGGTTTATACTCTGTGCACATCTTAACAGTGTTCTGGGCCTAAACCATTCAATTCTAGCTATATGCTTTAGATGATAAAGCTGTTTTGGTGAATTATTTGATGTGGCGAGTAACTGTTTTGTCTTTGATGTTTAACTGAAGAAAATTCTGTCTGATCCAGTTATTTGTTATGCACATAGTCAGTGTGTCTATTGAGCTATAAAGGTGTGTGTATATATATATATATATATATATATATATATATATACATACATATACACACACAATATATATATTATCTAGTGAGAAAACCAGATCTATCTACAGGATTTTAAGAAAAGCAGATTTATCAATGTATCAGAAATACAAACAAAATTACTGCCTGGTAAAATGGATAGTCTATGTGCTAACCTAGTTCATTAGGGTAGCTATGTTAGCTATGTGCTAACCTAACCTAGTTCATCAGGGTAGCTCATTAGGGTAGTTCATCAGGGTAGCTCATTAGGGTAGTTCATCAGGGTAGTTCATCAGGGTAGCTAACGTACAGCTGTCCGGTATGTTAACTCTCATGTTCTGATGTTCTTGCTAGACATTCTTCATGTTCTTGATATTTCTCTCTTTGTCTCTTTTACTTGCTCTCTCGCACATTTCATACTTGAAATATGCCACAGCATTGCATGATGGGAATGTGGTTTTGAACATTATCGTGAGCAGACCTGTACCAGGAAAGCAACGTTTACTCACAAAAATAGAACGCAAGCCTTCTGGGTAATCAAATCAAACAGATACCATTTCACGGCATTCCAATCCTCTGAGAACATTATTTGGTCATTGGAAAAATCAATTTGGCAGCTATAAAAGAATGCCAACCCTCCAGAACAGGCAACAGAACAAATTTCAGATTCAGACAGGTAGTAGGGGTTTGTAAAGTACTGAATTTATTTTTAACCAACAAACTACCAAGGTGCAATGCTGCTGTTGCATTTTACTGTGTATGATTAAGACAATTAAACCACTTTATATAAGCAAACACATACAAATGTTTAAGCAGCTTTAAGTTTACTTCACAATACACCATGGCTCGCCTCCCAGGGGGAGGAGCGTCAGAATCCCGGTCACCAGTGAACCTCACCATCACTCCCCACTGGTTCCCCGACTGCCAGGCTCAAGCTGTACTCGAGTGCCGCTTCACTTTGGCAGAGCACTACAAGCTCATCAAAATGGAATGGGTCACATTTTGTAACCTCTCTGTTCCTGGTCAACAATGTAAAAGAGAAAACGAAGGCCTGAATCTCACCATCCCATCATGTGCCAACTTGGAGGACAAGCAGAATTACTTGTGCACCGTACAGACAGACATGGGCCATGCAATAAAAAGTAGAAGTGTAATGGTAAGAGGTGAGTTTGCTCGTTCTGTACAGGCTGGTTTCACATAGCACCTTGAACATACATTTATACTCTTGCACAACAGGGTCTAGCAGAAAGCGTAGTTGATGGTAAACTACTCCAAAAATCCTTAATTCACACTTTTCTCCCCGCTGCAGACTGCAAAGAGTTTTCCCTGGAGATTGTTCAGGACAACCATATACAGTGTATCTTCTGTGTAAACAACTCCAAAGGTCAGGTGCACTGGTTCCATGGCAACATCAATGTGACCTCCAACGTCACCAACAACAGCCAATGGAAGACTCCCGATGGACGCTTCAGGATCAGTAGTACTCTTCCCATCCAGGATGAGGCAGCTCATTACCGTTGCTCTTTGTGGTTACCCAATTTTGCCAATAACCATCAAAGGGAAAACAACTCCCATTCTGTGAATGAAAGCAGACTGTTGTGGTTCTTACTCCTCTTCCTCAGTTACATTTGAGTTGTAGATGTGGTAGTTCTGTGGCACTCAACTAGTAATCAAAAGGCTTAGCAGTTAAAGCCCCACCTCTTGCCACCTCTGAGCAAAAATCTTAACCCTCAACTGGTCAAGATGTATTCAGTCATAATTGTTATTTTGGATTAAAAGCTATTTTGGATAAAAGTGTCACCCAAATGAATTAAATAAGTGAATAGGTTTTGCTCTGGCAGCATGTGGAACATTCAAAGCTGCATGAATTGTACATACCTACAATAACACACCTTCTCCAAGTCAACAGAATTCTCCAGGTGATACTTGTAATGTTAATCCAGTCAGCGACATTCTTTTTCAGTAATTAATTTGAGCAAATGCGCCAGGTGTTGTTAAAACTGCAATTTTGATAAATCCTTGGGGAAACCAAGGAACAAAGGCATGTCGCACTCAAACTAAAGCTTCACACGATGCCAGAGGGTGTGGTAGACTGATATTGACTTCCTCAGCGAGAACCGTTACACGAGAGAGCAGAAATACAAAATCGCAAATCCAAAGTCAGCAACAAAGAAAAACGGGCAGAAAACCTACTGAAAGCTAACAAACGAATGCGTTAGGCAAACGAATACGAGCGAAGGACTCGGTTTAAATATGGAGGTGATTAGGAGAGGGGTGTGTTGAGTTAGTATCTAAAGGAGGCTAATTGGCGTGAGCGTGGCTGGCCGTGTAATGATTGATTGTCAGAGATAAAGCTACACGAAGAAGTTGGTCACTGAAACAGAAATAACCTGATAAATACTCCGAAGAGCAGTTGAATAAGAGTATACATGTGTAATTAAACTTAATTTACTTTACTGAACAATAAACAACACAACCGTTATGACTGAGTAGAACGAAACCTGTTTTTTGTTGTTGGTTTCACTGTACACATATGAACTATATGAAGTTAATAACCAGAGACACACTGAGGAAACCTTGTTTCTGAGGGAACTGGAGGTTTATTAAAAGTGACAATGGTGAAAACTGATTCCATACCTTCTGGAGGGAAGCGCCACAGTTTTAATAATGTTTATTTGGTATAAAGTACACAATGTTTTCATAAGATAATATCCAGCAAAAATAAAAATAGTCAGCAAATGGAATATTCAGGGAATCACAGAAACACAAAGCCAACAGAGAAATAAATAGAAACATCCATAATAATCCAAAACGCTCCCACTTCCGTACCCAGTATTGTTTGCAATTCAGCCTAGTTCCACAAGAGGGCACACTCGAGCTATAAACACAGAATTAAAGGAAACAAAAATTGTGAAGATACTAAAATCACCAATTACACGTCATAATCATTGCCAGTACAAAAGCAGCAGTCCCATAATCATAATATAAATCCTCAGCCTAGATTGATAAACAATAAAATCATATACAGATTTCTTTTGCTTTATCTACCTTTGCCATAAATGCACTGCAGGTATATGTGACTTTAAAAGAACCTGAAACAAATTCTGCGTGCATAGACTGGAAAACCAGTCATTCCCAGTATCTCTGAGCAGCCACAGTTTGGAGGAGGTTCATGAGAAATACACTAGAAGCAGAGCCTGCTCTGGGAGTTGGTCATGGTTTCCTTCCGTCTAGGCCTGAAGGTCAGACCACAGCAGCACCAGCAGGTTACACTTCTCAGAGTGAACCAGAGCTTAATTTTTAAAATTTTTTTACCACTTAATTTTTTTAAAATTTTGGTAAATGTGTGCGTACGTGTGTTTCCTATTTCCTTAATTCACACATTCTTTTTAACTCCATGTAAATATGATAATATGATAAAAACAAGTTATCATATTGTAACCCCTTTTAATAGATTTATGTTAATCTGAGGTTTATTAGGGTTTCAAAGTTCTGCAGTTTAAAGCTTTTCTTCTCTGCCTTTGTCTATGGTATATTATAATAAAGTACTGAGTTTGTCTATGGTATATTATAATAAAGTAAAGTACTGAGTTTGTCTATGGTATATTATAATAAAGTACTGAGTTTGTCTATGGTATATTATAATAAAGTACTGAGTTTTTGATTGAGATGTATATAAGAGTGAGAGTCTAGAGAGTTAGAATGAATGGTGGCATGTAAAACAGAATTTTCAGACTTAATTGAAACATTTAAGAAAATGATGTTGATGCCATGTTGATGTTATTTTATACTGCATATACTGTGTATTCCAGAGCTGGAGAAGGAGAATATCATGTGAAGCTTTTAAAATGAATGACTGCTGCACACACACCAAACACTACAGAGATGGGGATAACTGAGTGGGTTAACCCTAACCCTAACCCTAACCTATACAAGTGCTCTATTTAGAATAGCACATAAAGAAACATCCAAACAGGTCGGGTTTTTCTGGGACCCCAGTTAGGGAAGGCCGTGGTGCGGGGGGGAAGGTTTACGTGTAGGAAGAGGCATCTCCTGATCTACGTCCTACAG
>JAOYMR010000001.1:16273812-16285410 GCA_025802075.1 Tenebrosternarchus preto | reverse complement strand
TCCACACCAGACTCTGCCATCCATGTCTTTATGGATCTTGCTTTGTGCACTGGTGCACAGTCATGTGGATGGGTGAGCGAATACTTTTGACAATATAGTGTAGCTCGAGTGGAAAGACCGTAGTCTGCTGCCCTCTTGTGGTGGTTCAGCGTGCTTGCAGCTTCTCTCCTTGATCAGTACAATAGTGCAATTGTACATTTAATACACTGGTCAAAGCAGAAATAAAATGACAGGGAAGCTCATGTTTGTTAAGAAAATGTCTACTTTCTCTTCTCTTCGAATATTATAGGATGTCAACTACTTCCTTATGATACTATAACTAAATGGACTTTTGAAGGAGAACAGCCACGGCGGCCCCACTTCTCGGACAGTGTGAATGACAAACATGTATTAAGTTAGATGTTCACGTTATGTTACTAATTTAGAATATATCTACACTTTTTGTGAAAACAGATACCTGTTGAAGCCTTAGTAACAATTGCCAACTCAAAAGTGATCATTTCATGCTGTATGACTCTGGATTACTAAATTAAACATAACAGACACGTCTTTCTGCTAGAGTGGATCTCACCATAGGATCCAGCAGTATATACATTCTCATACATTCTCTATAGACACACGCACCCACACGCCAGCATTTCCCATTTTGACAGACAAGGTATATTGTATATATTGTTTCCTTGAGCTCGACGAGGAAGTGACAGGAGCACTAGTTCCTCTTAAAAGACTATCTGCCCTCTACCACATCGAAACACCCCGAACACTAACTTTTGACAGAGGTCACACAGAGTCGCGATCAAAACGTACGTACTGGGTAAAATCTATTCACGTAAGTATGTTTTAAAGTACGTCTTTAAGAAAATTGCTGTTAACTTTAAGTCCTGAATGCATATTTATTAAAGGTGAAAGGAATTTTAGAGTTTGTTGGACCCTTATAACGCAGCTTTAACTGCTGCTGTGTGTCCTGGGAACACCACCCAGCCTTGGGGGAACACAGAAGTGTAAAGATGAATAATCGCACTGCTCCATATCTGAACTGACTTGAGAAGAGTTACAGCACTTACCTCACGAGTTGAACCCTGTGTTGAAAAATGGTGAAAACTGTACTACAGTAGAGCTTTACACCACTGTTTCAAAATGACTGTAAATGACACCACTGATTCAAAATGACTGTAAATGACACCACTGATTCAAATTGACTGTAAATGACACAGCTGATTCAGAATGACTGTAAATGAATGTCTTTGCCCCTGGACTTGGTCTATGCTCCTCAGTGTCATCTCAGCTACCCTGAGGAGTTCTGAGCAAGTACCGGGTCTGTGACCAAACAGTTGCATTAAAGTAATGAGCGAACAGGTTTGATGAAGCGCTATATGGATTTCAACAAAATCAGATGCAAGTCAGTTTTGACAATTCTGATTACACCCAACATCAGAGGCTAGGAATTTTAGAATAACAAGCATCCTGGATCTGTGAAAAATCGCTACGTGTACTTCTGACTCTTAGTGAAGGGCACTCCAAGTGAATGAAATCGTTAGTTCATTTGAAAACTAGTAGTAGTAAACCGATTCATATTTTATTCAATAAAGCGAAATAAATGCACGTTTATTTACAAAAAATATGACTGCAAATCAAAAGCTGTAACATACATCACGAACAAATTAATGTTTCTAACCATTTCGAAAAAAAGTTCTATACTAAGCTTAATACGGTCGCCATGGCAACCACTGTCGCCCTAGTAGAGACGTGCGAGCAAACTCTTTTAAGGCCAAACATGCTTATCGTCTGGCTAAACAGCAAACCCGTCGTGGCAGAGTTCAAAACAAGCAGGTGAGAGGAGCGCGGTGAGTCCACACGTGCAGAGAGACGCGAGCTCGTACCGAGGAACGGCGAGATGAACGGGAACTACAGGCGCTGGCACGTGAGCACTCAGCGAACGCTCGCTCTTCAGATGATCAGTGCTACAGATCATAAATACACTCGACGTGATGTTGGCGATTAGCCGCCATAAACGTGCCCTGCGTGTATCTAAAGACAGATGAACGTAATTTTCCTTGTGGTTAGCCATGGAAAAAAAGGATTTGCAGGATTTTCTACTTAACCGGAAATATACGTTTAATATATATCTGACAACCAACGTTTCCTTTATTAGTTTCGTATCAACTCTCTCAAAATGCTCTTAAGAACCCCTTAAATTATAAATGCTGGACGTAATGGGACATTAGGCAAAGGGAGGAGTGTTTGGGATGTGGGGGAGGCAGAACTCTCGGCATGGGTTTGGTGGGCTGTTTGTATTCCTGCTTTACTATGCAACTATATTGCAACGAATAACAGCCGTGTATTCTAGTTAAAGATTTAAAGAATGACATCACTGCATAGCTTCTTCTCAGGAGCCTATTGTGTGGGTTGTGAATTGAATTCATTATAGAAAAGACCTTTGGGGGTATTTAATTTTAATGCTTGCTAGCTAGCAAAGTTAGACTAATATTTCCGGTGCAGGAATAACTGGCTAATAGCCATGATCAGGTGACTTTGTGGAAAGTAGAAAATTATGGGGCGTCGTTTTGCCAAACTGTCCTAGTAAGGATATTTTATTTTTTTAGTTGGCAGGTGTGGAAAAAAATGGGTTTGCCATGAAATTGTTCTGTTTTATGTCAGCTTACACAATGTATAAACACAAACAAATGTGTGTATATATAATTAACAAGCAAAATGCGCGGTAATTATACTGCAACCTTCTAGCACAGAGGCTACCTTCAGCATTCACTAGTAAACAGGTCAACGTCGTTCACAAAATATGAGCACCAACTACATTACCTGGCCGCGTACCCTAAGTGCTACAGGATGTGATGTGTTTTGTGTGCGTATCTCCCTTTGGTCTCCCTTTAAAGACGTGAGAGCCAGGTATACCCAAGAACATCAAAACACTACCACACAACATCCGAATTCAGCCAGGAGAAAGAAAAATAAAAACACAAAACGTGGAGATGGCCGTTTTTAGAAACAAACATAAGGTGGCAGCACTTGGACAAAGTTCTAACAGCTTTAGGACATGTTGGCTTGAGTGCAGATGTTAGACACGACCTGATGAAAGTGCTGCGTGACTAACCACGAGCATGGAGCTTCTCTCGCGCGCACACATTTAGGCTCTTACATCGTCGGTCTGCTGCACGAACGTCAGTTTGGACTCAAAACGCTTAATTCGACAACCTCTCCACGCAGACGAAAATCAAAACGGCCAATACAGCATACTGTTAATGGACGCGACACAGAACGTTAACATTCATAACCTTTGCACACATGCGTCGTTAACATTCATAACTCTTGCACACATGCGTCGTTAACATTCAGAAGTTGCATATATGCATCACTGTGGCAGCCGGGCTGTACTGTCAGAGAAGGAAACCGGAACATTCCACACTGACAATAGTAAGGTCTGTTCCTCCAATTTAACTTAAAGCTACATTTTTAACCTCCTCTCACACTTCTATCGAGACATTTAAATACATTCATTTAATTATTTTTAGATGGTTTTTAGAGCATTTGGCACTTCTCGCACAACTGGAAATGGGTAGGGCCGTTCCGACTCCGGAAACGGCTGGCGCTCGGAGCGAGCAGGCCGTCGGCCTCCTCCTCAGTCGTCCACGGCGATGTTGCGGAACAGGTAGGCCATGGACTCGCCGTTGTGGATGCGACGGATGGCCTCGGCCAGGATCATGCTGACGTCCACGGTCTTAATCTTGGGACACTGTAGCTTCTGCACCTCGTGGGGGACGGTGTTGGTGACCACCACCTGCAAGGAAAGACACAGCCGTGCAGAACTGCACCACATCAACCGGGCAAAACCCCCCCGCGAGGGACGAAACGAACCAACCTGTTACACGGCAACAGTAAAATGTTTCTTATTAAGAGATACCAAGTGAATTTGGCCATTGGCAGCTCAGGTTTCTTCCATCCTTTACCTTTTGCTTATTTTGTAGTTGGGGGAGAGTCCCGCGTGAAACAGGCGATTCGGACAACTCACCTCGTCTATGGCAGACTCCTCGATGAGGCGCGGGGCATCAGCAGACAGCAGCCCGTGGGTGGCCATGATGTAGATCTTATAGGCGCCCCGCTCCTTCAGGATCTCCGCAGCCGCCACAAAGTCCTCGACGTCGTCTATGATGTCATCCTGGACACAGGTTAGCATAAATAAGATTCTCGGAGTCATGTTAAGAGGGTTTCTTTCACATTGGTACAACACTGGCCACACTCAGGGCTTCGAATGTATGATTTTAAAATCTCTGTATGTACGGTGATGCAACATAAAATCACGATTCATTTCGGAGTCTGCTGTGGTGCCAAAATTGCTAACATATAAATCAGGATTCCAGCACTGAAGGACGACCAATAGAGAGAAACCAAGAATTTTGTTTCTTACAACGATGATTGCGATGCGTCCTCCAACATCCCCCACCACTGTGATGGGTGGTTTCTCCTTGGCCATCATTACTACAAAGAGAAGTTACAGCTTAAGTCATAACCCTGTCACAGGAGCATCTGAAGAGGGACACCATTAAACTCACTCTCTTCTGTCAGTGTAGACAGGGTAAGATGGGTTCAAGCCCACGTCATACCCGAAACAATCCCTAGCGATCGTTCAATGACGAGCATGTCATCAGAGAAGTCGTGCAGGTCATCGCTGGGTTGCCAGAGTTTTTTAAACCTTCGACGTTTCCCCGTTTTACCCCACCTACAGTTCAGGGTCAGTCTTGAATGACAAACTCCTTGTTCATGCCATGCAGAAACCAAAAACATGTCAAAAACGATTATTTCTTTCTGCTCAACACAGCCAATCATGAAGGCAAATGTCTAAGATGTTTCAACACAATAACATGTGCAGACCCACTGCACTGAATACACATAAACCAATCTTGTCCTCACAAAAAGGGATGGGTGCTGGGAGTAGTGAGTGGAGTTGTGTGGAAAGGGGTTTGGGCAAGATTGCATGGCTCTTCTCATTCAAAAGCCACGTCTTCAGTTAGATGAAAGGCAATTACACAATACAAAACGCATTCCCATCAGACATACACACCTGCATACACACCTGCATCCAGGTTACCACACGGGGCAAAATTCTGAAGGCTTAAACAGAAGGAGTTCAACATGCTTTCAGCACATGCTTTTCATCTACAACGCACAGTAGTAGTAACTTATGGGAAGGGATTATGGGTTAGAATTCTTCACTCTGAGCTGCGCTCTCAAATGAATTAGCAAAACAGCACCTCCACAATGCATAAGACAAGCAGACAAGGCAAAGCTTAAAGTTGTTAGAGGCACTTTTATTTTAAAACGTGAAAGAAGAACTTGACGTTTATAGGCAAACAAAACACAACCACACTCTCGAAGAACTAGTAAACATCATTAAAATGTATTCATGGTTATCTAAAGATATTTTAACGTGCTTCCTGTCCAGTGGTAGGGGGTACGAGTGTGTAGACCAGCACAAAGTTTTATTTATATGGTTCCTTCATTCTGAGCCCTTTAATTAATATCTGATTGTTTTGTTTCTGTTGGGTTTTTTCCCCCCTCAAGGTCATATTTTCCCAAGATATTGAGTCCTTGACAACAAACAACTACCAGATGTCTGCTCTAAAATTCTTCGCAAGCAGGATGTGTTGATTGGCAGAATGGGCCCTGATCAAACCGAGTACATGTATACATCCAAGATACTTTACAGGGGCTACGAATTCAATGGGCGAGGGGGGGGGGCACTTCAGAAGAGGCTTCTCAGTCCCGTATGTAAGCACTGTGAACGTCAACGCTGCTGTGAACTTCATTAACTAAACACCTTCACATTCAGACTCTAAGACGAGGTCTGCTGATGAACGATGCAGCCACAGACGACTACAGCACGAACGGCCATAGCACGAACGGCCGCGCCGTGAGTGGCCACAGTATGCACAGTCGCGGTTTGATTGGCCCAGCTGGCTACAGCGTGAACGTGCGAGGGTCAGAGTGCAGGAGCCGATGGTGTAACATGCACACGCAGAGAGCCTGTTCAGCGCGGACGCTGCAGGGCCCAGAAGCAGAGAGAGTTAACCAGCGTACTTGGGAGCTCTATGCCCGGAAACGGAGCTTGCTGCTTGCCTATTACCAACAAACAAACACCACGTTAAACACAAACATCCACAACTCAAAGAACACACAAATGAGAGCAGGGACTTCAACAAGCCTCAAGGTTTACCTCAGAGATCGGCTCAATAGCCTATTTTGGTTTTAAATTGTCAGTAGTTTTTTCCTTCTTAAATGTTCCACGAAATTACATGGATTGGCTTATTGATATGAAAAAACACTGTTGTCAAATATGTTCCTTCATCCATACATTTACAAATCTCCATATATTTAATGCGTATAAACAGTGTATATAAAATGTGGACCCAGCTATACCTGTAAACTCCAACAATGGCTTAAACATCTTGTCCAGGTATCTACTGGTACACCTGTACAGTGGATCTACAGCACAGGTGTACCTGATAAAGTAGTCAGGAAGTAAGAGTGCAGTGAGTTTTTAATATATATAAAAGTCTCCAGCTTTGTCCAATTCAAATTTTGAGTCTTATGAGACCAACACACTAACACATGGCTCCGAAAAACATCCTTGAAGATAGTTAAGTGTCCCCATGAGATTCACAGCACACAAATGAAAACAGAATTAAGTGGAACAAATAACATGTCATTAATTGTATGAAAGGGATACAGGTTCATTTAAAAGACCTGCTTCTTAACTAGCTATTTAGGTTTTATCAGAACTCAAGAAAAGAGAGGGGGCATCTTTTTAACAAGAGAACTGAACAAAACTGCACATGAAAATCAGTAAAGGTAGTGTAAAATCTAAACCACACCAATGCTCAGCCTTGGTAGAGAGTACCTGTGCGTGATGCAATACCTTTTAAACCTGTAGGGGGCATCAGACCAGCCTGTACATGTTAAGAGTTTTCCAACACCACCCAAGGACATAGGAGCGAGTTTGAGGAGGAGGGGGGGGATATTTGCAGACTCAAAGCCTCCCCCCCGTATCCAAATCATTAGTTATACACTGATTCCACTGTAGCTAAGGCAGTAAGGTAGTGCATTTATTTATAATGATGTGGAACAACATTTGCAGAATTACAATAATTATGTAATAAATAAACAAATTCCATGAACATCTGTACTTGTTTATTAGACAAATCTAACCCCAACCCTATTTTAACCCTAAAATATATGATATTTCAGACTAAGCACCACTGGACTTGATGAGGTGAGTAGCTATGTTAATTCTGGGCTCTGCTTTAGGTGCAAAACGCTTGATACACACACAAACTTAAATGATTATTTTCATTACTAAACCATTTAATACCTCACCTCACTCCCTTTCTCTGTCACTCCTTCACCTGACACCCCCCCCTCTGCACTAGCATCCTCTTAATAAGACAATACATGACATTTAAAATAATGTAAAACTAGGCTAAGCTAATGACGACGTGGTCTTGTATTTGTGTGTAAAACCAGTTGTCTACTTATGATAACGCTACTCTTCTTAAAAGACACCAGTAACGTTGTGTCCCGTGTTTTGTGTTTGGTGACATTATGCTGAAATTAGTTCACTAAACAATTTATGTTAACACTGAGTTTGAGCTTGCCTGAGATAAGACTAGCATTAACGCTAGACAAGACTAATGTTACGTCATGTTTCAACCTGAACACTGTTAATGTGAACCAAGTTGCTTTCATAGCTGTAATTAGCCGCTACCGATTGCGTGATTTGCCTCACTTCTGATAGCGTGTTCTCAAAAAGAAACGTTTTTCTCTGCCCTCCCTTGGCATCATTTTTGAGGGGGACTAAGGCAACTGTTTTCTAATTTGGGGTGGACATGGTGCCCACATGCCCCGTACTACCTATGCCCACACCCACCAACCTGCAGTCCAACTGAAATAAGCAGGAGTGGCAAATAAAACTAACTTTATAGTTACTTTACTTTATAGTGCACAAGTATTCTATATGGCCAGCGGCAGGCGTCTGGCTGTTGTGCTCAGGATGTGGGTCTATGCTGAGAAATCTGTGAGTGTGTGACCGTTCGTTCAGACGGGAGCGAGTAGCAGCTGGACTTACACGGCAGCTCCAGGCCGGGGTGGCCAGAAGTGTTGCGCACGCAGGGGGGAGAGTGTCGGCCGTCGGCCATGTCGGACTCGGAGCACTGGGCCTCCCCGTGGATGACAGCCAGGCCCAGACGCAGGCGCTCGGCGTAGGACTGAGCCCTGTGGGCCAGGACGCACGCAAACACATTTACAAGTACAGAAAAAAACAAAAACAGCTCTGTGGTCAGCTTGCACCAATTTCAAATACCTCAAGACACACACCTTGAAACACAAGTGCTCTTTAACCGAGGGCATTTATAGTTTCAACTTGAGCTGAGGAAATGCAACACAGCCGTACCTTTTTGCAGCGGAGGGCGACTTTGCGACGATGATGGCATTTCTGTAATCAGGAACCTAAGAGAAAACGGCAGCAACTATTCTAAGTGGAGATAATATTCAAATATTCTAAGCCTCTGTGCCCAGAGCTTTGACCCCAAGAGGGGGTCTCAGTCATTCCACCAACCTCTTCTTGGATGTACTGTGTGAGAAACGGAGAGGCACGCAGGTTGTCGACAGGAAAATTGAAGAAACCCTGGATCTCTTTCTGATGCAGGTCCATGGTTATGATGTGAGTCAAACCTGATTCATGAGAAATGATGTTGAAGGCTTATCAGTGACCATCCAGTGCTTATGATAAACATCTTGATAAGTAGAAGTCATACCTGCTTTGGCTAGCATGGATGCCAACAGTTTACACACTATGGAGCCCCTCTTCCTCATCTTGCACTGTTT
Organism: Tenebrosternarchus preto; assembly: GCA_025802075.1. Taxonomy (NCBI): domain Eukaryota; kingdom Metazoa; phylum Chordata; class Actinopteri; order Gymnotiformes; family Apteronotidae; genus Tenebrosternarchus; species Tenebrosternarchus preto. The sequence goes on along the minus strand of JAOYMR010000001.1, from coordinate 16,276,518 downwards.
ACTGTAGGGGAAGTACGGTATAACGCCGATGATGTTCTTGGCACAGGAGGTCTTGAGTGCATACGCCATCACCAGCAGCTCCATAATGGCAGTGTTAACATCTCTGACACACACACACACACATGTGGTACACACACATTTTATTTCTGACCAGAATAAGGGAGACGTCATGGCAAAATGGATGCAAGTTGCGCTTCTGTTTGCAGAGGCAGGTTTTAGAGCCCGGATTCCAGTCCTGGAGGGCTGGAGTCCAGCAAGGTTTGGTGACTGCTCTGCTCAGACACACCTGCTAAACCCAGCAATTGATTAATGAACTGAATAAGGTGCATTTAAGCAGGTCAATCATACACCTGACTGAACTTATCAGTCAATTGCCAAATTTAGTAGGTGTGTCTGAGCAGAGCAAATCGCCAGACTCTGTTGGACTCTGGCCCTCCAGGATCAGACTTTGATAAATCTGCTTTAGGGAGGTATCAAATGCTTTTGAGTTTTCAAAAGCAATGTTGCAAGCCTGCTCTGCAAAGCTGCTGTTTGGGAAACAGTTTAGACAGATCAAAAGTCCATCTATTAGCTAGGTTAGTGATTTGTTTTAGTTTAATTAATAAGTCACATCTCTTACCATCACTGGCACGTTTACAAATCTGCATTACCTGGGAATGGTTTGAATAATGAAGATTGTTTGGCCTCTAACAGACTCTTTGACATCGATTCTGGTCTCTGTAATTTTTAAGGAAATATCAATTAATTAACGTCAACTTAATCGGTTTAGGTACAAGTCTATATGGCATCTTAATTCAGCAAGATAGTAGTTTCACCTCTATTAGATTCCTGGTAAACAACCGACTTCCCCAACTCCACCCCAAGGCGCCTAGAGTGTCAATAAGAAAACATGCCTAAATCATTGCGCAGAAAAAAAGTAAACTGCGTTCAGTTAACACAGCTGTTCCAACTGGTACAGAAACAAAATATAACTTTGACAATATAGGCAAAACTGATAATCTGCGGAACCTACAGTCAAATGCGATTTAACAACATATAATGTAACGTTGAGGACTGCATTACTGTAACAGCCTATCTACGGGATTTGGGTTTTTTTTAAGTACAGAAAAAGGCCAACAGCTAGCAGACAGTAAAAGGGTCACAGTGACATGCTAAAGACGGTTAGCTAGCTAGCTAGCCAACTAGCAAATCATATCCACCTCCAACTATTTAGCAAGCTAAAATACATAACGGTATCACTGTTGTACTATAACTCACATATCCAACTAGCTATACACATCTAGTGGAAATGGACAGAGGACTTTGACACATCGCAGTACACTGGCTAGCAGTAGGTAGCTAGCTTAGCTTAGCAAGCTACTTACCTAGGTTACCAGACAGTTGGACAACAAGCAAGCTAGCTAGGTTACCTAGCTAGCTCCACAAAACTGAAATATTTCAAGATTATGAATAGCTAACAAGAGTTAATTATGAATAGCAAAAAAAAAAACCAATAGGTACATGTGTTATTGACGGACAACATACTCTGTAATCTTCTTGGCAAGTTCGGTACATGCTGCAGTGGAGTTGGCGGAGAAAACTCGATAAGCAGTTTTGGGAACATTCATTGTGAACTGAAGTTTAGAAGCAGTGTCACCTGTCCGGCAACCTTATATCGAGAGAGCCCGTCCGTTGGATAATTACGCTTTAGTCTTTTTTGACGGGCAGACCTTTGAAGTTAAGAGACAAGTGGAAAAATATGTTTAAAAAAATGTGTAAATAAAAAACGCTAGCAAACCTATATAAACAATAGACAGCCGTGGGTTTGTTTCTAAACAACTGTTAGCTTACTCTTCTTCCTGTAAAATTAAGGCGACGATAAATGCATTAACGTCCTCTAGCGCCGCCAGATGATTTGGAGTAAGCAGCAGTGGTTTAATAAATATTGGACATGGCCTCTGTAAACGCCATGTTTTTCTCTTTTACAAAGTTTGTAAGAGTTGTATTTTATTCACTTCATCTGTCTGTAGTCTGAATGTTGTGACTAATCGGTGTATATCTGCATCTGTAGTTGAGTCAATGTGTTGCCCCAAAAGCATCTGGTAACACAGATACATTCATATAGGAGAAGTCACTGTTATAAGTGACATCACACTTTGCTGCTCTTTAATATAGAAATATTTAGTTACAAGGATTCAGATTTTAAATTTCCAACTTTAAAACAAATCATTTACTTATAAAACACAATGACAATTTTTTATTTTTATTTTTTTGCAAGAAAAGGCCAGACAATTAATTACAGTTTGTTGGGTTTCTTTCTACTTGCGTTCTCAGTGACAAGAATATAAATTAATAAAATGAGTACAATGGTGTGACCAGAGCTTTGGTTTCCACATAATTGAAATCACTTCCACTCTGGGAGAATGGTGCCATCCAAAGTTTAAGTCAAATTTATTTATACAGCACTTTTTACACAGCCTTGTCACAAAGTAGCTACACAAATGTATGGGACGACCTCCCCGCTGGCCAAGCCAAAGGTGACAGAGGCGAGGAAAAACTCCTTGGGTGAAATTAAGAAAGAAACCTTAAGAGGACCAAGACTCAAGAGGAAAACCATCCACCATTGGGTGGCCCAGTTTAGTAGCCAAGCCATGCTTTAAGTCATTTTTAGTCCAAGCAGTCACTTCAGTGAAGATCTAGTCTCAGTTAGTCCAGTGGGTCTACGGT
>JAOYMR010000001.1:16247076-16262667 GCA_025802075.1 Tenebrosternarchus preto | reverse complement strand
TATACATGTATGTATGTATGTATGTATGTATTACCTTTTTCCTTGTTTCAGTGCTACAGAGGTCATTTTAAAGAAGTGGTACTTAGGCTAATATTTATCAAAGTGAGACTAATTGTAGCTTATTGTTTTGTTTGCTTGTCTGTCTGTCTGTCTGTTTGTTTGTTTGTTTGTTTGTTTGTTGCTGTGATGATGTTGGTTCTCACAGAGCACTGCCACATACTCTAAAACCACTGACCCATTTAAAGCAAGTGTTCCAAAATAAACTGTCCCGGGGCCTCAGCCGTTACACACTGCTGCCGCGTATACAACATATGTGACAAATGACAACTTCAGCTGTGTCCTATTAAAAGAACACAAAATCCCACTGCTCTGGCTGGTGGGGCCGCAGTGTCAGTGCTGTAAGAAGACCTAGTGGAGCATTCCAACCCTCCGATACCTTCAGCCCAGGACAGACGAGCAGAAACACTCACACCAACGCCACGTTTCTAACTTACATTTCCTGTAAGTTTGCACAGAGCAGTGCATATCTGTAGTGTGTTGGTGCATGTGTGAATTGTTGTGTTCCAGGCGAGTTGCATGCTGGGATATGCTGCAATAGCAGTTCTGTGGTTTTCCTTTCTCATCAAAAGGCTAGCTGCACTGGGGTTTAGTACTTGGGTTAGACACTTAATTGTACCTGTTACAGCTGGAAACCTTTTTTGTGTGCGTCTCAGCGGACCTAACTTACATACCTGGAATTTGCAGTTTGGAATATATTTAGCAAATATATTTAGCACATTTCTAAACACAGAAACTCTACATAGGGAGAGTCCAGGCACATGTTCCTGACACATTCCAGGGTGTTACTGGATATCAAATCCAGTATCAGGAACTTGTTGCAATTTGTGTCATTTATAATGAAAATGAATGCATTTTAAAAATGTAAGTAAACGTTGTAACAGGGATAAGTGTGTTTATCTTAGAAGTATTTTTAGTACAGAATAAAAAATACCCTTAGATTCTAAGGTTTAGAGTTTTTAAATCATATTTCAATTTACTGGTTTTCAAATGGACTCAGTCTTTAGAAATCTGCTCCACTCCTTTTATTCTGTTTTCCAAAATATTTTGGATTTGTGTGAAATAACTGATTCTATTTTCTGTAGGTAATGAAGATTTAAACTTTCCAACACCATGAATATGGACAACAATTTGGTAGGAACCAGTGAAACAATGAGACTGCAGTGATATGTTCCATAGAATCATGTTAGACCATTTCTAGAGTATTTCAAGAGCTTTTAGAATATTTTTAGAGTCTTTTAGACTATTTTTTTACAGTGTTTTAGAGCATTGTTCACTTTCTGTTGTGCCTTTTAGAATACATGCATTAGCACAGTTTTGCTGGTTCCTGCCGTGGCAGTGATCACAGCCGGAATATTTTATCTGTATGGCATCATTCTCCATCTTCTGAGTAAAGCAACAGTTCGAAACAAAGTAGTGCTGATAACAGATTCACTGTCTGCGCTTGGCAATGGTAAGTACTTCTCCTCGTGCTTTGGTTTTGGGACAAGCTGAGAGGCTGCTGACTCTGTGCTGTACCTTAACCTTTTTTAGAGTGTGCTAAACTCTTCCACAAGGGAGGCGCCCGGCTGATCCTTTGTGGAAAGAATTGGGAAAGGCTGGAGTCTCTTGCGGAGCAGCTGGTGAATGGCTCCGACCCCACTTTAGTAAGTAAGGGGCGGCGCTAATGGTCAGAGCCCAGACCCTGGAGTCAGGCACAGTTCAGCATGAAAGAAAATGATTGGCAAATGCCAGATTCTTTTGAAAAAAATTATACAAAGTGCAGTGGTAAAGTGACGGAGTAAATCCACTAGTACAAAGGTGGAGGAACAGTCATCTTTTCCCCTATAGCTGTAGTCTCTATAACAACTGAAACCAAGCAATTTACCCATGATGTTTGTAAAAATCTACACCATAATGCAAATGTCACTAAATCCAGAACATATCCGCATGCTCAGCTTTCAGATATGTAAGCAATTATCCATCGATGCTGTCAGTGTTGTGGCTTTAGTGAGAGGTTTATTCAATCCATCTGCCCAAACAAATATTTCCAGGCATTCCCACCAAAGCTCATCCAGCTAGACTTCAGCGACATGGAGACGATGCCTGACGTGGTGTCGGACGTGCTGGACGCCTACGGGTGCCTGGATGTGCTGATCTTTAACAGCAGCGTGAGGGTGAAGGCACCAGCGCAGTGCCTCTCTCTGGAGATGGACAAGACGGTCATGGACGCTAACTACTTTGGGCCCATCACGCTAGCCAAAGGCACGATATGAGCTCAGAGAGCAGACCCCATGCCGTCTGGCATCGCACTGGCTGTATGGTTGATTAAGACTGCTGCTCTATCTTGTAATTGTGTCTTCTGATTACAGGAGTCCTGCCCTCTATGATCTCTAGGAGGGCTGGTCACATGGTTCTGGTGAACAGCGTCCAGGGGAAATTGGCAGTGCCTTTCCGCACCAGCTGTGAGTTTGGCCAACCGAGTCCGATATGACAGCTTCAGTTTCACGCTCTCACGCACCACCTGGATCCCAACAGCTCTTCCTCTTCACTGCAGTGTTTTGATTTATGTAAACCAAAAAGCAATAATTAGGAAACAGTGAAGCACTATGGCATTTAGGTTATTATATTGCTGTTTTTTTTTTAAATTCAAAATAAGAGTGTTGACAGTTTGAAGTCCTTACAGTGTGAATGGGACCACATAGTTAATGCAGAGCCGAACCGTGACCTGCACTCTTTATGTAATAACATGCCTGTGTAATAACAATCAGTGTGAGTCCATTTGGTCTGCTGCTGTTTCAGACGCTGCTTCGAAACATGCAGTCCTGGCCTTCTTCGACTGCCTGAGGGCTGAAGTCCAGGAGTACGGCATCTCTGTTAGCACTGTCAGCCACACCTTCATTAAAGCCACTCCTTCGCTCCACCAAACCCCAACACCAACATCCATTTGGTCTGGTAAGTCCACATTACTATGGCATCATAATGCTAAAAGCACCCGATTCACCCTTTACCAAAATCACCTTTCACCTAAATTACCCTTCATCGAATTCACCCAATTCATCAATTGTGGGTTGTTTCTCCTCACTCTTTCCTCCTGTTGTCGTGCTCACCTGGGTCCTCTGTGCCCTTGGACACTCCAGTCTTCACCAAACAGAGACATCATGGCGTCTCACCAGAGGAGATGGCCAGTGAGCTTCTGAAAACCCTGAGCAGCAAGAAAAGCGAGGTCATCATGGCCCATTCCGTCTCTAAAGCCGCCATCTACGCCAGGTCCCTCTTCCCCAACTTCTTCTTCTCTGTAATGGCTGCAGGCGTGAGGAATGGTTCAGTAATTGAACCTGTGCAGTGAGGAAAAAACGCCTTGCTTTCAATCCTGTACTTAAGGACAGACTGTACTTGCTATAATAGTTTCCTGAAATGGGTACAAATTGTGGTACAATAATAATGATTCAGTGGACAGTTTAATTTATGCAATTCCCAGTTATTGTATTTTCAAGACCTGTTGGTAAGTCCGATTTAAAAAGTAGAATATGGTACAATTACTCCATAATTGTACTTCCTACTGCATAAAATTAATTATATTAGAGATCATTCAAACCTTAAGAACCTTAAGTTTAATTAATCTTTATCAGCTTTATCATTTTGCGCTATACACGTTTTTATTTTGTTTGTTTGATTTAAAAGGTTTGTGGTAGGGGTTCATATCATAAGTCCCGCACGCCATACGCAACAATCCCAAACTGGCCTGTCAATGGAAATATCAAAATTCTGTATTAATTAAATATACCGGCCAAAACAAATCCAACGACACAATTTAATTAAAATGCGAAACAGTGCCACTTAGTGATTACTTTTAAACTTTTGAGTGGTTCTCCAACCTACTTGGTTTTATCTTGTCTATCACGACCGCTATAAACAGGATAATTCACGTTATTTTAGTGGTAGCATGTTTTTGTCAAAACCCAAGTACGTGTAAAACAGAAAATACATATAAAAATAATGTAAAATGTAATTAAAACTGAACCTTTTTGCCACCCAGTCAAATAAAAGAAACTGACCCATTACCCACCGTCCATAGAAGCTTTTTCTCACAGACTATGACCGATTCACCTTGACAACTGAACAGTTTAGTAATGAAGAGGCTTCACCGAGACAACCTACTGGTAAATACAGATAAGTTGGGAGCGTTTACAAATATGAACAAATGTTTCTCTTGAGGAATGAATCTGATGAATAAAGCTGATAATCCTTTACTCGATCTCCTCTACGAACAAGGCTGACAGAAGAAAACCTAGCGCTCAGACTATAGACCACCGTACTGGAGATCAGAGAAGTGATTCAGTATTTCCCACTGAAAAATGTTTTGTTATATAATAATATAGCGTACAATAATAATTAGGTGGGGAAGTCATTGGAGGTGTGTGTGAAATACACCCATGTTTAAAAAAAAGGTTGTGCGCCACCTGGTGTTGATTTGCTTACTTTATTTGAACTTCCTGTGTATTTGCTTCCTGAGGACCGTGGCAGCTCAATGCTAGCATTAAAGAGCTAGCTTATTATTACATATAAATATGGGACTGCATGCAGTGTTATCTCGGAACAGTCTCTGTAGAGACATCCAGACGCTATTAAAATTAAGAATTTCGAAATCTCCTTTTTGTGTTTTGATCAACGAACAGTATCGCGTGATTCACGACAGACAACAGCAGTGTTTCACCGTCAGACTGGAGCACCAAGGTGAGCCGAAGTATTTAATCAAAAATTGAATCTTTTATTTTGCTTTGTGTTCTCGCACGTTTCGTGGACGGTGAGAGTAAACAAAGATTTAAAATCGCAATTTTCCCTCATTTTTTGTAATCTTTCGTAGGTACCGTGGACAGCGCGGTACTAAAATACACTTACAAGAACGATTGCCACGTGCACTTGTTGTCGACTGTAGTTCCAGAGTCCTTCAGAAGCAAAGGTGTAGCAGCACATCTAGCAAAGGTGAAGTCAACTTTAGAAAAGGTGCACCTGTTTCTCACTTGTCCTGTGATCCTGGGATATGGTGAAGTGTTTAATTTAGTGAAATGAAGGTTATCTCTTTCCCCTCCACAGGCGGCACTGGACTTTATGATAGAAGAAAGATTAAAAGCCACCATCTCTTGTTGGTATATTAAAAAATATGTGGATGAGAATCCACTATGTGGATACCAAGAACACATTGAAGATTAGTTTTCCATTGGATTGCCAGGTGTCTGGTTTCAGGTCCAACAGTCCAGTTTTCCAGCTCCTCGTCCTCCATCCAGCAAAACACCTGGATGGACACCTATTTGTCACCCTTCCGGAGGAAACTGGTAGCTGCTTTCCACTGTTCAGTATCATTATACATAAAGGCAAATACCTTGTATCATTGGTTTAACAGATCACCTCATACCTCAACAACGGGTGGAAGACGTTTTTAAAGAGGCACCACTAACTTTGTTTACTCTCGTATCTCCTTCGTTTGGAGTCACTATAGACACTAACTGGCAAATATCCAGACATCTGGTGATAAAAGGGTGCAGTGTAAGGAAATATGAAGATTTTGCTTTAATCCTAATCCTAGATTAACCCTTACCTGGATTAAAATGGCATAAGAATCAAGTGGTATGTGTTCATTCATATGTGTATAGAAATAACAGTCATGGAATAATTGTTACTATGAATATAAACTTTGTGTGAATTACAGCGTTGCAGTTGTAATAAATAACAATTAATCAGCAATGGTGTTCTAAAAATATTATTTTTCTAGTGTGTAGATGCCGTGCTTGGGTATTTTCACACACACAATTCACATATAATCGACATTCAGAAATATTCCCTCTGATTCCTTCTAAAAAGCTACATTTGTGTGACTGAAATGTGGCATTACATTCCTAGAACACAAAATATTAGAGAATATCAGTTCAAATAAAAAATACAAACTTATTTAATACAAAACTGTCTTTTCCATGTATTACTCTGTCATTATAGCTTGTGTGTTTGGTGAGCAGACTCAAAGTGCATTTACATTTAACAGACACTTTTATCCAGAGCATCTTAAAATTTTCAATCATATTACAGAGGAAGGTGAGTGTAGTGTTAGGAGCCTTGCCCAAGATGTCTTGGTGTAGAAATACAGCACTTAGCAAGATAGTCCTCAACAGGGGAGACAGCATCATTACCCTCTACACTACACAAACCACAGTAATCCATCCATTATATGTATATAGTGTACTGTACAAAAATCACCATACACAGACTCTAAAAGTTAACTAAATGTTATATATCTGATATAACAGTTATGACTGATGCATTTACATCTGGCTGTAGAAATCTCATAGTATATGTAGGCAAGAAATAACTCAATAATTCAGTAAATGATTTGAAGAAATAATTCATTATAAGCAAGTGTTGTCAGCCCTGCTGATTTGGAATAATTTTTCCACAGAAGAAAAAGTAGGCAAAGCTTTACTGTGTCCTCCCTCCATTTTAACATTGAAATAATCACCCAAAAACAACTAATGATCAGTGAGTACTAGTGATTATTCCATATTGACAGCGTTAGTATTTTGGGGTGAAATATTCCCATAATTATTTATATTCTCACCAGTTTCCCATTCTGCAGCAACATCTCACTGAAACTTTATGGTAGCTAAGTGGTGGGGCCCCTCCTGGCTCTCGCCCTCCGGACCAACTGGCCTGTGTTAGGAATTCTCCCGGAAGCCCTCACAGGGTTCTGTGTTGGGACTCTCATGACGGAACGCTGCGGGGCCGTCCACAGCGAGGACTTTGGAACTTTTCCGGCCTGGACCTCATCCACAAAGGTCTCCACCTTGTCGAATTTCTCTGTGAGTTTTACCAGGTTGTCTTTCAAAGTACTAAACTGCTTGTAGAGTTCTCCCACTGCGTCAGACAGGGGCTTGATCCTGAACATAACGTGAAATCCAAGACATAAAATCGTTTAGAGTTATGGGTGCCATGTATGATGTAATGGACTACGTAAGTCAAAGTATACTGTTTTTTCTCATGGAGATGGTGACTTTAGTTTCATAAGACTATCAGCTGGTAACATGTCTGTAACATACATATCCCATCAACTGGTAACACGTCTATAACATACACAACCCATCGACTGGTAACACGTCTACAACATAACCACATGACACATGAAAATGTATATTCAGACTATAATTTTTCCATAAATGATGGCACAAGTTCAAATACAAGAAGTCATCCACAGGACAAGTTCTACCATCTGTGATAAAGTAGTCCATCTGAGTGGTCTATCTGAGCTACACTAGATATTCCAAAGTATCCCTAAGCACTTTGTAAGTCGCTCTGGATAAGAGCGTCTGCCAAATGCCAGAAATGTGAATGAAATGTAAATATATACTTGACTCAGAGCAAACCATGGATCTACTGTCCTTCTTGATTACACAGCTAATAAACATGCACCATACTACTGTAATAGGGCTGATAACAACACTGAACAACCAGTCACTTACCTGACGTATTCAGGTAAGACAGATACATGGTCATTCACTAGCAGATCCTTCACCTGGTACATAATAGCATATTTCCAGTTGTCCAGGACCTGGGTCAGGTTGGAGCAGATCTTGCTGTTTGCTTTGTCTGAAGAGAGTGAGTAGATTAACATTTGAGCTTAGATGCTGGCTATTCAACTATACCAACCATTTTCAGTTCAGAACACACGATTAATTACACTGGACTTCAAACTGGGTGTTTATATTTCCAAAATGTGAAGTTCCTCCCATATTTGCTAACACATGTTTAAATGTCGCCTCTCTTCATTCACCTGGATGTGAAACTGAAGCTACATATCTGCTGGTTAAATAACAGCAACAACAACGAACGTCCTCTTTTAGACCTTTGCACACACTCCAATCTTTAAAACGTTCCTGCTGTACCACGTTACTCATAGTGTTGCCCTGAAGCACTGCAGAGCACAGAAACGAGAGATCTCCAGAATGTTTCCATCCAAGCCAACTGTCGAACATTTGTCCTGAGAGCTGTTACCTCTGTGCTGCAGGGTCTCCTGGCTCCATCTTTTCTGAGCAGCACACAGTGAGACCAGTGCCAGCAGAGCCAGAGTCTTCTTCATCATCATCATCATCCCTAGCAAAACAACAATGATGTCATTTAAGACCTCTTGCATGCAGTCAGCACACTGACTATAGCTACTGACCTAAACAGTCCATGCAGTCAGCACACTGACTATAGCTACTGACCTAAACAGTCCATGCAGTCAGCACACTGACTACAGCTACTGACCTAAACAGTTCAAAAAAGGGTCTGCATAAAAAAAAAGGGCTTTCATACTGGATTTTCCCACCAAACACTATAAGGGGAGTCTGATGCAGTGGTTTGGTGATTTGTCTTGTAATCAGATATCTAGAGCTCATTTCTGTGCGATGGACTAGTATCACAGCTTTTTCTGCAGAATTCTTGGATGTTAGCTTGCTGGAAGCACATGCACTAGACTTTGAACGAACCTGCCACATCAGATCCATCATAAAGTCAATCTCTGGTACTACTAGAGTCAGACAATGGGTTGCAGTCAAATACCTGGCGTTTGATGGGTCTGTATTCCTCTGGTTACTGATGTCCGAGTCTTAGACTGATCCAGCTGTGCGGTTAAAGAGAGGAAACATCTCACGCCTGCTGCCTTATAGCAGGATCCAAAGACTCAGAAGCCAAAGCCATCCCTCAATCTGCTCCCGCCTCCAGAACGAGAGAGAGAGAGAAGAGATAAAGAAGAGAGAGAAACAGAGCAAGAGAAAGAGAGAGAGAGAAAAGCGAGAGATAAACAGAGAGAAAAGAGAAAAAGAGAAGAGAAACAAAAAAGGGAAAGTGACAGAGAGAAAACAGAGAAACAGAGTGATAAAAAAGACTCCAAAACAGTTAGAGAGTGAGGGGAGAACAGTTTTAAGATATTGATGGAAAATTGTGTATACTGTGTAGATAGTGTTAATCTAATTTAGATTAACAGTAATATATAATCAAATTAAGATGTATAATTGCTGTGGTAATCTGTTTTAAATTAATTTATTGTTACAAAGAATTTTGTTTATAACACATTTAAGACATTATCCAATCATTAGTCATTCATTAGTTTTCAAAAGTATTGCTCAAACATAAAAACTGAGAATGGGTGAAGTTACGCTTTGAGATGTTTGGCCAATTAAGTGTGTGAGGCTGTTGTTTACGGTACCACACTGACTGGAGGTGGGGCATAGCTAAGTAACGTGCCCAAGAACGTCTCTGAAGGTGGGGCCTAAATAAGTAACCCACTCAAGGATGATTGAACATGAGGTCTAGCTTAGTGATCTACCCAAAAACATCCCACTGGCTAGAGGTGACATTCCTAGCTAAGTAGCCCACCCAAGAACATTTCACTGATGTCTGGAGGCGGGGCCTGGCTGACTGACCCACCCAAGAACATCTCACTGATGTCTGGAGGTGGGGCCTGGCTGACCGACCCACCCAAGAACATCTCACTGCTGTCTGGAGGCGGGGCCTTGCTGACCGACCCACCCTAGAACATCTCACTACTGTCTGGAGGTGGGGCCTTGGTGACTGACCCACCCTAGAACGTTCCTTGGTGGAGACACTCCTCTCTCGGCAGCTCCCCCAGACCAGGCGGTGCTCCAGGGCAGAGGCGTTTGAAGTAACAGCTTTGAGCCAGCGTGGCATTCTTGCCTCCCACTGTAATGGTCTGCTGAACATCTGGGGCCTGAAAGTGGCCACCACCACACAGCGTAACAATGGCAGACCTTACGTGCCTCTCACATGCTCTGCAGCCTCACCAAAAAATATTATCAGGATATTTTTATTCAGGCAGTTGAAAGATCCTGGATTAAGGAGCATGTGTGAAACAGACTGGGACCAGACTTCAAAAATAATAGATCATGATGAGGGGACAGAATAGCTGGATGTGTTATAGAGGTGTGTGTGTGTGTGTGTGCGCACAAGGTGTGTGTGTATGTGTGTGCGCATGAGGTGTGTGTGTATGCGCGCACAAGGTGTGAGTGTGTGCGCATGAGGTGTGTGTGTGTGTGTGTGTGTGTGGGCACGAGGTGTGTATGTGTGAGCACACGAGGTGTGTGTGTGTGTGTGTATTTTGCCTAAAGATTCGCCATATTGTAATGTGTTTGACTCTGTTAATGACACAGTCAAGAAACACTGATGATTTGGCACAACTTATTCTGAAGACTTATTCTTGGCATGAGAAACCGAGTTAATGATTTAGTGAAGTGAAGCTGAAATAGAAAGCAGTGTTTTGCTTTGAAACAGGTTCCTCTTGGCCTCCTCTTGGACTTTTGGAGCTTACATTACGTAATGTGAATGCTCTGAACGTGTGTTGGGCCCTTTCTGGATGCTGTTAATCCCAACGGAGATGAGCTGTAGAAAAGATTTGTAAAAGATTATTGTGTTTGAGCAGTTCAGCCAGGGAAACAACAGCTCCAGTTCACTCAATGCTTTGCTGCAAAAAGAAACATTCAAAAGAGATTTTCGTTTTTTCTGTTATAAATATTGTACTATATCATAATCATTCATTTCAAGGATCAGTAACAATGCAGAGGTTTTTGATGATTTGGAAGCTAAGAATCAAAATCACATTGTAAAGGCCAGTTTTGTCTGTAATTCTGATCACCGTTTCCTAAGTACTTGGCACAAAAATGCAAATAATGTTTGAAAGGCAGTTGGAACAAGTTTACGTGCAGCTGCGGCTAAAAGAACTCGACTAGTAGTGCCGGAAACACAAGCGTCGTTGATGGAGGTGTTCCTGTTATCAGCTTTGAAAACAGTTATGGAAAACATGGAATCTCTGGCAACATGCAGGCATGACTCAGCGGTACAGGAGGGAGGAAGAATACAGACAAACATGTTAGAAGATAAACCATGACTCAGCGATACAGGGGGGGAGAAAGAATACTGAAGAACGTTACATGATAAACAGAGAGGGGAGGGGGTAACAAGGGGGACACATTATGCAATAAAATACAGCAAAAAATACCTTAATAACATGCTATAAAACTAGCAGACAGCTGTAATCTCAATTTGAACAGGAAAGACTAACAAGACTGGAAAAAATGTAGATCTTCTCCCAAATATGAAATCAAATTATTAGAAACTCCCCACTAATTCACTTTGCATTTGGCTTGGCTCAGGTGAGTCTGGTATAAATACTGATAAACATACAATACCAAAACACAGGATTTGGGTTTATGTCTGCAAATAATCCCTGCGATAATCCCCAAAGCTCTGAAGATCTTGAGGAATACATGAGCCAGTGTAACAGTGAAGGTTTACTAACTGATGAGATAAATATCTCTGAATATATGGCTTAAGTGTTACAACCCCAGACCACCACAGAGTTATCAGAGATCTGAAGTTGTGGAGATAGGCGTTGTTAGGGATCTGAAGTCAGCTGAAGTTGGCATGACCAGGACAGGCTAGACTGAAGGCCTCTTCTACAAACGTTGTACTAACATTGTACTAACGTTCAACAACACACCCTGCCTCCATTCTTATTTTTTTCTATAAACAAACATTTGGAAAAAGTTACAGATGCAGTTTCAGTACTCAGTGTGCAGTATCTAGACAGATGCAGTTTCAGTACTCGGTGTGCAGTATCTAGACTTGTGTTCAGAATCTAACAGCACTATTATGGTTCTGATAATATCACTGTTTAGGCATAATGCTTTCAGTCGCATTCTGTGTCTGGGCACTGTATTCCACTATCTGGATACTCTATCTGTGTCTGGGCACTGTATTCCACTGTATTCCACAGTGCTATATCCCTGCATCTGTGTACTGTGTCCCAGTATCTGATTGTGGTAACTGTATCTGGGTCCTGTTTCTGCATCTGCAGCTGGATACCAGTATCTGTCTATCTGGATAATGCATTTTGTGTCTGTGTACTGTTCTCTGTATCCAAGTGAATGACTCTTAATTATCAGACCTGTACAAACTGTGAAGATCTCAGAGATATGTACTGCACATGACGGACTCCAGTTCCTGTTTTTCCATTTGGGTTCAGGCCATCTCTCCAGGATGTTCATCCAATCTAGAAATTGCACTGGACATCAATCACACCAACTCAAGGTAACAGTACAGTGTCTCTTATTGCAGTTGAGGTCTCATTTGGTGAGCGGTCTCACGCTTGAGGAAGAGTTGGAGGGGAGTTCTGGGTGAGGAATGATGGCCAAACCCCAGGCTTTGCAGTTGTCACACCGTGGCCTCTGACTCCACCCCCAGTCCTGGTCCTGCCCGCACAATGGGCTCTGACCCCGCCCCCCAAGCCTTGGTCCTGCCCACACCATGCTCAACGTAGGACCCCATTGGCCCAGGGGTTCTCTACAGAGCAGGCCGGCCCCAGGCTCCTGGAAAGAATGACTGCATACTCGAGCTGTGGATGCCAGCGAGAAGGAAAATCAGCCCCTCAGGCACTGGATTTTTTAATTTGCTGACAGTGTCTCTCCATTCTCCATGGTGGAAGGTCCAGCAGGCATGAAGACCTCTCTATTAATCCTGTAGGCCCTTTTTTCCGTGGAGAGATTACCTCAAAGTGTCTAACTGCAGAACATAACTACATAACTGCAGGCACTACAGAGATGGTTTGTAAGTGCAAAGCTTCAGTTTCAACCACATGTTTGTCCCATTTCATCAAGACAATATATGATAATGAGATTAAAAAAAAAAACATCTCTACAGCACTAATCACTAATGGGTGGAAATAACTGCTTCAGTTTAGATGAACTTGTGCATTTTCCACACAGTAACTATTGAATTGGACAAGAGTCCTACTAAACTGGTTTTATAATCCACAGAAGTCACGGTTAGCAAGGAACCAAAACATGGTCTAAATGGAGTGGCAAAATGAAACAATACAAGCTTTAAACAATATCTTGAAAATGACTAGACTATCTAGTTAGTATTATTGTAGTTATTATGTTCCATTTCTGATCCTCTGTCTTCTATTCTGATCTCATCAAGGATTTGTTATTGAGCTGGTTAAGTAGGGTAAGCCTGGTAACCGCGTGCGTGGTAACCATGCGTAACATAGGAATCATCTACTACAGCAACTCAACAACGCGGTAGACTCAAATTTGTCAAATTTCTACGAGTGCAGAGAAGGCCTAGGTGCAGAGGAGAGCAACCTAGCATTGAGAAAGCCTCTTTACACGGAGGACAAACAAGGAAGAGAAAATGTGGAGATTCGTTTCCAGTGCCAGCTTTAACATAAAAACCGCTCTGAAATCTGACGAGATGAGAGTTTCCAGAGCCTGTGCTTCAGCGCGGGAACTGCACACGCCTGCGGAGAGGCACATGAACTAATTACTGTCAGATTAACGCTTTTTTTGCATTGGTGGTGTGTACTTCTGGGTATGTGCGTGCGTGCGCATGCATTCAAGATAGCAAAAGACCTGTGCTGAGCTTTACTGTGGGAAAATTATATTAAATGTATATTCCACGGAATGTATATAGCGAGTGTTTTGTCATATTTTGTTCACAGTTCAGCACCTCTCCTGGGGCGTCAGTGAAGTGAACCCAGGTTAGTGCTATCAAATCGCCCCGATCCTTGACTTCTTTGCCAGAGGCAGCACATGGATCTCATTTGTATCACTAAAAGGAGGCGAAAATGGCACATTTCCACACAAAAGCCCAATTAACCGCCACCCGATCTCACCGGGAACCGATTCCAAATGACAGACGGAAAACCATAAAGATGACGAGAAAATTAATGGAATTTAGAAACTTCATATAACTACATACAATCACGCTTTTGATGTGTGAACCCCTTAAAAATCCTCGAAAGTTAGTGAACGTCACTAAAATCCTACTTGAAATGGCTGAATGAGGTATCCACACTTAAAGGACCGACTGCAGGTATCACTGTAAAAACCGTAAATGAGAGGGACTGATGTTCATTTTAAAATGTTAGGACTGAACTTGATTACAAAAGGAAAGACTAAGTTTTATATTAAAACGTCATTACTGGTGTCACGAAGAACTGGTAGGAAGCAAACGCGAGACTCCAAGCGAAGCGTTTAACGAAACGAAACAAACGTGCAATAACTAGAACACAAAGCCAGTGTAACATCCACCAATGAGAGACAAAGTCATAACAAAACAAAACGGACATGTAAAAGTCAAAATATAACGACATGATAAACCCCCAGGTGGTGTAGCAAAACAAATAACACCCACACCACCTGACGGAGGCGTGGCCAAGAAAAACATAGAGGTACAATGAACAAAAACAAAGGCCGCGTGCAAAGCCACCGCCGTTACAACTGGGTCTTATTTAAGAGGTTACGACTGGGTATTATTTAAGAGGTTACGACTGGGTATTATTTAAGAGGTTACGACTTGGTCTTATTTAAGAGGTTACGACTGGGTCTTATTAAAAAGGTTACAACTGGGTCTTATTTAAGAGGTTACAACTGGGTCTTATTTTAAAACTTCAGAATCGAAAGCTGATCAATATAAAATGGCTTTACTGCATGGCTGCGCTCACAGCTATGGACATTACTGCAATTTATGGATATATTGGTTTGTTTTGTAGTATTCTCTTGTGGGCACTTGGACACTCTTTGTTGTCAAGTTCATTTATGTGTTTACCAAGCTGTTTTAAGTTTTTTTGAAGTTTTTTTTAATCTTCATAAGACTGAAGACATCGGTTTCCTTTTACCGCTCTTCTTCAAAACTACATCCAATTATGGACAGAACAGCAGAAGAGGGTTAAGCATTTTGAGCATACGAGAAATGCTTCATACGGTCCAAAAAGCCGTTCTTTATCTGTGTGAAAGAGCGCCGGCCGTGCTGGAAGGGAGTCCGGTCATGCAGGTGCTGATCATTTCATAGAGTTTTCCTCTCAGCTCGGGGTGTGATTTACTGGTGCGACTTCAGACTTCACTGTCATCTGGAATTTTACTCTCCACTATTGTCACGTGCACTTGCCACGCTGGTCTGTGTGCAGAAGCTGATAAATCAGCATGGCTACCAGTGAAATACTGCCCACTCTTAAGAGTGTTTTGTGTTAAGCTACGACTGTTAACACTCTTAGTTTAACACATGACATTCTGAACGCTCTTTGCTTAACACAACATTTGTCTATTACAGAATCAGTTCCTGAAATCCCTTCAAATCGAATCCCTTTAGAATCATGTTGCTGTCATTTAATATTTTTCAGTTGTGAGCAAAAATGCACTCTGGTTATTGACACTGGTGTGGTAATACGTTACATTTGTTAATGTTTTTATAAATTGGAAAAATCCTTGTATTTGCTGAGATTTGCATCCTATTGTATACATTGTGTTACACTGTCATGCACTGTGTTACTTTGACACATCATTATGTATTGTGTTACACTGTGTTACTTTTTGATACTGTGACGGCGGGGCGGAGGGAGCTGAGGCAGACGCTGTAGGAAACATGCTCAGCGAGTGAGTTTATTAGACAGGGTTGCCAGATGACAACCGGAATACACAAGAACAAAAAGGCAGAGCAACACTAGCAGGCTAG
>JAOYMR010000001.1:16214837-16225339 GCA_025802075.1 Tenebrosternarchus preto | reverse complement strand
TGTGTGTGTGTGTGCACGTGTGTTTATACTCACCGGAGCTCCTGCGGGTATAGCTGGCGTCTTATACTGGCATGTGTGGTCCAGAGAAAAGGTGCTGCTCTGTGCTTGGGGAAGGGGTATGTACACACCCCTGTGGAACATACTGGCACTGCCTCAGGAGGAATGTTCTAGAAGGACAGAGGGACCACTGATAGCAAAGGAGACTTCACTCTCCCTTCATGGAGTAGTGGGATGTGTTGAACTGATAAACATGGCAGGCACGGCTCAGAGTTAGGACCAGGAACTTTTGTGTTTGTTTGTTTGTTTGCTTTTAAGAAAAGTAAAAAAAAAAAAAAAACCAGAAAGGTGGTGTTTTTACACTGATTTTCCTGATGTGGCTATCTGTGAGGGAATGTACCTGTGCATCGAATGATTGTAGGTGTGAGGTGTTTTATCTACATTTTCTTGTTGTAGAAGTAGATTTGAGGAAGACTCAGCATAGGGTGCAGGGTGTAATTAGTCAATACCTGCCTGCTTTTGCTCTCTTTAAGAAAAGAGTGGTTTTTCTTGTCATTGTGCAGACTTCACAACACACAGGGAGACAGGGGGGAGACCTGGGACAAATGTCTGTTTAAAAAAAAAAAAAACTGTTAGAGATTTTCTGCGCAGGGCTGAAAATTCCAATTGGGAAAGAGGAAATGGTCGAATTTGAAACTAAAATTTCACGGGCCATTTCCTGCAGTGCCATTTCCTGCAATGCCATTTTCTGCAGTATTTCTTCTGACGCACGGCACTTCCTGTGTCTCTCTCTAGTCGTCAGAGCTAAAGTGACTGGACAGAAAGGGGTCATCGCAGGCAACGACAACTACGGCAATCCAATCAAGAGGATCCAGTATGATATTAAACAGATCAAGGTATTTTGTTTTCGTTGTTGTCGTCTGGGTGGTGGTGTTGTTTTGTTCCCCATTTATTTTGTGTTAGTTTATTTCATTCAATCTTAAAACGTCTATAGAGCACACAGGTGCGTAGTGGTTTAAGATTTAGGATTAATAGAGGAGTTTAGTCCTTAGTTTGTAAACCAAACGTTTTTGTTGAAGCCTCATACATTTAATAGGCATTAAGAAGTGAATGATTTATAATTGATTTCTCAGTAGTACTAACAGTGATATATATATCAGTAATTATAATTATTAAATACTTTTCAATGACTTCAAATAATAATTAAAGAACCTGCAATGGAGTTACTGTAATATTAATTCTAGGAATATGTGTGTCATGCTGTCTCTGTATGTTGAATCCTTTAGATGTTTAAGGGACCTAACCAGGGGATTGATACCATTTTCACTGGTGACTACTCTGCTGTGTGTGGTGTGAACCTCGAGAGCAGTGGCCAGAAGGAATATCTCATCACGGGTGCGTCAACAGCCACAAGACGGCGGCCACGTGCTGAGCTGTGCTGCATTTTGGTTTTTTTCACCTACTTATCTGCCCTGTCTCCTGTGTGGCATTTGTCCTGTGTGCCCTGTGTCCTGTGTGACCTGTGTCCCGTGTGCCCTGTGTCCTGTGTGCCCTGTGTCCCGTGTCCCATGTGCCCTGTGTCCCGTATGCCCTGTGTCCCATGTGCCCTGTGTTCCATGTGCCCTGTGTCCCGTATGCCCTGTGTCCTGTATGCTCTTGTCCCGTATGCCCTGTGTCCCGTATGCGTGCAGGTAAGCTGGAGTCAGATGGCACTGCGCACGTGACGCTGTGTGATTTCATCGAGCCGTGGCAGGAAGTGTCCGCCACTCAGAAGAAGGGCCTGGAGTCACGCTACGACATGGGATGTCAGTGCCGGGTACGTATCGGAGCATGACATAAACGCTGCTTGAAGATCATGACCGGTAACACCCCCCCAGCCCCTGCACATGGAGCACTATGAGCAAAGGCATCACTACACTGCTCTTGATTAGTAATGTCTTGGCTGCCTCTCTCCCTCTCTCTCCCTCTCTCGTTCTCCCGCACATGCGTGTTTGTACAGATTGTCCACTGCAGCTCTGTCCCGTGTGCGGTCAGCCACCCCATGGAGTGCCTGTGGACCGACTGGATCACAGAGAGCGCCATGCGTGGGCCGCAGGCGCTGCACTACACCTGCATCCAGAGGAACGACAGCTCGTGCGCGTGGTACCGCGGGGCCCAACCGCCCACGACCGACTTCATGGACATCGAAGACCCGTAAAATCCCAGCAGGCATCTGACTTCACTGCTCCCGCACCCCCACCCCCCTCCCACCCACTGCGAAAGGCCTCCTAATGACACTCCACATCCTCAAAGCCTGCGCTCCGTTACTTCCCGCATTCGGCACGTCGCGGGGTGCTGCAGATGACGTCTGATCACGTGAAAGAACACAGCAGAGGTGAAGTCTGACTTCCTTAAGCACTTTGAGTCCCAGCAGCTCCTAGTTGTGTCTTTGCCCTTTATGAAACGCAAAGAAAGAAGCCATGGTTGATTTTTCTTACTTTGAAGCTTAGCTAAATAAAATGCATGACATCACCTCCACATGGCAACATTGGCCACTTATGCTGAAAATAGGGAATGAACTAATGAATGAATGGGTCCAGTTTTACTGGAATTATGGAATCATTAGTAACTTTTTTTAAAATGTCCCCAGTCTTGATGGTATTATAGACTGATAGTGTTTTGATATAATTTATGTATACTGTAATAAATACAGACCTTTTTTTTAATGTATATCTAAACATACCATACTAGTGTTTCGTAAAAAAGAGAGAAAGTGCTCTTATTTTCATTTGGGTTTTACATTTTTATGCTTTATATTGCCTTGGTGCAAAACTCTGAACCATATTTGGGACTTTGGATTCTTGTACTATGGATCCTAGTATTCCAGACCTTCAAAGTGATTAAATGTGATGTTCATCTATTACACATAAAAAGATCATGAAGCCCTATGTTTAAAAATTCATTTTGTATATCATGGCATCCTGTACTGTGTGTTTGAGTGTCTGAGGTTCTTTTTTTCATTAAATGCCTTTTTGTATGTGTGATGAGTGAAAAGAAGCAGTACGAAATGTTCAGTGTTGGAACCACTGTACACGTCTTCCATAATACTGAATTATTCATGCTGTTGTAATGGTTCATCATTCACAAATAAAGGAAAAGAAAAGCACTTCTGTCTTTCTGCCCCATATGTGTGCTGTTGCCTCAGAGTCGATACACACCATTTGTTTCTGTTCTCACGAATACATCCTCTTACAAGAAACCAGCCATTCACTCACATTCACAAACTGCCTGCTCACCAGAAACTGCTAGAAACATCTTATAACCAGTGCCCAGTTTCTGATTGACTGCCAATCCAGTGACACTGGGGGGGAGGGGGGGTGGCCTCTGTAAAAGCTTGAGACAATATCTGTTGTAAAAGGCACTATATAAATAAACCTGATTTTATGTGATTTTATTTGCTCCAACTCAATTAGAGACCATGCCACTACAGTGTGAGCTTCATTGCTGTGTTGTGAATGGTTTAGAGTCTTGCTGATGGGTTGAGCGTTGCTAACAGACATGCTATCCCCTGTGGTTGTGCACTTGTAAAAAGCAGTTGTAAGATATGTACCTGAAGTGTCCATTGAGAGTAATTACAGGGTAGGCGTTTGTAATAGAGTGGCAGGAGAGTGGAGATTTTTCAAAAGCATCAGATTAATAGCGCGCACATAGCAAATGCATGGATTGATGTCCTGCAGACACAACTACCTTTATTAGCGTTGTAGAATATATATACATTTACAATTGTTAAAATGCGTAAGATGTACAGTTTTAATAACAATCAGGATTTCTTGTCTGTTTATTAATAAAATGAATCGGTAGCCAATGTACTCGCGCACACTCTTATTTTACACTTATCCAAAAATTATCATCTAAAGCGTAACTGCAATATTGTTTTTATATTCAATCTAGGCATTCTTCGAATTCTGACCTTAGCAATTTGTAAACAAAACGTGAATAAAACTGTTACGTTAGAAGGATTTGTTTTTGCCCTGTGATTGGTTGTCTGAAGTATGATGTGTGTCGTCAGTCTGTTGGCGGCAGCTGATTGGGTTCTCGGTTCAGTACGTCAGTCGTGTTCACACCCTCTGATAATGCAGCATGGAGGAAAGAATGTAACAAAATGAAGGACTTCGTGGCAGTCGAGGGTCTTCAAAGCGAAATAGATTAAACGTCTTCTAATGATCCACGGGTGAGTGTGTGGTTTGTATCTTTTCTATGAATTAAACGCGTCGGTGTCACTTAAGAGCGTGTATCACGTACGTAATTATTTGAAAATCAGAAAAATTAGGGTGGTAATCATATTGCAGGAGAGTAAAATACATCGCGTAGCTAACTACGATTCGTTTAATGTACACGGACATCGTTTTAGTGTTACGAAATGGTGCTTATAAGCGGCTGATATCCACAATATCACATTCTGCGTGCGCAGCAAATGGAAATGGCGAATGTTATATTTACATGCGCCCCTGGTTTGTTGCGCTACGTCTTTGATATGTGTTGAACCAGAATTGTTGAGTGTTGCTGGCTAATCTCTCGTGTGTAGTCGTCAGCATGTTCTTTAGCTTCGCTAGGCTAAGTGGCTAACTAGGGATCTGCTCGACGTCTTATGCCAGCTAGCCAGTTAGCTAATCTACTGTTATGTATCTGTCTAGGTAGCCACCTACCGATATCCTCTACTTTGGTATACCCTTTCGGCGGGCAGCTACGACTGCTGCTTGGCGACTTGTCGTTTGATTGCAGTCACGGCATATCTAGTCATCTAATTAGTTTAATGTACGTAAAACGATCCTAGGTAGTCAGTTAGCATAGGTAACCACGCCAGCTACATGATGTGTAGCAAGCGTGGTTAGGTTAACGTTAGCTGCATTGCTACGTAGTCACTTTTATACTAGCTTGTTTATTCTGATTTCTATCATGTTGGGGTTTTTTTTTGTAACCAGTGACTTTACAATAAATCCGTACACGTTTCGACTTCAGTCAGTAATTAGCTGGCTGTGTTTAATAGCGCGTTCAAACCCCGTGTTGGAGGCAGCTAGCTAACTGCCTAAGGCTAACTACTAACTTATTTAGGCGAAGTAAATACAGTCTCAGATAGCTGACATTGCGGATTACTTTAAGCATTGAAGTTATTTCCAATCGTGTACCCAGTGAGTGCAGCGTCGGTCTAATTATTTGATTAAAGAGGTGTTTAATCTCAAATATATTTAAACGGATAACGGGGTTAGGTAGATTACTGCTACCGTTGCAGTGATGTGATGTAACCCACATTACCTCAAGAACGTGCTAAAGACTAACGTTACAGGATGAATGCTGGCGGTTTGGTAATTGTCAAAATGTAAGAGTTAATTGACATATTATCTCTTGTAATAACTCGTTTATTCTGTTGTATTAAGTTATCCTTGCCAGTTGACGGAAAGTTGTCCGTTTTTGGCACGTGTCCTTTGAGTGCAGCCGTCACGTAATCTAGCTAGTGGTCTCGTGCCATCCGGGACTTCAGTAAAGCAATTTTCTTTTCACAAATTAGCCATAACGTAACGTTAAATGGCTTGTTGAAATATTGGTTTTAACGGGTCACGTTTCCGTTTACCGGTAACCAATGTAGAGCACGAAGGATGTTTTTATGCATATTTTGTCCATATTCGGTGTAATCTGTATAATATCGGGAAAACTCTAGCTTCCTCCGTCGACAAAAACATGTAAAAGGTCAGGGTGTAATATCGCAGCGTAAGTCAATGAAATTGGCATGAAAAGTTTACATCCCCGTTGTATCAAGATTATCAGCAACACTACAAGCTTACTTGGTCATCTCACAGACCGTCAAACCCAGTCCGTCCTGTCAGCCGAGCAGCAGCAAATGTGAAACGCAACCTGTGCGCGACCGTGAGGCGAAGCATCCCCGCGCTTGCCTGTGCTCTGAGCGCGCGGGCCTGATGTCGCGAGCGGCCGCGTCAGTAGCTGCACATGAAGGTTAGGCTGCCCTTGTGGCGTTTGATGCGTGTGCGGTCTCCTTGCAGCTCGACTCCTCGCGCGCGTCACTACCGCAGCTGATGAGCAAGCCTGCGGTCTGTGCTTTCGAGCGCGCTATAGCTCACTCCTCTGTCCCCCCCCGAGGGACTTCTGACTCGAGCGCGTTCGCACGGTGGGGTAGTTGAAACTAATGGGAAATGCTTTGTAATGATGTCAGGTTGGGCTTTGGTCGCAGCTGCAGGATCAACATATGTCTTAATTTTGTGTAGCTTAATCTGAACTCAGCTTTGCTTAACAGATTTTATTGCTGGGGTTGCGGGGTGTATTTGTCTTGTAACGGAGATGATCTCCATATTCGTGCAACCAGAGAGTACAAAGAGGCTTAGATGACTAGAAGCTGCTAATATTCTTACTAGACAAGGTTCGTTTAGTTTTTAAAAAATGTTTGCGTTCTGGCAATTTAAAAGAGCACAAATGATGTGATTTTGATATCCGGAGTCTCGTGGCCAGTGAAATTTCCTTGTGTTCCTCCTTAGATTTGCTGATGCCTTTCAACCGAAGATCCAGTTCATTACTCAGTGTTCACTGGTATTTTTTTTTTTTTATAATGAATAACAGTGCCCTTTATAAGGGAAAGTTTTAGACATTACTTTCAAAATCTTTTTTTTTGTTTGGAGGCGAGTTTAATTATCCAGATCACAATAGATGGATATCAGGAGGTGACTAAACAAACGTCATAGCTTTCCCTGAGGGCAAATTAGCCAACTGCTGGTTTACCAGCACAGAAATTGGCCTGTATGAGTCGTCTTCTGTCTGGCAACAGGAAACTTGGGAAAGTTTGGCTTTCTGCTGGAGTTCTCTTTCCTGGGAACAGACTCTATTGTGGTTGGTGGTTTTTCTTTTGAGTGGTCTGTGATGACTGTGGTCCCAGTCATAGTGTTTGTCTTCAGGGCATTGTGCTCTGGTATGGTGAGTTTCCTCCTTCACTTTGATGATTTCTGACTACATTGCAGACAGAAAATCACTTAGGATTTAATGAGCGTGGCCGAAACTTGCCTATGTGCCTTACCATAGACAATCAGGGAAGAGCTCTGTGTGTTGGACTTCCTTACTGAACTGTAGGAATGTGTTTTTTTTTTTTTGCATCTGCAGGACCCCTGAAACACTTATTCCAAAAAAAACGAATTTGAAAAACAGTCGAATTTCCTGTTAAATCGCTTCTCTTCTCACTTGAGTTCAGCGATTGCGTTTCATTGAGGCACAGTATTGGTCTCCATAATGCTTGTAGAGTTTAGCAGTTTAACCTGAAGGGGACTGGTGTTGTTTGCAGTGATGCACGATGCCCATAGTAGACAAGCTGAAGGAGGCCCTGAAACCGGGCCGCAGGGACTCTGGCGAGGAGGGCGACCTGAACAAGCTCCTGGCTGCCTCTGCCAAGAAGGTCCTGCTGCAGAAGATTGAGTTTGAGCCAGCCAGCAAGGGCTTCAGCTACCAGCTGGAGACGCTCAAGACCAAGTATGTGCTCCTCAGCCCCAAAGGCGAAGGCGTGGCGGTCCAGAGGCCTGCCGAACCTGCTCCGATAAAACGGCAGGGTGAGCTCCATTCACTGTGGGGGGGGTGGGCAGTCATGACGTGTGTGTGTGTGTGTGTGTGTGTGTGTGTGAGAGCTCTTGAAGTCGTCAGTCATTCTCTAGAGCTCACATTGTGACATTTGTTGTAAAAAGCGCTATATAAATAAATTGGACTTTGACATAGTTTAGCACACAGTCTTAGCACTTAGCTTCTTACAGCGCAGAGTAAACTTATCGGCTCTTCCCGTCCTCCAGGGTCAGAAGGCCTCGGCGGTTGCCAAGGCGACGGCATCCCGGCACCGCAGAAGCTGCTCTTCCCAGGGAACAAGCTCTCCATGAAGTGGGAGCGGGTGTACCGGGTGGGAGCTGGCCTCCACAACCTGGGCAACACCTGCTTCCTCAACTCCACCGTGCAGTGTCTCACCTACACGCCGCCGCTGGCCAACTACCTGCTGTCCAAGGAGCACAGCCGCGCCTGTAAGCCCCGCTCACGCCACCCGACGTCGGGTCGTCCCGCTGGGGGCTGGCCGATACCCGTGTAACCGGCCGATACCTGCGGACTCGCCCGATACCGATGACAATAATGCTGATTACAAAACTATTGCATAAGTACATTTCAAGAAACCCAATGTCTGAGTGCTCTTCACATATACCCACATTCTTGCCCAAACTCCCATGTACTTGACCAATACTCACCAGTTTTAAGGAGCTAGAACTATGCTTATCACCAATAATATTGGCTGATGTCATTTTTATAGGGTAAAATAATAATAGTTTTCAGTATTTTTAGTTCAAACATTGAATGTCAAATGTTAAACCATGAATCAGTTCTCATTTAGGCAGTTTTTTTTTTTTCCCCCAGAATGTAAACTCACTATTTGTCATCTTTAATGATAGAGATGGTGCAAGTTAGATAGGTGTGTTGAGTCATTTTAGCTTGGATGTCTGGATCTCACTCCTGCACATCATTGTGCATAGTATTGGTTACATGTCAGAGATGACGCGTTCCTCCGTTTGTACTGGTATATGCTTCACTTATACTGTGTGAGAGGGTGACATTGTACGAATTCCTTCCGCAAAAGACTATTCATGACGGTACATTTTGACTGGTCAGCTGTTTCAAGTAAGCACAGCTTTAATGAGTAATGGAACCTGGATTTTTTTTTCATATTCTTTCAGGAAAAGCAAAGCTTTGCCCCGTAAAAGTGTGTAACCCGATGCCTCTCGACTCCTCCAGGTCACCAGTCGGGGTTCTGCATGATCTGTGTCATGCAGAACCACATCATCCAGGCCTTCGCCAATACAGGAAACGCCATCAAGCCTGTGTCCTTCATCCGGGACCTGAAAAGTAAGCCTGCTCTGTCTCTATAGCGCCGAAGCCGAGGCTAGCGTCCCGCGTGGTGGGGGGGCGTGGCGGGGGGCGTGGCCAGCCCGACGTACCGAATTGATTCCCCTTTTTCTTCGTCTCGCAGAAATCGCCCGCCACTTTCGCTTCGGCAGCCAAGAGGACGCGCACGAGTTTTTGCGCTACACCATCGACGCTATGCAGAAGGCGTGTCTCAACGGCTACCCGAAGTAAGAGCGGCCGCCGCCGTTCGCCTTCCGCACGCGTTTCTACAAGTGCTGCAAGCAATTAAAGCAATTAAAAAGGGGGGAGATTTACATCTGCCCTTTTATCTATTTATTTTTTTTTTTTTTTAAGTGGTTATGAGTAAGCAGACCACGGTTTTATTCCATGGTTTTCCATCCACGGCACGTCCCAGAGGCTGTACTCTTCCCTTTATTAGAGCGCCACCTTCTGGCCAATCAGAAATGAGTGTTTTTGGGCCTGTGGTATATGACCAATGACTGAACTGCTCCTCCTCTGGTTGCTAGGCTGGACAGGCAGACGCAGGCTACCACGCTGGTGCACCAGATCTTCGGGGGGTACTTGAGGTCCAGAGGTAAGTTGGGTCACCGGTTGGTCCCCTCGGGGGGGTACCAGTGTGCCGTTGTGCGTCACAGGGCAGTAAAAGTAGCTGCTCGTGGAACAGTATCGATCCAGGATACAGCGGAATGGAATCCGAGCTGCAGCCCCAGATGGCGATCAGCTCATGAAGACGTTTTAGGCTTGGTGTTATTTACAGTCTAATGGTGTCACTAACAGGATAACCAGTAATGATTAGTATCTAACGTTCTAGATGCCTGATAAATGTCATGCTGACTTTGTTGGGTTTTGTTTGTTTGTTTGTTTGTTTTAAATGCGCTGTGTCATTTCTGACGTCGTGATCGCTGGCCCCCTTTTCTATCTTCTCATTATTCTCTTAAACTTATTCCTCCTCCAGTGAAGTGTTCCATTTGTAAAAGCGTGTCTGACACTTACGACCCTTACCTGGACATAGCGGTGGAGATCCGGGTGAGTTGTCTACACATGGCTTTCCCTGCTCAGGGTGCAGGTGATGGACGTGGGTGTTGTGTTGTCTCGCTTTTGTGACCCCCCCCCCCGTGTGTGTCGCCCGCACAGCAAGCAGCCAACATCGTCCGTGCGCTCGAACTGTTCGTCAAGCCAGACGTCCTGAGTGGCGAGAACGCCTACATGTGTGCCAAGTGAGTTTTGCTGTTCACCCGGGGAAATCGTTCCCAGGAAGGTCACTGTTCGTAGTCTCTAAGTGTAAATAACTTGGCTAACTAATAACTAACCCTTTTGTTTTTTTTAGGTGTATGAAGAAAGTTCCGGCAACAAAACGGTTCACGGTTCATCGGGCGTCAAACGTGCTCACGTTGTCCCTCAAACGGTTTGCCAACTTCAGTGGGGGAAAGATTACAAAGGTGGGCGTTTGTTGCGTACTCACCGAGCATGTGCTGCTCCTGAAAGGCTAAAATGTGCATCGAACGCTTTGGTCTCCTTTGCAGGATGTCGGCTACCCAGAGTTCCTGAACATTCGTCCGTACATGTCTCAGAGCTCA
>JAOYMR010000001.1:16199852-16212312 GCA_025802075.1 Tenebrosternarchus preto | reverse complement strand
CAGCTGAGGAAGATCCAGTCTGTGGACAGCGGGCTCGGCATGCCTGTGTCCCGGAACGGCTCCATCGTCCAGTCGCCCAAGCTGGCCAACGGCACTCCAGCCCCGCCTAGGCCGCCCGCAGGCTCCGCCCCTGTTGATGAGCCCTTCAAGAAGCCGAAGAAGGCCGCATCCCAGGCCCGGGCCAACCCGCCTGGATCCAACGGGCTCGCCAAGCCTGACCCTGACAGGAAGGGCGTTGTCGAGGGTCGCAGTCTGGCGCTGTCTACCTCACTCAAGTCCCTGTCGGACTCCTCGTCCGCAGACACTTCCTCCGAATCCAAGGTACCATTACGTTGGATATCATTTATACTGTTTATATTTTGGTTCAACCTTCTTCGTGGGTGCAAACAGCTTTTTATGTTATCCTGCAGGGGTTCAAATGTCCATAAACTGGATAGTTTAGGGCTTCAGACTGCAAGATTGATGTAGTTTGGATTTTGTCTAGCGTGATGAAACCACCAACACAAGAAAACTCTGAAACCAGTGGGCAATCACTGGGAAACCCCATGACTTTGATATATTACCCTATTGAAACCATCAGACCAAATGCAGACAGTCATGTGAAAATTTTGAGAAATTGTTGAATCCCCATGTTCTCTGTTCAAGTGGCGAGCCAAGATAGATAAAATTGCTTGGTTTCAACCTGGGTAAATCTTGAATTCTTCAGACACTTTCCAAGCAAACATTTTTGGCCACACATCCGAGTTGTGTACGTTACAGCCTAGCATAAGAAGGACCATCTGCATCTTGTAGTATTTGCTTAGTCTGAATTTGAAGAGGTTAACGTGTAAATTGTTACTATAGAAACGAACCTGGGTTACACTCTACACCTCTAAGCTCTGAGACTCTACACCTCTTAAGTTCCTGAGGGAGACGCCAACCGTTTATATTTGTCAGTAGTTTATTTGTAATTGTCTCGGTGTAAACTGCGTGAACTGCAACAAGACTGAAGGTTTACCACCTCTGACCCCAAGGAATCGATTGGCAGCAGGAGCGCTCCGGTTGGAGACGTGTCCGCCCCTAGCCGGAACGCAGCGAACGGCACTTCCTCTCCGGCTAAAGCCGCAGATCGAGGCACGGCGGAGGATGCGAAGGCGGCGAAACTGAAGCCCCCGGCCCTCACCAACATCACGCTTGAGCCCACCAGCACCATGTCGCCCCCTCCTGCCAAGAGGCTGGCCCTGTCCGCAAAGAAGGTAAGCTCCGCGCATGGCCGGTAGATGGGTATGGCGTAGGGCTGGGCAATGTGATCTGAAAACCGTATCGCGATATTTTCTAAAGTTTCGATATATCGGCAACATCTGTGGCTCAAGTTTCCTAGAGCATGCAGAAACATTCAGCAGTCATAAACGGTCAGAAATACCCTGGGCCAATATGCAACTAAAGCAGGCATAGCACCCAGACAGTCATTTCCCATGAAGATTGATCTCCTATATTGCGATAACGGTGTGGGTCTCTTTGCCCAGCCCTGAACTGTTTGCTTGCTGCCTTCCGTTTCATTCTTTTCTGGCAGATCTTCATTACTGGCAGTTCTCCCACTGGGAGTGCAGTAGTGGGTCGCACGAGTATCTACTCTTTTGTCTGTACTGTTGACTCCGGTTGCCACTGCTGTCCTTTTTTAGAATTTCTTTGTCTTCCTTTGCTTTCGGATTCTTTATTTCTAACCATTTCTAATTCTTCTCTGCCATACTCTCCTCCCCCCACAACCCCTCCCTGTTTTTGTTGTGTTCTGGCCTTGATTTTCCTGTTTGGACCCCTTTATCCTCGTCACATTCCGTTGGCTATGGGTTTATTTTTTTTTTTGTTTTTTTTTTCGACCACCAAGTTTTTATTTATGTCAATAACTGCAGGCCAGACCCAGGCCCAGTCGGAGCCCGAGCAGCAGCAGCAGCCCTGAGGCTCCGCCTTCCTCATCGCATCATCAGTTCCGTGACCCCACCCATCCAGTTCAGCTTCACCCGCTTCCCCCTGCCACACCTCTCCAGCACCACAGGTATTTGCCTTTACTCCTCTGCTACCATGGGGCCTTTTAGCCCGTGTCTTTTGAGCCTTCGCCTTATAGCAACTGACTAGCGTTAATGATTGTTTAATAATGAAGTAGTCAGGTTGTTGACAGCTGTGTATTAGGCGAGTTTCTTTAAATAAGAATAACTTTACAAACTCACTTCAAATGGTTGTATTGCACTTTTAAATGACTAGTACATAGAACAATGTTCTAAACTAACTTTAGCTACTCTACATTAACAGTTACCTTGTGCATAATATTAGGGTGAAATGTGAGCAGTTTGCCTCCTTAGAAGTAATTTGACCTAAAACTTTCACAAACAATACTGTGAAGAAATATCCTCGAAATTATTGCAGCTTCCACATGATTATGCAAAAGGCAGTAAAGGATATGACCACACTTTGATTGTGGTTCCTCATTGGTCAGCTTATTATGGAAACGATCAATCCGCTCACGACTGTCTTACTGCCTCTGAAGGCATTTATTACATTTCAGAACAGTCTTTTGTTCGTGACCTTTGTTGAAAACAAAAATATTTGACTCCATGTCTAACGGTGCTTAAAGGAACTCCCACCACACACGGCTTACGTCGTATTTGTCCTCAATGCAGGTTAATGTGTGTACGGTCACATTTAGTGTTTTGGTTAAGTGTTTCTTTATATTGAATTAAGGTTCACTCCACTGGTGCTGGTGGTTATTTTTCATCTCATTGCTGTGGCTGTTCATCTTCTCTCAGGGTTCCATTCCATCCACCCAAGCTTCAGCCTCCACCCACCAGTCATCTCTTTAAAAATGCAAGTCCCTTCAAAGAGCACTCCTCTGCCTCAAAGGATCCCACACGGTCTCCGTCAGTCAATGGGATTCAGGCCCACCATTCCAGTGGCCCCAAACCAATCCCAAGTCAGGAGTCCTTAGAATCTGGCACGGTATTGGCTGATGAACTCGTCAGTCCCGACGTAAAGAAGAAAAAGAAGAAGAAGAAAAAGAAGAAGCGACATCGGTCTGAGGGCGGGGCTACAACCAGCAAGCCAGCCTCCGCCGACCCGCCAGATGAGCAGGAGTACAGCTGCGAGAAGAGGGACAAAAGGAGGAAGAGGAAGAGGGAGGAGGAGTCCAAAGGCCTCGAAACTCAAGGAGAGGCTGTGTCATCTCACCTTGAGCAGCTATCTCATAACGAAGACTGGGGCCTCGCAGGGATGTGGGGCATTAGCCCAGATGCTAAAGGCGGTGCAGGGTGGTCCAAACAGCAGCCAGAAGCATCTGGAGAGTCTCAGTCTATCCTGACCCGGCCAGAAGCTGGAGGAGTCCAGAAAGACAATGCCCTGAAAAAGAGCAGGAAGAAGAAGCACCGAGAGCAGCTGGATGATGAGATCAGGAGCAAACTCGGCATCTCCAACAGGTTGGACACAACACGGTGTTTGTGTTTCTGTTCACGTCTCCAGCAGGTTGGATGTAACACGTTCTGTATTTTCCGTTCACGTTCACATCTTGGGTTTTTATTTATTTTTTTGCCGTTGTCAGCACAGTACATGATGGTTTTTTTTTTCCTTTTCCTTTTCCAGTAGTGCTGAGCATAAAAACGTGACTCCGCTAGAGAGAGAGCTGAAGAAGAAAGCTAAGAAGAGGAAAAGAGAAGAGGCACAGAGTAAAGAACCCAGAGGTATTCCCGAGGACTCTCACAGGGATGTGCGGAATAATCTTAAGAGCGATGCTGAGACAGGGAAAGCCTGCAAAGCTAACTCAGGTACCAGTGCCAACTGTGTTTATAGCTCGTACATTGCCTACTACGTACTACCTTCTATTCCAGCTGTGTTTATAGCCTATACCCTACCTATAATTCGAGATATATTTATAGCCCTCTTGTCTACAATGTTAATTTTCCCGTTTTGTTCTGTTTTCCCCTTGTACTTGCATTTTGCCTATTTTGTTAGGTGTGTTAGCAATGTCACAGTTGTGTGTAATCAAGCTCAACAGCTTTGGGCTTCTGTCAGGTCGTGACGTTTGTTTTGTTTTGTTTGTTTGTTTTGTTTGTTCGTTTTTTTGCTGTCCTGTGGCCACCTGCTTCAGCTGCAGTAGTAGTCTGGGACAGTCAGGTTCGGGACGGCTACCAGAGGGGCAGGGCGGTGTGCGAATCGAACGAGGTCGCTGGGGATGTCGCTCGCCCTGCCCCTGTCGCGTGGGATGGCAGGAAAAGCTCCAGTGTGGTTGAAGAGCTCCTGAAGAACGCCACGAACAAAGCATACGGAGGGGAAGGTGAGCGTGGGCCGCTTCTCTCGCACGATATATCGTTTGTTAGGAAATCGCAGTCTTGATATTTTAATTGTAGTTATATTGGTCTGTCTACATTTTCAGGCCTTATTTAACTGATCCGCTACATAGAATGTTGGACGAAGCTCAAAGCTTTTGGTTAGCTTTACCTGTGAGTTGTTACTTAACCTGCTAGTAATGCATCGGTGTCGAGCAGACCCACGCTAGGGCTCGGAATCGCCGAGCCGGTCTCTCTTCGACTTGCGAGATGTCTCCTCGTCTTCTCACCTCTGAGCAAGCCTCTAGTCACCCCCTGCGGTGTTCGTATAGCGAGACTGGTTCGAAAGCGGCCCGCTCGGTAGATTAGCACCGTTGGTTCACTGATGCACCTTCTGACTTAGTTCTCACCTGGGAGGGAGAGCTTTCTGCAGTCAGTCGAGATGCCATCGAGGACGCCGACAGTGCCAAGCGCCGCACCGTCATCGACGAGTGGGACGAGGAGTTCGATCGCGGCAAGGTGACCGCAGTGACTCCAGCCTGAATTTATTGTAGTTTTTAAAAATCTGCAGCTTCTTGCGTGTGACCTCCTGCACTTTCACCACCTGTAGCCCCATTGTTATTTCGCTCGCCCAATAAACAGGTGAAGAAAATGAAGAAGTTCAGGAGAGAGAGGAGGAGAAGTGGCAACGTCTTCCAGAAGATTCAGGACCATCGCAACATGTGGTCCGTCACCCCAGGAGGAAGGAGGAGCAGTTTGGGATATCGCTACTGACACAGACAGGTGAGTTAGGCGTGGTGGTGATGGGGATTTACAGTTGCTTGAGTATCAATGGACATTATAGGCTTAAATAAGTTGAATGTCTCGAGGAATATTATCTTCCTTTGTCTCGTCTTTGACGAGATACTTTGTGCCTTTGTGTTTGTCTACCTAATACATTTAAACCAATGTGGCTTAGAACAGTGGAGGAATCCAGATAGTGTTATGGTGAACAGATCCTGTTCTGTTGAACTTGCTAATAAGCATCGTGAACGTACGGTGGCCTTCAGGCTAATATTGCACACTCCCACTGCCTTATCAGGCACAATGCGCGTACATCAACAGGGGAGTGTTGGCCTGCCAAGCTGTTGCTATGAGAACAAAAGAAATGCGACTCCATCACTGCACCATGATGCTGCAGAACAGACAGGTTGAAAAGCCCCTCCCCTTTGGTGCGGCAGGTTAAACAGCCCCTCCCCTTTGGTGCAGCAGGTTGGAATGCCCCTCCCCTTTGGCAGCTGCCAACTCTGGCACCTTCTTTATCAGGACAGCTCCCTGTAACTAGGCCACGTCAAAAAATAGAAAGATGTATTTATAACCTGCCTTCCCTCTGTTTTGCACAGTTTCGAGGTTGGGATCTTGTTCGTACTCCCTGACTACACCGCTCAACTTATTGGACAAGGACCTGTATGGTTCCCCAGGAATGTTCTGGAGATTCTAGAGGATCGTCTGAAGTACTTCGAAGCAACAGGCTGGCTGGGGGCGTGTTCAGGCAACTCTTGGATTCAAGTGTTTGGAATTTGAACCCACTCTGGGTTCATCGTGGCATTGGGCTCTAAATCAGCGTAATAAATTACCTTGGCCACACTGGTCCACGTTAATGGTTTGACGTCTGGGAAAAACTACCATCCTGCAGCCTCTACTGGTCTGGATCAGGACAGACTCATCGTGACCTGAACACAGACAAACCCTCCAGGTCAATGGGGCCACTGTGGGTTGAGGATCCCACTTATCCAGTCACCACTCTATCATACTGCCTCACACAGAAGCTAAACAATATTCTCAGAATAAAATGGTATTTTAGTTCTATTTTTCCTTCTTAAAGACTTTTTAGGGGTGAAATTATTATTATTATTATTATTATTATTTTAGTTTTTTGTTGTTTTTAAGTACAACACTGGACATAAAGGAGACCACGGCCCAAGTTAGAAGAGCCGTTTAGTTTAATTTGGCCCTCAGCTTGATATGAATATTGGATATGCCAAATATGTAAAGCCAAGATTCATGCTGTGTAGCTTTAGCAGTGGTGCTCTGAACAATGCGCTTGTTGTGCTGGGTTTTTTATTTTTTATTATTTTTTAAAAAATTCAGACTGTGACAGTTCTGCACCAGACGAAGCGCGACAGCCGGCGCGTCGTTCAGAGCTGTAATGTCACGCCAACCCCTGCTTCTGTTTTGTTGTGAGTACCTCATTTGTTCAGCAAAAATGTTCTTGAATATTCTGGCAATATTCGGGAAGAGAACGCAGTGTCCCTGCTCATTTTGTGGGTCAGTCACTTGTATTTTTGTTTTATGTCGGCTTCCTGTTGGAGCAACACATGTCCAAAGGTTCCAAGTTTAACACGTATTTTCTTAATTCATGTTTTGGGTTTTTTTTTTTTTTTTTCTTTTTACCTCCAAGATGGGGTAAACGGTCTGTCTGCACCATGCGTGAGTCTTGCTGCAGAGCATCACACCTCGCAAACGAGCACCCGCCTGTCTCGTGCCGAGAGCGGCCGCGCTCCGTCCTAATCTTTTGTCGGGGAAGGTCGGAGCGCTAGTCCCGCTTCGAGCCTCGCTTCCGGCGTTCCTGCTCTCTATGCAAGTGTCACGGGTCACCTGATGCTGCGGCTCCCCTCAGGAAGTCTACCTGGAGAAGCTGCTTGTGAGAGAACGTCACACCGCCCTCTACGAAATGTCCTGAGCAGCCTGAGCTACGCTCCCTGCCTTCAACCCCACCCTTCCCCTCCCTCCCTCTTCTCTCTCTCTCTCATTTTCACAAATCGTTCATGATACAGAGATTGAAATAGTCTCTGGAGTTGTACTATAATACTTTGGGACAAAATGATTTTACTACAGGTATTTGACCATGGACAAATTCAGTTATTGAGAGTAAGACGATGGTTCCCCGAGCTGTAACACTGTACAGTCCCACTTGTGTTCTCTGTGACTTCCTAAATGTCCTAGTAGTCAAAAATGATTTACCATTGATGATACTACCATTGACTATACTTCCATTTTAGAAAAAGTTGCCTTGAATTGATTTTGTAAAACAAAAAAGAAATGATCTCTAAAGTTACTTTAGAATGTAAAAGCAACACATTTTAAGATTCACGAATGAAACCTGATTTAAAGGTTTTTCAAGTCGAGCTTCTCAGCGGATAGATGTGCGAATGTTGTGGTTGTGAGAGCGCGTGCTCTCCTCAAGCCAGACTTTTATATTTTCGACAGCGCTGCGTGTCACGTGACGTCTGGAGAGGCAAAAAGGCGCGTGTTCTGTAGCGCGTGTTTGTGTTCTGGTAGAGATGTCACATCGAGGTCCAATCAGTGGAACAGACGTTCAAGAAAACGTCGATTCACGTCATGGTTTGGGCCCCTGGGTCTTTAACTTAATGCCGCATTTTCAAGACTAAGAAGAGACGTTCAATATTGAGCATAAGTGAATATAATTATACTGGTGCAATAAAGTTGTGATTTTGTGAAAAAAGACTCTGGCTTCTTTCAGCTTGTTCATAGTTCTTGCAGATTCTTCAAACCGAACAAATATGCTAATTTGTGATTCTGAGGGTGGGGGTTCCATTACATCTTATTAAAAAAATGCTACAACCAACTTCATAATTTTATGATTAACAGTTCAGTACAACTTAACATCATACAAAAACATGCAGGGCCACGGCATTTAACAGTTTAGAATTCTCGAAACGAAGTTTTTCGTTTATTTTCATTTTTGACAGCACGAGAGAAGAACGAATAAAGAAGAGACGGTCCATTTAAAGATTTTGTATGCTTTCGTCTTTTAAAATTAAATTAATTATTCATTAGGAAAAACATCAGTGCCGTAACTTATGGCCGTATCGGTAAGTGACCATACCAGCCTTCGAGGAAAAAATGCCCACGCGACGGCGTACAGCAGTTTGCACGTATTCCACATTGGTTGAGCACGGACCAACAATCGGAAGTTTAGTCTTGCTGCTACTGCAGGTATATCGGTCCTCAGTGGATTATAAAATTAGTCAATAGAAAGAAGGGGCTCGCGTTCTGTAATGCATAGTGTAATTCTCATGACGTGTCACATCTGAAAGGAGGAGTCTCGCTAGTGATGCGCGCACCCAACCCAGGACTGATAGAGATTTCTTATCAGTACTGCCGCAGGGGTTGAGCGCATCCGTGGTCGAAGACAACCGAGGCGGGGGAATCTGAGGCGGTACCGGCCCTATTCGGAGGAGTGGGAGCGGTGCAGAACCTGCTTTGCGGAGAATACCCCTACGCTAGCAGCTGCGCTGTCGGTCTTTCGGCATGAACGAAGAAAGATACGGTAGGTTATACCGTGGCCTCGGTACGCTTCGATTGCAGCATATTTGAAGTAATGTATGATGCGAAATAATACTTTGCAGTATGCCTTATTTTTTGGAGCGAGGGGCGCCGTCATTCGGTGGAATTTCCTAGATAAGTGGAAACGCATTTCATGTCCCTACGGAGTGCGTGATGCGCGCAAGTTTGGGGCCGCATGCCACCGCGCGACTAACAGGTAGCCTTGAAATTCGTTCATGAAAAGGCACAGACTCTGAATATTCACAGCTGTAGCCGCAAAGGACTGCCTCGTCAAGGCCGTTCCGTCGAGACCATTATACTCTCTGGTTCTGTTTGATGAGCACATTTGTTCACACTTTTGAAAATTGGTCATTTATAGTCTACGGTCGAACTTGTCGATTTTCTGTGTTTGCGTTTACTTCTCGCGGTTAAACAGGACTAGTCGAGAATTCCGTTTGAACTTTTTAGAAGCGCTCCATGCGGGTCAATATCATCGGTCGCAAACATGAATTCCTTTTTTTTTTTTTTTTTTTAAAGCCCGTTATCCCTAATATTACGCACGATGAGATCGTTCTGTAAGCAGTGCTTGTTTTGTAATGTCACAGGGCAGTGAAGATCAGTGATACTGTACTGGTCTTGCTCGGTAAAATGGAAAGCCTCTTTTTAATTATTCATTGTACAGCTTGCTAAGTGCGTGATGTATCTCAGAATAGAGCTGTGGCCATGATTGCTCTGCTGCGCGAGATTATCTGTGACGGGACCTTAAAGAAATCTAAAGTTCACGGCACTCGAATTTGATTGGCAGATTAATGGAAGGCTTTTGCATGAAGGAAACAATGAAGAGTTTGCATGTGAGAGTGAGTGAAGTGGGGGACAAAAAGAGGGATAGTAAGAGAGAGAGAGAGAGAGAGAGAGAGAGAGAGAGAGCAGGCTGCAGTACTGTGCTTGTTGAGGGGTCCTGTGGTCCAGTTGCTTCACGCAGAAATGCTTCAGGATCTCTCGCTCTACACATGGACAACTCACGCCTTGTAGCTCAACTTGGGTCTTGCAGCTCAACTATGGAGTAGGTCCAGGAGGACTCTGATGTGATCCGGACATTAGGGATCAGTCCAGCAGGAATCGGATGTGATACAGATCATAGGAATTAGTCCATCAGGAATTTGATATGATACAGATGTGATACAGACATTAGAAAAGAATCCATAAAGAATGTGTTTCACCCTCCAAAGGCCTTCTGGTCTGAGCAAAGATCTTCTTGACCACGTGCCGTTTACTGTGCTGGCGTAACCTCATGTGAAGCCAAACCCTTCATACCTCCCCAGCTAGATATGTGACTTCCTGTGACCAAGCTCTCATATCAGCTTTCGGTTACAGTCAGGCTGAGATCTCCTGGGGGAGACTGCTCCATGGAACATGGCCCTAATCATTTATCTCAGAGCGGACACACACTCTTTTGTCTATGCCCTGTCGTTTTGGTTTAAAGACACAGCTCAACCTGAAGTGCCAGTGTGGCAGATGGTGAACAGATAGTGTGGACCGTTTAGGCGTGATCCTGATCTGTTAGAATCTCCCATAAAGGCAATTTGCTAGTTAGAGCGTTCTGATGTGTGGGAGAATCTGAACAGAAGAGGCACTGGAAACACAGGATCATATTGTTGAATGCTGTAGTGTCCTTACTGCCTGCGTGGTGAGATGCTCTTCTCCTACAGCCTGGAGAACTGAGGTCATCTCATCTAATTTCAGATATAGGGCTGAGAGTCAGAGCTGCTGTTTCTTGTGAGGCCGCAGTTTCTGGGGGAAGCGTGCGAGTGAGTGTGTGTGCGTGTGCACCAGCCACCCGGGCTTCTGTGCTGTTGGCTCTCACACCCCTATGTGCAGCTGACACTGAGCCACACTTTGAACTCACTTAAAGGGAAGAAGCCCTGCTGCCTGTTCATGCCTGAAGACCTGTTCCTCAAAGCAGGTGACGCATTCAAATTTCAGATTCAAATTCAGATTCAAATTTCACTTGTTTCCACACGCAGAGTCTGCACCAGGATCAGCGATATTTAACACTAAACATTTCTATGTAACCACATTATAATGTTTATCATGTTTAAGGCATGTTAGCAACTCAAAATAAAGAATGGTATTATGACATTTTATACAAATATGTAATATTTCTGTGAAGTCCACTGCTGCGAAGGTTTACGAAGACTACATCACCTAGAATATACAGAAGAGATTTAACATTTGTACTTCAAGAAAGGGTGTGGTGGGGTAAAGGCAGTTGGTGGGGCAATAGGACGTTTGTTTGGTGTGTGTGTGTGTGTGTGTGTGTGTGTGAGATGCTGTAATGTTTATTCAGCCACTCTTATCTAATCCCAGTATATGCAGAAACAGCTCACACAACCTGGGGGTGCTGAAGTAACAAACTGGGTCACTGGGTTTCCTCTTGAGTCTTGGTCGTCCCAGGGATTCTTCGTTAATTCTGCCCAGGGACTTGTTACTTGTCTCCACTGGCTTGTTTAGTAAGGATCTGGACAACAGCGCTTGACTTCTTGCGAGGTTACATTTATTGACCACTAGGGGGCGGCGATATAACAGTTTTGTCTTATTGACTCAGTTCTGAAAAAAATGTAAGTGCCTAGAAAATATAACCAATCAACTACCTAGCAGCCTATTCCACAGTTTTTGATGCTATAATTACCTTTGATTTGGTAAGTGCGAAGTGCGTCATGGACCATAAGAACGACACTCACTGTCTAGAAAAAATGTGTCATGCAGATGCATTATAGCAGTGTATGGTTACAGGCTTTGGCATGTACAGTTCATCATGATTGATCAATATCACAGCTATCTGGATACTGCTTGGTTGAAGGACTGTTCTCAGCACAGCTGTAAAACTGCCATGGTTTTAGCACTGCGGTTGAACAGTTTGTGCAGATTTCGCCGATGTGTCTGTGAGACTGCAGTTTTTTGTCGCTGATGGATTGGCAGTAGCTCACCACAAAGAATATCCTGAAAGAAACTGAAAAATATTCAAAAATAGCGCCGGAATTATGAAAATATGCAATAGTTATCAAGGCCCACTCAGTCTGTTGTAAAGTCCTGAACAGTTTTGTGGGACAGGTTTTACTCTCTTCAGGAAAGTAGATGGAACACACAGATTAGCGAATCACGTTCCGCCGGAGGGTCCACTGTGGTCAGAATGATCTGATGGACATGCAGATTAGCCAATCAGATGCAGTTGGAAGGTGGACTATCTGAGCACCTATAGACAAGACAGGACTGCAGCCTGAGAGTGGTGGAGACAGAGCTGCTCTTCTGAACCGGGTGCCCCAAATATGAAGGAGTCACAGTTCTGTTCTAAAAGAATAGCGGCAGTGTCTGGAGAGATTCTAGACTGCATTATTAAAGAGTGATTGGCCTGTATCTGGGAAGTGAAGAGGGCATATTTATACAAGCAACTGTTCAATTCCTACAACCTCCACCCCCCTTTATTGTGCTTATATGGATTTGCAATAATGCAAACAGTGTAATACATGGAAATAATGCACTGAGTTGAACTGAGTGGCAATGAGAGAGAGAGAGAGAGAGAGAGAGAGAGAGAGAGAGAGGGAGAAAGAGAGAGGGAGAGGGAGAGAGAGAGAGACTGAAAGAGAGAGAGATAGAGAGAGAGAGAGGGAGAGAGATAGATAGAGAGAGAAAGAGGGAGAGAGAGAGAGACAGAAAGAGAGAGAGATAGAGAGAGAGAGAAAGGGAGAGAGAGAGAGGGAGAGAGAAAGAGAGAGAGAGAGGGAGAGAGATAGATAGAGAGAGAAAGAGGGAGAGAGAGAGAGACAGAAAGAGAGAGAGATAGA
>JAOYMR010000001.1:16180209-16192627 GCA_025802075.1 Tenebrosternarchus preto | reverse complement strand
TAAAAAATAATCACTTAAAAACCCCCCCCCCCCCCCCCCCCCACACACACACACACACACCACCCTGGTCCCTACTATACTCTGCTGGGTTAATAGCTTATTGATCAAGGAGTCATTTCTCGAAACCATTACAACTCGCAGCTCTGTGATTGAATGACTATTTTCTTTCATATAAGCGCAGTTTCTTCTTACCTTAGTCATCTTGATGGCTACATTACGACACGTTAATATGGTACGGTATGAAATGCTGACTGTGTCGTGATGGGTTTATATAGTATCAGGGCCTGATGGATTAGCTCTGGGTATGATGGAGTGTGTGGTTGGAGTTTGTTGGCTTTTCCACCCTTGGCACAACATCCTTCTGTTTGAAACACTGACAGCTGGCTGCCAATTTTGTGAGTGTGTGTGTGTGTGTGTGTGTGTGTATGTGTGTGTAACTTGGGTAAAACATGAAAACAGATTGTTGTACAATCTTATGTAGTGCAAATGTGGACCAGTTTGAACAGATGTTTGGGACTCAGATGATTCTGGTGAAGATTCTTTGGGTTTCCTCCAGCCGTGATCTCCTGACTGATCCTCTCTCCTCCCCACAGCGGCTGAAGGATGAGATAGCCGAAGTGACCAGTGAGATTGAGAACCTGGGTTCCACGGAGGAGAGGTGGGTGACCGACCCATTACACCAACACTTCCCATCTTGCACACACCACAACACCACTTACACACCACCACCACTGCCTCATCACACACACACCTCTTCCCCATCACACAAGCACACACACCATCACTATCACCGCACCACACACACACACACATGGCTCCAGGAGAAGCGAGTGCAGGAGCGGCTCCTCCAGCAGCCCATGTTTCCCAGAATGCACTGCAGATCTTTGAAGGCCTCCACTGTGATGAGCAGATCCCCACTGGTGGCCAGTATGAGGAAGCTGTGTGTAGTGTGAGGGCACTTCTCTCAGACAACCATCTCTCATATCCTTCAAGTGCACGTCATACCTGCCTCGAGGAGCCAGTGTGCTGTAACTATAAGAGACAAAATATTGTGCAAACTGATGTCTTGCCTTCTTTCTTGGCAGGAAAAACATGCAGAGGAATAAACAGGTTGCCATGGGGCGTAAGAAATTCAACATGGACCCCAAGAAGGTGGGTGATGAGGTTCTTCTAGAGGTTCTTTGTAACACCTCTACACAGAGGTTCTGTGTAAATCCTCCACGTAGACGTTCTGTGTAGCATCTCCATGTAGGGTCTCTGTGAAGAAGTTCTGTGTAGAGGTTCTGTGTAGATGTGTCATGTAGCATCTTTGTGTAGAGGTTGTAGCATCTCCGTGTTGCTGTGCTGATGCTCCGATTGTGCTGATTATTGATTATGGTGTTTATTGATTATGTTGGACTCTTTGTAGCTGTGCAACAATCCATACCAGTTATTGATTACAGTGATTATTGATTATGGTGAACTGTGTGTGTCGGCACAGGGGATCCAGTTCCTGATAGAAAATGACCTCCTGAAGAACACCAGTGATGACATCGCTCAGTTCCTCTACAAGGGCGAAGGCCTAAACAAGACAGCCATAGGGGACTACCTCGGAGAAAGGTGTGTGTGTGTTTGTGGGTGTATAAGTCTCATTTATAGTTCTTTTCTAATTGATTCTGGATTTTCTCAAAGTCACAACTTGAGAGCTGTGAGGATTTGTGGGTTACCGTAGTGATATCATTATTCACTTCATTGACTCTCTCTATATCGTTCTTCCTGTCTCTCTTTATCTTTCCCTCCATCTTGCTACCTCTGTTTCTATCCTTCTGTCTCTCTGTTAATATCACTCTCGTTCTTCTGCTTGTTCGAAAACGCAGCACCTGGCTGGTGTCATCTAAACTCTCAGAGAGGTGGCATGAGAGACGTGGAAGGGGAGGGGGGTCACAGAGTCAGGGCAGCAGAGGGCAGCAAATATGAATTCATGTTTTTTTGTTAAAGGGCCTGTGGGTGTGTGTCTTTGGAAAAGGTTTACAGCAGTGTTGCTCCTAAATGAAAGCTATTGTTCTAGTAACAAAAACCTTTCTCTAGTTCAGGCTCTGGGACTCCAGTCTGGCCCAGTTTCTCTGAGCACCGTTTGGGCAGATATATGCGTTTTCAGCTACCAGGGTGATTCCATCGGTAACGACTAGTAAATGAGGAAATACAGAGTGGAAACTGAAGTGGATGTTGAAGTTCATAAGCACAGTTGGTGTGTGGATGGGGTCTGTCAGATGGAAGGTGGAGCAAAGAAGGGTGGGGGCCTGGTGACTGAGGGGCTGGATAATAATCTTTCCAGGAGAACCAGCATGTAATGGAAGTTGTGTTTTTTTTTCCCCCAATGGTCAACAGGGACGACTTCAACATCCAGGTGCTGCACGCCTTCGTGGAGCTGCACGAGTTCACAGATCTCAACCTGGTCCAGGCCCTCAGGTGAGGCACAAGCACAGCCTCACCCCAGGCATCTGCGCTGTTTTATCAGAAAACGTCTGGAATCTGCTGGTCGTGCACTAGTACCTATCCAGTTTGTAACAGCTTGAATGTTTAGTAGTGATGTGATGTGTGTGTAGGCAGTTTCTGTGGAGCTTCAGGCTTCCGGGCGAGGCGCAGAAGATTGATAGGATGATGGAAGCTTTTGCTCAGCGCTACTGCCAGTGCAACTCCGGAGTCTTCCAGTCCACCGGTGGGTCAGACAGGCGTCTGCTGTCAGATCCTTCACCTCCAGACGCTGTTTTTGTTCCTGTTAGTCTAGCTGAAGCCTTTTGAGTTGTTTACTGAGCAGAAATATGCAAATGCGTTGTGCACTGCAGACATGGTTATTCTTTGCAGTGCTGTTTGTCAGACACATTTTGCGTTTGTGCATGTATACGTGTGTTTGTGTGTTTGTGTGTGTGTGCAGATGTGTGGGTGTGCATGTCATGTATGTACTT
Organism: Tenebrosternarchus preto; assembly: GCA_025802075.1. Classification (NCBI taxonomy): domain Eukaryota; kingdom Metazoa; phylum Chordata; class Actinopteri; order Gymnotiformes; family Apteronotidae; genus Tenebrosternarchus; species Tenebrosternarchus preto. The sequence continues at coordinate 16,189,682 of JAOYMR010000001.1, read as the reverse complement.
GTGTGTGTGTGTCTGTCTGTGTGTGTGTGTGCGCAAGCTTTTAATGTATGATTAAGTCAGTGTGTTTATGGTGACAAGCCTACCAGGAGACAGATTGATGTAGATTATTTATGTGATATTTTTTTCTGTTTAACACAGGCCAAAGTATTTCCTCTTAAAACAGATCAGTCTGCTCCACAATACTCCACAGACCAAAGCAAAGTTTTTGAAATGTTTTAATCTAAGATCAGCCTGTAACATGCCAAAGGGTGAAAAAGTCAAAATAATGTTTATTTGTATAGTGCTTTTTACAACACTAGCAGCACACAGACATGTGTGTCCAGATCCCTATTCAGCAAGTTGATGGCAGCAGTGGCAAGGAAAAACTTCCTGGGTGGAATTAAGGAAGAGACCTTGGGAGAACCAAGACTCAAAGCCCAGTCTGTTTTCTAAGGTTATTTTTAGCCCAAGCAGCCCGTTCAGTGTAGACATGGAGGCTTAGTTACACAACTGAGTTTAGAGTGGGTAGGCTGTTTCATGACATTGCAGGATCAGACCATCTACAGTTTACCTATGGGGTCACTTTCTTCAAAGTTTTGTTGCCAATGAACAGGTTTGAAGGCATGAAGGCATGAAGTGGCTGCATGACAGCACCAGCATCTCAGATTACCAGAAAACTCTACAGCTGAGGGCCCTGGTTTCAGCACCTTTATAGACAGAAGTTTGAGTGATTAAGCAAGTCTTTAGCCTTGATTTAAAGATTGGGAGGGTGTGTGAGTCTCAGAAGAAACCCAACATTTTGAGAGCAGTAGTATTAAGTAGAATAGAATTAAGTATTAATATTATTAAGTAGAAAGAGTAGTAGAAATTTAGTAGAAAAATGGAAGCTAATGCTATGTGTATGAATGTGCTTAATGGTGGCATATATAATGAGAATAATATGGGACCTAGTACTGACCCTTGTGGGACACCATATTTTACTTTGGAGGGCTCAGGGCATTCATTATGTACAAGGACAAAGTGATAACAGTCTGTCGGATAACATTTGAACCAGGAGAGTGCTTGTCTAGTACAATGAGTGTTTCTAGTATATCCAGTAAGATGTTGTGGTCGATTGTGTCAAGTGCATCGCTAAGACCTAAAAGTATTTTTTTTAAAAAACAATACGCGTCCTTTGTCAGATGATATTAGGAGATCATTTATTAACTTAAAGTGCAATTTTAGTGCTGTGACGTCGTCTGAATCAAGACTGAAATTGTTCATGGACATGATTTGTCTGCTTTTCCTAGTTCTTTGGAAATAAAGGACAGGTTTAAAATTATGAGAGTGTATGAAAACTTTTATGTATGTTTTTTATAGTGTAGGCCTTATTCTTCAGGGATAGCTTACTTTCACAAAGGAAGGCAGTTACAACCCATTACAAATCCATTAACATCAGTATATTCCTAATGCCTTTCTATTACTGTCTTTTACCTGCATCTCCTCTTGCTCTCACAGGATTGGCTGAGAACCTGAGTAAGTGACTTGTGTTTCCCTCTCTGTGCAGACACATGTTACATCCTGTCCTTCGCCATCATTATGCTGAACACCAGCCTCCACAACCCCAACGTGAGGGACAAGCCGGCCGTGGAGCGTTTCATCTCCATGAACCGGGGCATCAATGACGGTGGAGACCTTCCCGAGGAGCTGCTCCGGGTTGGTTCAATCCCCCACCCACAATTCCTTTCCCCCAGAACTGCTGTCTTCTTGACTAAATTGGCAGCTGCTTGAGGTCACAGAGTGGGTGTCAGCTCTGGGGTCCAGTGCTGGTGTCAGTCTGACATCAGCGACAGGGTTCTCCCATGGCTGTATCTCCAACAGTTTTCCTCTTGTACCTAACCCGCCCTTCTTCATCCCTCCCTCGTCTTCCTCGTCTGACCCCCTGACAGAACCTGTACGAGAGCATCAAGAACGAGCCATTCAAGATCCCAGAAGATGACGGAAACGACCTCACCCACACATTCTTTAACCCGGACCGAGAGGGTTGGCTTCTCAAGCTGGGTGAGTCCAACGCTGACGGCCAGCGCCGGTCCTGGTCTGGCCACCCACACGTTCATTGCGTTCACTCCAGAGCCGCCACTCCAGCCAAGAGCACCATCAAGTCACCTTAGAATCTTTGGATGGAGAGTCCCTTCAAAATATCCATTACAGAGGGACGTTGTTGTCCAATTGTTGACATTTAACATGGATTCTACCACTACAGTAAGAGATGGTCTATATGAATTATTTACATATAATTTACATATTTGTATTGAGGCAGAGAAATGACTCTATCAGTGGTTGCTCACAAGTTAATGTCTCACATTGACCTGAGGATTTGATTTCATGAAGTGTATGTGAGTGTTTTACACGCTAATGTGTGAGAGACAGTGTGTTGTATTAATGTGTATTGTATTTACAAAGACACATACAGTGCCAGTCAAAAGTTTGGACAAAACACCGTTGTTTTTTTACCACATTTTTATTCTTAGAATACTAAAATAATGCATACAAAATTATGGAGGTACTAAAAAGTGTTAAATTAAAACCTCTAAAGGTTTTAGATTCTTTAAAGTAAGCTCTTTGCATCTCTCTTGACAGTTTTGCCCATTCCTGGCTTTGCCTTAATCAGCTTCAGGAGAATCCCATCTGGAATGCTTCTCCACCAATCGGGACAAAGGTCCCACCTTCCCTGAACACTGGTTGGCTTACGGCCTTAGGTTTTTAAATAAACACTACTTGTTGAGGACCATATCAATAAAACAAAACGTTTTCATTCATTTCCTGAATATGCAAATTGGAAACATCCCCATTCCTACATGCACCCAACCCCTTCTCTTGGTAAATCGGTGTAATACCGGAGTACACAGATGAGAGGCGCCACTGGGGTGATATAGAACTGCACGTTTGAGTCTCAACCAGCTGCTGCCAGATGTGTCATCCAACACCAGCGGTGCTGTTAGTGATCTGACCAGTGGTGTGATCTGATCAGTCTGACTGGGATCTCCACGAATGAACCGCACTTTTATAAGTGATCAGCGAATGGCCAACAACCACAAACAGCCTGTATTTGCATACTGGAACGTCACTGGTCTGGCACGTGTTCAACACGGGCTCAGATTTTCCAGTGAGAGATTCAGCTTTCCAGCTTTAATAAGGGGATGCAGTGATTCTGCTCAAGTTACACTTTTCACACTTCAGAAGTGAAAGGAAATTTGGATTTAATCAGGAAAATTTTTTAAAAATGCAATTTAATCAGGGAGAATACATCTGGTTCTGAGAAAAAGTCTTTAAATCAAAGTGTCAAACAATAGGTTAAACTCCGGAATAAGCCTTTAAATTAAAATGTCTTAAACACTATGTCATATGTTCATATCCACATTTTTGACTGGTACTGTACCTACTCTTTGTCTTCCTAACTATACACACACACACACACACACACGTATGAGACTTCATAGCTGTGCTCTGCTGTGTGTGATTCACTTTATATTGACATACAGTAGAACACAGATCACTAAGGCTGATTTAACCCGTATTCTTTTTTGCAATTGACGCATAATGTAAATCACAGGCCAACGGTTTTCTGTTCTTTAATTTTTGTCAAGGTTTAATCTGATTGAATAGAGTAACTTAAATCGGTTGGGCTGTCAATCAGAATCCTGCCGCTGTGATGAGGAGTGCAGAGATGAGAGATGGAACGTAATTTGACCGTCTTTCCTCACTTTTGCCTTTTAAACCAAGACTCGCCATCTTTGAAAACACACGAGCGCCCTCTGGTGATCAGAACGATTTTATGCCCAGTGACACACATTTTCCCTTTCAGCTCGAATGTAAATACTAAAATCACCAACAGCCAAATCTGTTTTGAAGGGGGGGAAAAATGCAACTCCTTTGATCAGCAGCATCCATATGATTTCTTAACATTTAATTTGATTCTTTTTTGTTTTCTGTTCTTCCTCGTGTGTTCGTTTGTTCCCATGATTTTGGCTGTTGTCTTTCCCTCAGGAGGTATGTACACCTGCTCCCCCCACAAACCCCACCCCCAACTAGCCCATCTCTCTGCTGCCAGGCCCTGCCATGCCTCCGTCCTTTTCTTACTGGCCTTTCTGGGGTTCTGTTTTCAGCTCAGCCTGTCCCCCCATCTGTTTGGTCTAGTTTATTTGAATATATATTATATATATATATACACATCTATGTTTGTTGTGATGTTTTCCATCTAGCGGGTGGTCTGTCTGTCTGACGCTCTCTCTGATTGGTTGCTGGGTGGTTGCTGGGTGCTTGGGGCTGTGGTTTGGTGTCAGCACCGTTGTGAAAGGTTTCCTTCTCACTGTTTGCTGTGGTGATCAGAGGATATTCTGTTTTGCTTTTGCCATGTTGGAAGCTGCAGTATTTCTGTGTTAATAATCAGTCTGGATTTGTACCAACAAACACCAAAAATGACAAAACAATACATCATCAAACAAACAAACAAACAAAGGAAAACCCCTTCCAGTGTATCCTTAGGAGTGACAGGGAGATTATCACAAGGTGCTTTGTTTTGGACTCCATCACGCTGCATGATTGGATGGTTTTTGAGTCCATCATGCTGCGTGATTGGACGAGGGGCGGGATGTGCGTTCTGTGGTGTTTGGTGGTTGGTCTGGACTGATGTGGAGTACTGCACCTGGACCAATGGGCTTGGGCTGCTCTTTTTCATGCTTTCAGTTAAGCAGAGGTATGTGTACATGTGTGTGTTTATGAGTGTGTGTGCGCACATGTGTGAGGGTGTGTGTTTGCGTATGTATGCGTGTGCATGTTTGTGTGTGTGGGTCTGTGTGTACGTGTGTGCCCATGCATGTTCAATTGTGTTCTTGTGTATGTGTGTGTCTGTTTTTACATGTCTGTGTGAGCGTGTGTGTGTGTTCATAGGTACACATCTCCACACTCTTGTCCAGTGATTGTGTGTGTGTGTGTGTTTCTGTGGCCTGCTCAGCTGTGATTCTGGACTTTATTTGTATTGAGAGAGTGTGGTCAGTGTGGGAGTTAGTGTGTGTGTGTGTATGTGTGTGTGTGTGTGTGTGTGTGTGTGCAGGCATATGTGTGCACATGTATTTGGGTTTCTGGCTTTGCATGAGTGTTTGTATGCAGGCATTCTTGTGTGTGCAAATGTGAGTTTCTGGGCATGCATTTACATTTGCGTGCATGTGTGTGCTTGTATTTCTGTGTGTGGGCATGTATGTATGTGTGTGTGTGTGTGTGTGTATGTTTTATGCATGTGTATATGCATTTCTGTGTGTGTGTGTATGTGTGTGTGACTGTGTGTGGGTTTGTGTGTGTGTGTGTTTGTGTGTGTGACTGTGTGTGGGTTTGTGTGTGTGTGTGTGACTGTGTGTGGGTTTGTGTGTGTGTGTGTGTTTGTGTGTGTGACTGTGTGTGGGTTTGTGTGTGTGTGTGTTGGGCCAGGCTTATTAGACTCTTCACTAGGATACAGGGTGAGGTCAGGTTGTGATCACTGGCTGTTTGTTTGTTTGTTTGTTTGTTTGTTTGTTTGTTTGTAAGGTTCATCTTTTAGCGCCTCCTTCTCGACGGTCTGCATATGTGCCTGCTGTGGAGAAAATGTTACTGTTACTGCCTCCCTGCCTGTGTCTGTCCATCATGTAGCCCAGCGCTTTGACTTTCTGTCCAGCCCCAACACCACCCCAGTTCCACCACAGATACCCTCAGGCTCCACGCTGAGAGGTCTGTCTGTGTGGGGCACCATCCAATGCCGTGCTCTTAAATGATCCCGGTCAGAAATCCAATCGACCAATCAGCTCGCTCAAGGAACTGTAAGGGTTCTTTGGTGCTTTGATGCCTGTGTGGTGTTTGTCTGCTGCTCATCAGTGATACGGACTTGAGGAACAGAGGCAGTGGAAACTAAGGCGCTGCTCGAGTCTCTGAGGGAGTAGATACCAGAGGCAGTGTTGTGGTCTCAGAGGTAGTGTTATATGAGGTCCAGAAGACTCTAAAAGCTGTAGGAAGTTTGTTTTGTGCAATAATAAAGATCGAATACATATATACGTACTGTTTTAAAGAAAGGCAGACATGAACATGGTCAGTACTTTAGTATCAAGGGAAGTTCAATCAAACAACTCCCGGGTTGCCAGAGTGTAGCTCATAACTACACATTGTAGAACCCCTCTTGGATGCCTGTGGTCTGTTTCCTGCCTCGCCGTTCGGGATTACACGCATCAGGTTTCCAACTGAGGAAGCAGGCTCGCCAGAGGTCGAAGGTCATTTCCAGACCGCTGAGCACCCATGTTAACCTCTGACTCCCTGCAGAGGGCAGGCCTCTCAGGAGAGGATGCTGTATAAATCAGTTGCTCCAGGACCAGGACCTGTATTTAGGGCCCAGTGAAGAGTGTTTGTCAGTTGCTGCACTATAGCTGGTCTCAGATCAGTTATAGGGACCAATGGCTTTGTTAGGCTGTTCTCAGTCTGCAGGATCACTGCGTTCCCGACCTTTTGAAAAAGTCGTATAGGCTTGTTTGGCTTGTAATTCAAGTACAGGGTCTTTTCTTTTTTGCAGACCTTATTAAAACTCACTTCCCATCACATATAATCACTCGCAACCTCACTGATGGTGTAAGTACGGTGGAAACATTTCTGTACATTTCTCACTGGGTTTAAACATCATACAGCTAGGGTGCCTCACAGGTGCCTCACAGGTGCCTCACAGGCTTCCAGAGTAACGCACAAGAAATGTTTTTCACACGTCTTTGAGGACGTTTTGCAAAGCTAGATTTTTGGGAAGTTGGATACATCGGTACGTCCAGGCTGGAGGCAGACAGTTCTCACGTGCTGTCATGTATTTACAGTCATTTAAAACACATTGTGAACAAACAAAACCCAGGAAGACGAAGACACATACGTCTGCGATACGGTGTCCAAAGGTGTCCGATCGTGCTGCTGGTCTGTGTTCAAGCCCGGCGACCAGCTTCAGGGAAGCAGCTTGTCAGTACTAAAAGTATCAGTGAGGTTGTGACTGGCATGTTGTTATGTGATGAAGGTTTTACTGAGGCATAAAATCTAATGCAGTAAAGCCACTAAGGTTGCTTTTAAAGCGATACTTCACTGAGAAATTCATCACAGCACAGTACATGCTCTTCAGTAGGTTCCTCTTTAAAGGACTGTAGTGCCCTTAAGGCAACACTAAGGCACAATAAAGCGTCTTAAGGCTAGGCTGCATTGCCTTTAAGGCAAAATCGAGGCATTACAATGCCTTTAAGGCTAGGCTAAGGCAAGCTTTGCCTTTAAGGCAGTGCTGAAGCTCTACAATGCCTTTATGGCAAAGGTAAAGCACTGCATAACACTGAGGTTGCCGTCATTCCGAGTGAATGTTTATATCTGTGCGAACGCTGAGGGAACCTGGAGCAGGATTCCTTTGGCACAGGTCAGGAGTTTCCATATTTACTCAGTCTGGATAGGAATGGATGTGGGGCTGGATAGGAATGCTCAGGGGAGGATCATGGGAAATGGGGTCATTTAGAAGCGCCCCTCATCGTCTGCCCGCTCATCTGTCTGTCTTGCTTGCTGGCCGTTCCGCCTTTCGGCTGCGTGGCTCTTGGAGGACGCGCCGATCCCTAGCTTGGTCTCATGCTAACACTTTCCGCCTCTGCCCCACAGGCGGACGTGTCAAAACGTGGAAGAGGCGGTGGTTCATTCTCACAGACAACTGCCTTTACTACTTTGAGTACACTACTGTAAGTACACTACTTTGAGTACTCTATTGTAAGTGAAGTTCTCCTCCTCTTTGAGTACACTACTGTAAGTGAAGTTCTCCTCTTTGAGTACACTACTGTAAGTGGAGTTCTCCTCCTCTTTGAGTACACTACTGTAAGTGAAGTTCTCCTCCTCTTTGAGTACACTACTGTAAGTGAAGTTCTCCTCCTCTTGTGCCACCCTGAGTGACTGTTAACATCGCAACCACGTATGATGTGCCCAATATTTTAATCAATATTAAAATGAGCTTAATGTGAAGTTATCATAATCCTGTGGTTCCTAGCAGCAGTTGTGTTTATGGAGGGATTATATTCATGATGGCAACTGATATTATCTCTATATTATCTTCAACAATTTTCCACCAGTTCTGTGACTGTTTCACATGTGTTTTCAGAGATATTTTTTTCACTTTGTAGGACAAAGAGCCCAGGGGGATCATTCCTTTGGAAAATCTGAGTATCCGGGAAGTGGAGGATAAGAAGCCGGTGAGATTCGCTTTTCTTTCTTACCTTGAGCCGATAGTGGAACTCTCGCTCCACCTTGTGGCTGAGTATGTGACTGTCCACCTGTGTGCTCCTCAGAACTGCTTCGAGCTCTTCATACCGGACAATAAGGACCAAGTAATCAAGGCGTGCAAGACGGAGGCGGACGGTCGGGTGGTGGAGGGCAACCACACCTTCTACCGCATCTCCGCCCCCACCACCGAAGAGAAGGATGAGTGGATGAACAGCATCAAGTAAGAGGAGCAGGTGGCCAGGACTTTCTGGCCCTGGACATCAGCAACACACACCTGTAGGATTCCTTAATGTAGCTTCTGGCATTTATGGCCTGAAATGTCCAACAGAACAACACTGATACATGTTTTGAGGAAGAAACACAAAACGTCAGTGAGCGAGATGCTTACGGAATTTAATGTCGGATTTGTTTGTGGTGAACACCTGTTCTTTAATGAACAAAACTTAGACTGAAAGCAATTTGCCAGTGTATCTTGCAACACCTTATTCGAGTGGGTGCAGAATGGCAAATAATATTTTACCCCTTTTCGCCTGCAGGGCGGCGATAAGCAGAGACCCCTTTTATGAGATGCTGGCTGCCAGGAAGAAGAAGGTCTCCTCCATGAAGAGGCATTAGATTTGCTCAGGGTGCTGCACTCTGGAGATTCAGGGCTGTGTGAAAGTGCTCCCTCTAGTGGAGAGGACTGAGACTTGTGGAGGGTGATTGAGGCTGGTTACCCCAGCAGGTTTTCTTTTTCTAGGGCGGAAGAGGTTTGAGGACAAAGTTGGACAGAGGGAACAAAAAAAAAATGGTCTGGACTGTGTCTCCTCAGTTTGATTGTCCTCTCTCTCAGTGCGTGAGTGTGTGTGTGTGTGTGTGTGTGTATGTGTGTGTGTGTGTGTGTGAGTGTGTGTGTGTGTGTGTGTGTGTGTGTGTGTGAGTGTATGTGTGTGTGTGTGTGTGAGTGTATGTGTGTGTGTGTGTGTGAGTGTGTGTGTGTGAGTGTGTGTGTGTGTGTGTTGTTAAGGAGGCTGAGCACATTTCGCTCTGTCCTCTTCAGAACCCCAAAGAGTCAATTCTATCCTCGTGCTTAAACCAAACCATGGCCTCTCTTTCTGTCACGCATTCCTTCCTCTCTCTCTCTCTCTCTCTCTCTCTCTCTCTCTCTCTCTCGCTCTGTCTCTCTCTCTCTCTCTCTCTCTCTCTCTCTCTCTCTCTCTCTCTCTCTCTCTCTCTCT
>JAOYMR010000001.1:16157913-16169645 GCA_025802075.1 Tenebrosternarchus preto | reverse complement strand
CCCCCCCCCCCCCCCCCCCCCCCCCCCCCCCCCCCCCCCCCCCCCCCCCCCCCCCCCCCCCCCCCCCCCCCCGGCCTCCTGCGAATACCAGGAATCGCGCTTTAAAAGAAGTTACTGACAGCCTACCCTTACTGGAATGGCTTCGGGTGTGGCGTGCGGTGGAGGGAGGAGGGGAGGGGGAGGAGGAGGAGGTGGAGCTTCCGCGGGCTACATTACAAACGGCGCTGAGCTCCGACTCTTACTGCAGCACACGGCCAGAGTACAGAAAACACGTCCGTCGAACAGCGTACACTGGCGCACCGTAACGCACAGAGGAATACAAAGTTACGGGAGGGAATGTACTTCTGCTGTTTCTTAAAGAAAGTCGTTTAGCACTGTGAACTGTCGGCCAACGGATCTTCATTCGTTCACGGCTGCTGTGGATATAGCAAAGTTCTTTGCCTGACAAGGGGACCTATAAAGGTAATACAATTAATACATGTTTAGTTAGTATTTACTACATTTGGATTACTGTAATATTCGTGTAGTTTCGTGTAATATAGCATTATATATGTGTACTCATTACAAGATCCATGCATTTTATTATTTCATGTAGTATTAGAATATTCATGTAGTTTATCGACTACAGAACAGAACCTATACCTTAATACCTAAACATTAACGTATATGCGCTCATCTCACTATCAGTTTTAATCATTTCAAACAAGTTGCAGTAGAAATTACCGGAAAAAATCTAACAAGTAAATAAGAGTGAACTTCACAGATAAAGTGGATATTATAGTCTATTATTTATACTGTATATCAAACAAGCCCAGCGATTACCGGTATACATTAGGACAACAGAAAATGTTCTTGTCAGAAAGTTTGTCTCTGTAAGGTTAGGCTTGTGGTTTAGTCTTAGACTTAGATAAATGTTCAACGTATTGACTTAACGGTTTTGGAAACGTTTGAAGAGTTTTAATAGAGACAAGTTGAAATCTCTGTTTCACTCCAAACAGCTGACTGTATTACAGAACGCTCAGTTAGTCTTAATAAAGTATTCTGTACTGTATTAATGATTTGGTATTTTATACTGTGTGTAAATACAATTCTAACACATCCCCCATTCACCCATAGGTACCTGTCGTCTTTCAGTGATACGTGGACCTGACATATGCCAGTTCAGGGAGATTGCGCAGCGCCATGGTAACGCACAGCAAGTTTGATACCGCCATGAGCAGCTGTCCCTTGGATGCTAACGTGCGGCTGGCTCCTCACCGTTTCAAGACCTTCAGCTCCAAGGTGCAGTACCAACTGGTACAACTAGCCGTGAGAAAGCTACAGGAAAGCGGCTTCTACTGGGCCTCTATCAGCGGCAAGGAGGCTAACGGCATGCTGGCATCCGAGCCCAGTGGGACCTTCCTGATCCGCGACAGCTCTGACATCCACCACTTCTTCACGCTGAGCGTCAAGACCGACTCGGGAACCAAGAACCTGCGTGTGCAGTGCGACAACAGGTCCTTCTTCCTGCAGACCGACCCCAAGAGCTCGCAGTCTGCGCCCCGATTCGACTGTGTCTTGAAACTCGTGCATCACTACATGACATCGCCGAGGGCAACGGCGGGTGCCGGGAGCCCCCGCTGTGCCTACTACATCTACACGGGCGGAGAGAAGATCCCTCTGGAGCTGCTGCGGCCCTTTTCTTGCAACTTGTCCTCTCTGCAGCACCTGTGCAGGAAGGCTGTGAACGGCCACCTGGACGTCTCCAGCGCCAGAGAAAAGCTTCCCCAGCCCCTCAGCCACTTCCTCCAGGAGTACGACGCCGCCATTTAAAGGGCCACGTCGCCCCCTAGTGGACTGGAGGCAGAGCCGTTGAAATGAACTAAATGAAGATGGGAAGGAAAGCTTGCTTGCAGCTAGGGTTGACGACGGGATGGACGAACGTGCACACAGACGGTTGGCCCTTTGCTCCCCTAACTCTCGCTCCCCGAGTCTCGTACCGCAGGGAGCACGGTTCTGCGGGACACGAGTGCTGCTACAGGTCCTACCAGCCGGGTCGGAACCCTGGACTGGAGGAAATCAGCTGAACAGTCTTATTTGCACCACAACTCGTCATCGGGACGCCAGCTGTCTGGATGCATTTGGGAACGGCACGCTGCCTTTGCTCGTCCTGCAGACCATGGTCCACGTGCCCAGCCACGCTGACACCCGCCTGCTCTGGAGAACAGAGAGCCAGCGGGGCCGGCGACGGGAAACCAGCCTTCTTCCAAGTAATTATTAGTGCCTTTCATGGAAAACAGAGACAGCAAGTAAGAGTGTGGCCCAGGGACAGAGGTGGTTCTGGGAGATGACTTCCTGGGGAAAGAAGCAATGTGGCAAGAGGAAAAAAAAAATATATATAAGACAAACAAACAGAACATGATCGTTTTATGATCAAGTGTGTTTTGTTGTTGTTTAATTTTTCTTAAACTGGTTTAGATCAAAAATCTGTATGGGTACTTTGGCGGTTGAAGGGAAAGCAAGAGAAAACCCAAGATGGTAGGATCAATGATAAGGTGTTTATTTTTGTTTGTTTGTTTTTACTTGAAAGAGTAACATCTTTGTTGAGAATTTGTTCTAAGGACGTGAGAGCTAGAGCCCTTTAACCTGAAGGAAGGGGTTCATGTTAGGTACAGAGTAGCAGAAGATGAAGGTTATGAATGTATTTAGATATGGGGGACCCAACACTCCTGTCTGTCAAAGGAAGGGTCCAAGTTTCAACCCCCATCTTATTCTTGTACTTTGACACACTGTTTACATGTGTGAAGACCATTTTTTAATCTGCTGTCTTTTGTAAAGATGTTTCAACCTTATGTCTGCTCATATGACACACTGAAAAAGCTTGAAGATGTAACTAAACAAAGCAAGAAACTGTATCAAAAGGAAGCAGACTGAAAATACTTTGCACATATTTATATTTATAAATCATCAGTAATTTATATTAAAGAGCACTATTTTTCTAAAAACAAAATCCTTGTGTGTTTATGGTGAATAATTCAGCTTTGGATATGACATATGGAAAACTGTACATATGGGTCTGGGAACTGTAAGTCCAAAACCTCAGTAACAGTGAATTAAAAGCTAAGCCTAGGCCCGTTGTCATGGACACAAGTCCTGGCTAATTCATTCACTCACAGTCCTGATACCTTTTTTTATAGGTGAAATGGTCCTTCAGAGACCATTTCCTTCACACACACCACTCACCAGTGAACAGAATTGGACTGGTGTAATGTGTAATCACATAAGAGACCCATCCTGCTGGGATGAATCAGACCACCATTGAGTGTGAACCGGTTGATTCAGAGATCATCACTACTAAGAGTGGGAATTGTAACCCCCCCCATTTCTGAGTTGGCATTTCCAGTAAGACTTTGACATTCATGACTAACAGATTCTTTGAACAAACAGGAATATCATCAGGACAGATTCTTTCCTATCAATATGACAATGGGCTAAATAGTACATACACAACAACTTGCTTACATATTTAATGGTTTATATGTTTATATTTAATGGTTAACCGTAAGCAACTTAAGGCAGGCTATACATTTACACACCCTGCCGATGCAGCTTGGCACGGAGACAAAACAGTCTTTATTATTCATGCTTTCTCGTGTACCGCACCCTGTCCTTCAGAATTAAACTGGAAGCGCTATAAAAAAAAACGTTTAAAAAAAAAAAAGACACGTGAGGCGTTTGACGAGTTCTGAATTTACACTGTAAACAACACAAAATGCGAAGCGGCACGGGCGGTGGGGAGGGTGCGAATCACGTTCACCTGTCTGGCTCGTGAGCAGTCTTTAGCCTGCAGGGGTGATCCTCGTGTCCTCGTATCCTGTGACGCAGCCGGTGTGTTGTGAGAGGTCCGAGCTGAAACGTCTGCCGGAAATCTGATTGGTTTCTCGCTCAGATGACAGCTCGAAGGAACGTAGCTTCGCTCTCGTGCACTCGGTCCTGCGCGTGAGAGCAACTGAGCCCCCGTGGCTCAGAAAATACGCTGGTGCACGCGACTGTGTAAATAATCTTTTTAAGCATCGTATTTCCCTCAAAAGCTTTATTAAATTTGCTGCTCAGTATTTAACAGAGGATGAATTTACCACTTGCTGTTAATTTTCAGTGCATTTCAAAGTACTGTATTTGTAAACCAACATCCAACACACGTGTCAACTGACATATTTTTGGAAGGTGCAACACTGAAATCCTAAAACAAATATGCGAGTCGCTATTTCTGTACACTTCAGTATGTTTAACACGTGGGCAAAAAGCAGGAGCAGGAGAAAGCGCTCAGTCAGCCACTTCTACCATTTGCTCGAGTTTACAGTACACAAACAAAAAATAAAAGCCAGTTTACAAAAACACATGCCTTTTTCTCACCCGGAAAGAGCAGTAAAACCAACTAACCCCCCGCCCTAAAAATGCAGAATTGTAGGATTCTTCGCCACAATTTCCGCGAAGTTCACGTTCACTGAGATTTCCCCTTTATCACGGACACAGTATGTTTTAAATGGGTGTAGCGTGAACGACTGGAAGCCGAGTTTCTTGTTAACAACAGGGACCTACTGAAACACATCGACTATTCCCCTAATTTTCATTCACACGACATTTATTTTACTTATGCATATACTAAACTTATAATATTAATCTTTGAATATGATCATATCAATTACATATATACAAGTAATAAGATTAGCTACGTTTATGCGATAAACAAAATACCGTGAAGCTATTCGAGGGAATCCCGAAGTTTACACTGTTCTGAAGTTCTTCACTTAAGACCAGTTTCTCTGAATGTGAACTATTCACAGCAGCACTGCAGAACCGTGTTTCAGTTATCTTGTTCCTCGTTATCTAGCCATAAATTACAGCGAAATTCCAAAGTAACTACATAACATTCCACAGAAGTGAGGAGATTCCGCATTGACCCAAGTTATTGAGACTGCCATGTTAACCCACCCTTCTTAGTTTTCCTCTGTGAGAACCCGCAGCGCTTTTGTTTACGACGCACACACAACGCCCATGGTCTGTTTTTTTTTCTGATGAACTGCTGTGTTTACAGTGGCAACATAACAGCTGTTCTAAGTTAAAACAGACAATAAAATTGAGCTGCCTGAAACGCCACTTTAGCAACATATAATTTCCCACGAACCGATTTGCTCCGACTTGCAGATGAGCAAATTTGAGCTTATTGCCGCGGTGACCGGAGGACCAAACACGTTTGGCGAATGACATCAATATCCACAATTCTTGCCAGAGTCAGATAAAGAGAAAACATAGAGAAGGGCAAGACTGACTATAAACAAGCATCCAGTCCTTGGGTGTTTTCCTGACTTCATAATTCAGTGCAAACGGTTTCCCTAAATGACAGTTTCTCTGAATCTTATTTCGGGCTTCGTTAAGAAACTTTTAGTGATAAAAGGGTCCGCAATCAAAAAAGGCAGAGATACAAACTTTGTCGCAGTAACCCCCCCTTTCCTCCAACCAAATCACTGTGTTGTCCTGCCTGTAGCTTGCACGCTGCCTCTAAGGAAATTGCGCAAAACGGAGACGACACTGACTCGTGTCGAGACCGTTGCCATGGTAAACATGTTTCTGTGGAGATATGACAACTCGTTGCTTCCTCGAATCTTGCAATTCTGACCCTGACCAACAGAGTGAAGGACAGTCTCTATTCTCTCTCTCTCTCTCTCTCTCTCTCTCTCTAACACACACACACACACACACACACACACACACACACACACAAATGAATAGTTTATCTCCAGATAGAATTGGCACAGAGAGAGGACAGCTGCAGTGTGTGAGGACATACTGTATTGTCCTCTGCTCCAGCGATGTCCAGCTTTCTAGTCATCTGATCACCAGGCTGAGACAGAAGGTATGAACTCTGTCTGGTAGAAGATTCCCAACCTCCCTGCTGAAACGACAGTGGGATCAATAAGCAGGTCAGGAATAGCCATCATGTCTGACATGGGGAAGCAGCCGTGAACATGGGAGAAGATGAGTTTTACAGCAGCATTATTCGATCACTTTCAGAATCGTTCCACTGCAAATGACACAGAAACACTGTGAGAAGCTCCATTTGCAGATCGTTTAATCAAGAATGAATGGACGGTAAAATGGTGCTGCAATAATTTGTAATGAGACAAACTCAACTTTGTGCATTTGTGCCATCATTCTAAGTAAAAACAAAACAAGAGATTAGCTAACACTACAACAATATATTAAATATACTGTCCATAAACAGACTACATCCCTGCAGGCATTTTTCAGCTGGTTCAGTGGGGAGTGGTTTCCCAGAAGGTGTCCAGGCAGGGCAAGAATCAGTAATCTGTCCGTAAATATGAATGTCATGGGGTGGGAAAAAAGAATTACAGTGTCATAGTGTAGGGCGATTCTATCATTAATGCCTTTAATGGCAGCAGGTAACAGGTGGAGAGAAAACCTTCTCAAAGGTCTTATGAAAACTCGGCGGAACTCAGATCTGGGCCTGATCTCCCGTTGCCCTTGAAAGTATCTGCCAGTCATCGGTCTGCAGTTCGGAAAATGTCACAGTAAAAGCAACAAAATAAAAGGGGGGAACCCCCCCCCCCCTCCAGAAACCACAGTTCCCCACCCTAAATGACTTGCATATTCACATAACCTGGTTATGTAAGAGTTCATCGCCTCCACTCCACTGCTCAGCTGACTACCACGTGTGTACAGAGGCGTGTTCCACAACAGACAGATCATAGTTGTACACGGAGTGGCACGCCATTTTTTCTTTTAGCATGGCCAGCATTTACATCCTGTCCCTTAAAGTTTGTCCGCTTCACAAACTCAGGTATGCAGCTGACGAGCTGTAGTACATGGCTCTGTTTCTCAAACAGCGTGTCGTGTTACCGTCACCCTGAACAGAAAAGAGTGAGAGCGTTCAGCATTATATTCACCCTGCCACTTTACAATGACCTTTGCAGTGCAGTGCTTTTGGGAAAACCCCGCCCTGTTTGTCTATTCATCATAAGTATATGACTTTATTTTCGTAAGAAAAGAGACTTTTGATATGAAAAAGAGATTTTAGTTTAAAAAAAATTGGGTGTGCGATTCTTAAAAATTGCATTTTAGAAGAACTGTTCCTTTTGACAGGGAAGCCTTCTTCAGAATTACGCAGGGAAACCAAGAGAAGACCTAGTGACCTATCCTGAAGTGCTACTTCCTGTTCTGCATTCTCTTCTCACTTAACCAAATAATAGGGGCTTTCAGAATTTTCTGGATCTTTCCACCCCTTTTATTTTCCAGAAAATTCAAAGTACAGCAGCAGAGATGCTTCGCTGATAATGGGAACTATAGCTAATGGGTTTTGTGAACTAATTTGTTTGTGCTCTAGCCATTGTACCTTTACGTCATGGAGATTGGTGGCATTTACTCAACTGGCCATAACTTTATTGTTAATGTTTCATACAGGTGTTGAACATACCTAATCACCACTATAGCAGTCCTCTGTATTTTAGGTTTACAAATTGTAAGGGTTGTAGCTAGTTCTGTATATGTAAATGTGGTGATACAACGATACCTAGTCTGCTGTAAAAGTCTAATAAACTATGATTAGGGTTAATCCTTTAGCTACTTGCTGTCCTAGAAAATGTACCTCAGACAGACAGCGGATTCTTGTTTGTTTGTTTATTTTTTTCTTTTAAATGTGAATGATATACATGAAAGGAACAGTAAATGCACATATTGATAGTGGAAGCTTCTCCGGAACCAGAACAGAATTCAGCATCACAACAGAAGATCAGGAAAGGAAGCAGATGAATAAATACACGTGAACATCTCATAGCTGGTGCCAGTGATCCGTGACCAGGATATGAAAATGCCTGGAATGTGTTCAGTTACGTGAAATCAGAAAACATTCTAGTCGGCTAAGCTGAGTCTGTGATATGCAGTATACTGACAATTCCTTCTGAAAATGATAGCAAAATTCTGGGAATGATAACAAAAGCCGTCTCTTTCCTCAAAGGGAGGTGATCTTAATCTTTTCAATACATCACCACCACCAGGAACACAACTTGTTCTACGCCGTTGGTAATTTTACTTCAACTGCCTTTTGCATTGTTTCCACTATCGCAAATCCTTTCCTGGAATCTGGTGCTCCGCATCTTTTGCTGTGTCCGGAACAGAGCGTGTTCTGATGAAAATCTCTTTGAGGCCAAAGAAGACATTCCGCTCCTCTTCACCTCTTCCTGCTGCACCTAGGGAGAATCAAGAAGTGCAGGGCACCGAGTCACGAATTGCTCGCGCACGCAGTCTAGCCGAACGCAAACACATGCCTGTGTGAAGAGTATCGGTACTTTCATTTTCAGTTCAAAACCAGAGCAAAAACATTTACTGTAAGTGTACCTGATGCAAGGTAGACAGGGTTAGAAAAGAAAGTGAAAAACCTACAAAAAAGGACCAAAAATGGGGACATGGGATATGACTCAGAGTGGAACTCAAAGATCAAAGATCAAAGCTGATCGAAGACGTCAACAGAGTCACCACAGTGCCCGAGACACCGAGAGAACTGCTCTCTTATTCCCCATCTGGTCTCCTGCAAACCATGAACTATATATTTCTCACAAGCTTATCAGCGTGAATGCATGCCAGTCGAACACAACCTGTAAGAGCACTGACTAGAAATACCCCTCCATATATTTGATCTGAAGGAAATCTCTTGGGGATTAGTGTTGATCAGTTTAACCACGTGTGCTGGATTTTATCCTTGTCTTTGTACACTAGAGAATTTTATGCAGTAATTAAATGCAGTAGCATGCACACACACACACACACACGCACACACACACCCACACACACACACACACACACAAACAAACAAATCCTTTCTCCAACACAGGCAGCCTGGCGGTTTGTATGTACGCCCTCCACATAAAGGAATATAGGCCTAACAGTGAAGTGGTCCAACATGCTCATGAGATTACATACGCATCTCTGTGATGGGCCATCAAGCTCTGTTTTCCATCACTCACTGGAACACATGCATGTCTTCAGGATTTAATTCCATATGGACGGTCACAGATAAGGTTGCTATGCCGGAACCACCTTAAAACAACTGCTTGAAATAACTACTACACTCCCAGCTGAAGAGTGATTTTACACAGCGGCCGTGCAAAATGACCACAAGCAAATGCATATGGTGCTCAAAATGACCGAATGGAGCCTCGTTACAACATTAATTACCACGGAAACAAGCTGTTACACTCAGAGTCAGTCCACAGAAACCGCCACGGCAAAAAAGAAAGGAAGATTGAAAAAAAAGTTGGAAACACTCCCAGAAACAGGGGAAAAAAGAAACAAAGAAAAACCTCTGCTTCCATAGTAACCACTGCAGAGAACAACCAGAGAGTTGACATCAAGTTCAAGCCATGCTTCCATGGAAACCCAGGCAAGCTAGGGAGGAAAACCTGTTTCAGTACACATTATATTGTTGCCTGGAAACTTCCACATAAACGAGGGCGTGGCTACGCAGAAACGTGCTAATGTAGATTCCCTTCTAGCTGTTACTAGAATTCAATTTGATTTGATGTGCTTGGTTAAAGATGACCACATACACATTTATAAATCCCAGTGTTGAAGGGTCAGTAGAATAGAATTTAAAATGGGGTTTTAAATTCCATAATAGAAACCGCACTGTTTAATCAAAGTAGTGGTCAGATGATGATATTGAAATGCTGTACAGTGAGCCTGGGGGAAGAGTACGAATGAATGGGATTAGTGGTCTCTGGACTGGTTACCGCAGAGACACAAGTTTATGTTTTGAAAAAAAAAAAAAGAACATGCCCATAAACGTCTGAATGAGGTATTCCTACTGGGAGCGGCAGTTCCAGGAAACGCTGAGGGGAACATTATGACGTTGTTGCTAAAAAAAAAGCTCTCTCACTTCTATGAGAACTAAACTTTAGGTGCTGTTACTAATTACCTTGTCATAATCTGGCCCTTAAACAAGATTTCTGGTATGTAAAACACAATTGTTTGCTAATCTCTATGATAACTATGTGATATATGTCTGATGAGAAATGATGAGAATGAAAATGAGAAATACCATCAATGACATCAACCCCTTTACTGTCTTCTGTCTAGAAGCTGGGAGAGAGAGTAGCCTTGAATACTGCCCCCTACAGCAACTTGTGGCTAACTGCATCCTCAGACTGCCCTGCCAGCACCAGCATGAGGTGCAGATGAAGCTCAAACTCCGATCTCAGATTCAGGACCGCTTGCAGTGATAATCAGCACTTTGCTGTGCTGGACCCCCTACCTCTCTCCTCTCTCCTCCTGTTTTTTCTCCTCTCCCCTCCCTCACCCCCCCTCTCTCTCTCTCTCTCTCCTCCACTCTTCTCCTCCTCTCTTCTCCGTTTACACCGGAGACAGGAAGAGGTCCTTTCTCTCTCTCAGCTGACAAAAGGTTTCTAAATCTAGGAACTCACTAACATCTTTGACAAAGAAAGCGTGTAAATCCCATGAAGCAACACACTACCCATTACACGTATAGATGAAACAGCCTTGCTTAATCACACTTAAGGAAACGCTTCTCGCTTGATTTTGTCACAGAGAGCAATTGCCCAAGATTTAGCCACAATAAAGTTTTTCTGAGGTGTCTAAATTTTATTACATGCTAATGAATTGCAGCTACATCCACTGGGAAGTAAGATAAGAATGTAGAGTGCTACTGTTTTGAATTTCTGTGAAATTGGTACTCTGTTTTCAGATCAAATGTAGTCTCAGAGTGTGAATTTCTTGTAAAGGATTATTGTATGGTTCCTATCTCAACTGGTTGAGTCGACAAACTTCTTCTTTCTTAGAACATATCATATTGACACACACATTAGCCATTACACCACACACACACACACACACACACACACACACACACACTTACGTACAGAATGCTTCCCGCTAAAGGACAAAGGGCAAGTAAACTATCTGTAAAACTGCAACATTACTGCATTTAGCAATATGTCCGTTTCAAGTCCGGGAACTATTTTAGGTGGCTTGGTGTTATAGTTAGTAAAGTGTGTGTGTGTGTGTGTTGTATGATCAAATATCCTTCAATTATCCTGATGATAATTGATTTTACTCTCTCGCTCTCTCTCTCTCTCACACACACACACACACACACACACACACATATATAAGGGGCCTTTTCTGGAAGGCCCCATTTACACAAGGCTTTCATTTTTCTCATTATAGACTAAGCAACACTGATCTCCCACCATTTCATTCACACTGTTGTTCCTTTTTGAGAAAACTTCGCACTACCAGTAAACAAAGATTAAAGATGAACCAAACCAGGAACCCCCTGGAAAAAATGAATCATTGATCATCAGTCCTAGGTGGTCTTTAACCCCCCCCTCCCTCCCCTTTCTTCTGTCACGCCATCTTTGCTGTAGCTTGTGGAACAATTTGTTCACTAGTCCTTACTGTACTGTTTATTACTAATTCTAACCCTCCCCCACCCAGGACACAGTGATTCCTCTGCAGATAAAGTGTGAGCTGGGGCTAGACGAGGTGCTGTAGCACCTGCCTGCCACAACTTCCTCTCTGACACTTTACCTCCTTTTCCTGGAAGTGCAGCTGTGTTTTTGATGAACAGACATCTGAGGCTTAAACGTTAGGGGGGGGGGGGGGGGGGGGGGGGGGGGGGGGGGGGGGGGGGGGGGGGGGGGGGGGGGGGGGGGGGGGGGGGG
>JAOYMR010000001.1:16135808-16157813 GCA_025802075.1 Tenebrosternarchus preto | reverse complement strand
ATATTTTGTTCCTTCCTCTATTACACTTTACCCCCTTTTCCTGTAATTGCAGCTTTTTTTTTTTTTAAAATACATGTTTGGGTTAAACTTTATACCCCCCCCCCCCCCCCCCGTACATGCTAGACACCTCCCACAGCAAGATGGGAGAACAAACTTGGAGAACAGATAAACTGATGAGTGCCATTTGCCAAAACCGACCAGCCCTGTAAAGGACGTTGTGAACTGGATATCATGGTTTGGTTATTTTTGGGGTATGAAAAAAACTGATTTCATAACCAAGTTCCAAAGCCTGTTTTTAAGAGAACATGATGATGTGTCAGACAGACAGACTATCAAATAATAGTGCGTGTTTTTGGTAAAAAAAAAAAAAAAAAAAAAACTTTTCACAAACTATGCAGATCTATTTTGAGGCTTTAAAGACAAACTGAGCCCAGAGCAGTGAAGTGGTGGCGTCTAACAGATGCTGTGGAAGGGGCAAGGGAAAGCATTTCCCTCATAACAGCAAATGTTAACAGGAAGAGTCTTAGTGTTCTGGCACAACTGTGACTCACTGGAACTATCAGGAAACCCTTGAGATGATGTGCGCAATCTGTGCTTTGTCTCAACCAGCTGAGATCCCGCTTTTGTCCCGTCTGCCTGTCGAGAAACGAAGCTTTACACAACCCAGACCCGGGACTCACCAAGGAGCCCCATGCTCACTCCTGAGATCCTCTCTAGCCATGGGGCTGGCAGGTGTCCCAGTGACAGGGCGTACAGGAAGTGCATTTCTGGAGCTCCCCCTGGCCTAACGCAATGACCATTCCCCAACCCTCTCCAACTTCTGACAAATGCTAAATGGGAGTCCCGCAGACAAATGCAGAGCCAACAGTCTTCCTCTGAAGTGTAAATCAATATGGTGCAAGTAAGACCATTAATGTTGTAATGAGTAATATTCTCTAGTGATTGTATGAAACCCATGTTGTTTCTCACCGAGTCATTTAGGAGAGGTGTAAATAACACTTAAAGGCCAAAACAAAAATTGTTGCTCTCACTTTGAATGAGGAAACACTTCCTGCTGCCTACTCTTCCATCTCTGGCAGGAAGTGACATACAGAGGAGGGGTTGTGGGTAATCACTCAAGCATGCTGAAAATGGCCACAGCCAGGCTTCCCCACTTGCCTTCCCCTGGTAACTGAGCTGCTGTTCTGCTCTGAAGTGCGAGACTCAGAAGTATTTGCTGTTCCTGTATTTGTTCTGTGTGCGTAGCCGCCCACTGGTTTCAGACTGCAAACCTAAGGCGGTTGACGCTAACACGGCATGTGAGTACACCACAAAACCCTCGACTCTACTATGAACTGTCCATTTGGAAAGTCCTGAGAAGGTGCTGTCAGACAAGAGCTTCTGTGTGCTGGGGCTCACCGCCTCAGCCAGTCATAACTGCCCTGAGCCCACCTTGAGCTCTTCCACACAGTCATTTATCTACACTGACAGGACGTCAGTTATATTCAAGCAGAGATATGAGATGTTAAAAAAAGAAAAGCCTGTTTGTGCTGTCATCACTATATATATATATACAGTATGTATAACCCCCACAATCTTAAGTTATATCTTTAATTTGTAACATCCTAATTCCTAACTTTTAACTTATACACTCATGTCATTTATCCTCATCATCAGTCTGTCCATAACCAGAATCACACACACACACACACACACACACACAAAACTCTAGCAATCAGAAATTCCAACAATATTGAACCATATTCAGGGACTTGGGAAAACTGAAATGTCCTGTTTCTCTGGAAACCTTGTTTATTTCACTTCAATACTGAACATTTATCTTTCTCTCTCCCTGTCATTATTTTATACACACACACACACACACACACACACACACACACACACACACACACACAAGTCTACTCTAGGTGTCTACTCAAGGTGAGAGCCTACTCAGATGAACTTCAGTGGGAGTTTACCTAGCCCTGCTTGAGTTTATTTTACAGTACTCTGTTACTGTGCGGGTGTTGAGGGTGAACCCACACAATCAAACCGCCCCCTTATTTCCTGGAAACACGCTCTCTGTTGTCGCCTTGATGCACATCTCTGAAGCCTTACATGAATAAAAACCCCAAGACTTCCCCACTGCAACCACTTTCTTAGCATTGGAGGAGACATACCTCATCTAAGGCAACTGATTCTTGGTAAAAAAGAGAAGATTCCTAAAATGGGATTTAAAGGTGACTGGTTTTCTTTGCATGAATACAAAAGGCCAATATGTCACGAATGAGATGGTGTGATGTTGTGAATCAGGAGAGAAGCTCAAGTCACGAACGCAAAAATGATTTATTTGCGAAAGTAAACAAAGAAGCAAAAGATCATTCAACAGCCACAGGAACCGGGTTGGGCAAAGTCTCAATGCAAACAAAGGACCTTTGACTTGAAGCATTGGACTCACACACTTTAAATGAGCTTTAAACAGAAGTGATAATAAACAAGCAAAAGATGTGTGTGACGATTCAATGATTGGGGTGATCGGGACTGGGAAAGTACATGCGGGCTGTGATTTGTGAGTGTGGTGTTTTAGGGCTGGCTGGGGAAAGGCCAGGTGAATAAGATTAACCAGACAAAAAGGCTAGAAATAATTACAGAAATTATTATAGAAATAAAAAAAAGTAGGCTAACTTAAAACTTCAGAACAGCACCTGTCCTGTTATATATGCAGATATATAGGTCTTGTGTAGAGGTATATTGCTGCACTCAAAAATATAGCAATTCATGGTGCTGGAGGTTTTCATCTCCATCCATTCATGCAGCAGCCATAGTTCTAACCAGAATTAGAAAATTCAACCGCATTGTACTGGTTCCCAGTTCAATTTTGGATAAATTTTTAAATCCTCTTGTTGACATATACAGCTCTACATGGCCCCACAGTATCTGAGTGAGCTCACAGCACACTATACCCACCTTGCTTATTACACTCTCAAAATCCAGGGTTTATCTTAGTCCTCCGAGCCTGAAAGATCACAGCCGGGGTAGAGCCTTCTCTTATAAAGCTCCTCAGTGGTAAAACAGTCTTCTAGATCTAATCTGGAATACAGACACAGTCCTGGTTTTTAAATCTAGGCTAAAGACTTACTTATTTACTTAATCTTTTCATTAATCTATTGTATATATCTATTGTAACGTATATATAAATTAGTAGAGCAGAGCCTGGGGCCCCCAGTCAAGGTTTTTTTTAGAAATCTGAGACATCAACCATGTTGTCCAGTCATTTCATATATTCATTCTGGTTTGTGACAATGATACAGGTGGAGTGCGATGTCTCAGAGAATGTGATCATCCTCTGGCCCTCTCCTTTTAGTTAATCCTGCTAGAGGTACATGGTAAACTCTGGCACACTTATATTATGTATCCATACACAGTTGTGCTCAAAAGTTTACATTCCCCGGCAGAATTTTTGCTTTCTTAGCCTTTTTTCAGAGAATATGAATGATAACACAAAAACTTTTTTTCCACTCATGGTTAGTGGTTGGGTGAAGCCATTTATTGTCAAACGACTGTGTTTTCTCTTTTTAAATCATAATGACAACCAAAAACATTCAAATGACCCTGATCAAAAGTTCACATACCCCAGCTCTTAATACCATGTATTGCCCCCTCTAACATCAATGACAGCTTGAAGTCTTTTGTGGTAGTTGTGGATGAGGCTCTTTATTTTCTCAGATGGTAAAGCTGCCCATTCTTCTTGGCAAAAAGCCTTCAGTTCCTGTAAATTCCTGGGCTGTCTTGCATGAACTACGAGCTTGAGATCTCCCCAGAGTGACTCAATAATATTGAGGTCAGGAGACTGAGATGGTCACTCCAGAACCTTCACTCTGTTCTGCTGTAGCCAATGACAGGTCGACTTGGCCTTGTGTTTTGGATCGTTGTCATATTGGAACGTCCAAGTACGTCCCATGCGCAGCTTCCAGGCTGATGAGTGCAAATTTGCTGATCCTCCAATATTTGCTGATTACGTGCTGCATTCATCTTTCCTTCAACTTTGACCAAGTTTCCTGTGCCTTTGTCGTTCACACAGCACCAAAATATCAGCGATCCACCTCCGTGCTTTACAGTAGGAATGGTGTTCCTTTCATCATAGGCCTTGTTGACACCTCTCTAAATGTAACGTTTATGGTTGTGGCCAAAAAGTTAGATTTTGGTCTCATCACTCCAAATTACCTTTTTCCAGAAGTTTTGAGGCATGTCTCTGTGCTGTTTAGCGTACTGTAGGAGAGATATTTTGTGGCATTTGCTCAGTAATGGCTTCCTTCTTGTGCATCTTGAAACAGCCACACCATTAGTTTTCAGACAATCCTGTATTTCAGCTGATGTTATTTGTGGGGTTTTTTTTGTATCCCGAACAATTTTCCTGGCAGTTGTGGCTGAAATTTTTGTTGGTCTACCTGGCTGTGGTTTGGTTTTTACAGAGCCCATGATTTTCCATTTGTTAATTACAGTTTGATCACTGCTGACTGGCATTATCAATTCCTTGGATATCTTTTTGTATCCCTTCCCTGTTTTATACAGTTCAACTACCTTTTCCCGTAGATCCATTGACAATTCTTTTGCTTTCCCCATGACTCACAATCCAGAAACGTCAGTGGCTGGATGAAAGATGCAAGAGTCAGTCTGGATCCCAGAAACTCACTCGGCTTTTACACACACTGATTACAAGCAAACAGGTCACAGGTGAGGGTAGTTACCTTTAGTAGACATTCAAACCTATTTGTGTCAACCTCTGTGCATGTTATCAGGCCAAAATCACCAGGGTTTGTGAACTTTTGATCAGTCTTGGTGCTTTCAAGGTTTCTTCCAATTCTTCCAGAAAGTTCTTCCTTTCCACTGTCGTCGTCTGTTTGATCATTAGAGATCTGAACCCATACAACTGTAAAGCTGCTTTGTGACATCATGTGTTGTAAAAAAACGCTACATGAATAAGCATGAACTTGAAACTTGGTTGTTGTTGTTTTTTTTCTTTCTTTTAGAAGAATGGTAGTGACATCGGTTCTTCTGCTATAGAGAACAAAGGAGCTGAGTTTGGAGTTGGGATCCTAATGTTCATAAAAGCACATCCTTGACTTGTTTAACAGTGCATGAAGTGATATTGCTAACACAGGGTTTGGATCTCTGGTAGCTGGTCTTATGTTACTGGCACACACACACACACACACAAGTAAGCATCTTATCACTTCTGACGTAAACTGCTTTGCAATGCATGGTTCAGCTCATTGACAGCACTTTATCAACTGGTCATGCAAACTCACCTCAGCATAACCATGACAAGAAAAGTCCTTTAATCCTAAGCCCATTGTTTCTTCTCTGGCCTCTTCCAGGGAGCTGCTTACCTAGAACTTTGTTCTCATTGGTGCAGAGCACACATGGACTCTTCTGGGCCAATCAGAGCAGCCGTTCAGAGCTGCCATTCACTTTTGAATTGCCGAGTCTCAAAAAGCACAGACAGGACAAGGATTCTTTCGTGGTGCGCACGACATGCCGAGTTCGACATTTCGTAAATCTAATTCTCTTGGCGCCTGCAACTGGACTCCTGTCTTGCTCAAAGGCTGAAGTTTTTGCAGCGTGTTGCCCTCAGTGAAAACCTGCTGCCATTATCCCACAGTGGCCAAGGTGTCAGAACCTGGAGAAAACCACAAAGTCTGCATTACAGTTTGAAGTGACCACAGGAAATCCCACCTATGGTGAGTGTATGGCAGATGCAGGGCATGGAAGGCAGTAACAGCACCACCTACAGGAGATTCAAAGCAAAGCCGCTCACAGCGCACTGGCTGCCAAAAACCTGGAGATGCCCCAGGCCACTGGCTGTCTGTCAACAGCTGCCCATGCCTTTCAGAGGTAACAGGTATAACTTTCTAGTGAACTGTACTGTACAACCGTCCTTATAAAAGTTTAGAGGAAGTAAACAAGACAAATGGCTCCTAGCCATGAACATGCTGAATCCACTCGAAATGATCTGTAAGTATCAACAAGTGAAGGTAGTTGTATAATCATGCTGTTGAAGGCCAAAGGGCTGAAACGTTTGTGATATGTTCTGAGCCAAAAAAACTGAACTACATGACGCAGGCTCTTGGAGGATCTGTGTAGTCATGGCGAGGAAACACATGCCAAAATGACTCTGCCAATTTATAATTTAATGAGGAGCTTAGCACATGTTTCCTGCCTCACTCCTTAACCGAACACTGAGGTATTGTATCTTAGATACTATTGTCTGGGCCTAAGGACTAAATAACTGTGTGCTTGTTCACTGAACCAGCTTCTTAGAAAACACGGAACATTGTGAAACGCTATTTTTTACACGCTTCTTAGAACTCTTGATTTCTCAGAATTCTAGACCTGAAAAGGTATCGTCTTCAGCGTGTGGCTTTTGGGCTATGTGCTAAGACAGACAGTCAGAGAAGCTTTTCTTCTATGAAAGAACTTAGCCAGAGTTCTCACGAAACATGTTTAAAAAACCCAACCACGAAACCAGAAGAGAGTAAAAAAAGTAATTAAAAAAACAAGGTTTGTTATCAAACTGAGTTTGCTATCAAATTTGCTTCACCTTGAAACGAAGACACACAGATGTGGAAATGATGGCGCCACTCTGTTAAACGTAAATGCAGCAGCTGTTGCTGAGAGGCAGAGTTTGTGGAGCAGGCAGCCGGGATCGTCGACTCATATCGCCCGTTTCAGATGATAGCGAAACCCATTCTAAGAATTCTGTGAGCAGCACTATAATTTCCATGCGTCAACCACAGCAGAGCTGGCTGGCTGGGGCATGTGCAGCGGGGTGGCATCTCACCTTCCTTCAGCAGCCAGAAGTGTGAAGCGCTAGGAAAAAATCGGCTGTCAGCCTGGCCTGCTGGAGGCCTGTAACCCACAACTGGATCATGTGCGAATGAAAAGACAGAGTGTGAACGCGTGTAAGCGAAGGGGTGAGAGAGGGAGGGCTAGAGAGAAAGAGAGGGAGAAAGAGAGGTAAGGAGAGAAGGAGAGAGAGAGGGGAAGATGGAGAGAGAGAGAGAGAGAGAGGGAGAGCGAGACAGAAGAAGAGAGGGAGAGAAAGAGAAGGGTGTGAGAGAGAGAGAGAGAGAGAGAGAGGGAGAGAAAGAGAAGGGTGTGAGAGAGAGAGAGAGAGAGAGAGAGAGAGAGAGAGAGAGAAACAATGTCAGACAGTGTGCATGCAGTTCCGCGAATGCCCCTTGCAGAATATAGATCTGTTATTCCAGCCCTTTCGGGAAAGGCTCTGCTCTAGGCGCTCACATAACAACCAGGTGCAGTGTCATCCATCCGTTGTGCCTATTATTGCTGGGGAGGACAAATGTACAAATGGCAAACAAGGAGACTCGAATTCCCAGCAGTACTAAGGAGAGGCGGGCGTGGACCTACCACAAACACCACAACCAGCACTGACCTGCTGGCACCTGCGCCCCTCCCTGCTCTCCCAGTAACGCAGTGGTTTTGGACAGGATGGGCCATGTACTAACCTTTAGTCCAAACACTACAACATGTGCAGTAATATTGAGATGTTTGGTATGGGAGTGATTTAGGTCTGATGCAAGTCTGATGTGGGTTTGACATGGGCCTGATAATGCATCTCTTATGGGTCTGATAATGAGACCCTTATGGGTCTGATATAGGTCTGATATAAGTCTGGCATGGATCTGATATGGGTTCAATGCCAGTGTTTTCAGTAGTGTTACACTGCTGAATTGAGCCTGGTCAGCCATCCAAAGATTTCCAGCCACCATTAAGCCCTTGGCCAAAAACAGGTCAGACACTAACCCTAACCATATACTAGAACAATATCTGCATAACCACATGGGGACTACAGACTCTATACACCTGCAACATGTATGTGACTGGTGGGTGTATATAAAGGCTACATTTAGGTGGTACAGGTCGGCTGCACATGTGCCTGTTGCCAAGACCCTGTAACCTTGGCACACCCTCGTCTTGGCATGTGTCGAGATCTGGCACATCCCTCTGTGTGTCTCGGTTATCTCCAGTGCACTCAGTTCCGGAACCCTGACCGCAATCCGTAAATCTAATTTCCCGCTGGCCTTTCATTCAGATCACATGTCTCCCCGTCCGGGAGAAGGTCCACTCCGCTAACGTAACCACACACCGTTGATCCGCATCCAGTCCGGAGCAAAATGGCATCCACTGCAAACAGTGGCCTCTCATGTCAATCTATTAATGTTGAGACTGGGAGTCAAGTCAAGTCAAACGTATCTATATAGCACTTTTTACATCATGCATTGAAACAAAGCTGTTCTGGCACAGATCCCTAATAAGCAAGCTAGCAGATTATGTTCCAAACTGGCACTGGTGTTAAAATGACACCAGCGTTAATAACAGGTGTTCCAGCCCTTTCGAGATAAAGCGCAAAGGCAATTATTTTGATATTATCACATTATTACTTCTGGCACCGAAGTGTTCTTTCTACAGAAAAACAACAATCAGTTCTTCTTTATTTAGAGTGTGATATGAGATGTGAGAAGCATGCTTGGATGATCACAAACACCTCAACCTACATCAAAAGACTTGGATTAAAAATAACTGAATGGAATGCAGATGGCTGGTGGACAAAAGAAACACAAATTCTGATTAAAAATGCCTGGAACTGACACGTTTGGAATCAGAAGATGCAGGCTTCAGGTTACACATCTGCGGAGGGCTTGGTTATCACCACCTGCACTGGGATGGAATGCCTGAGCGTGCTGGTTTTCCACACCCTCCACTAAACGGTGCTCTGAGTTCCCCTGCTCAGTCTGGCCCCACAGCCCTGCAGAGCGCTTGGAACAGGGGCCGTTGCCGAGAGCATGCATGGCCTCGGAGGACAGGATGCACAGTCAAGCAGTTAAAGCGCTGACGTGGTTAGTTGGTACACAAACCTGGCGCAAGACACACACACACACACACACACACACCTTCACCATTACAGAAGCACTTTGCCTGCACAGCTAATGAAAGACCTCAGCCCAGAACATCCTGTTTCTCTGGAAACCTTGTGCACATCACTATGACTTGGAATATCATTATATTTCTCTCTCTCTCTCTCTCTATATATATATATATATATAGAGAGAGAGAGAGAGAGAGAGAGATCACTGCATTAATGTAGCTAACAAGCTTTCATTAGAAATGCTTAATTATAATCAATGCTGAAAGCAGTCAAACATTTAACATCCTCCCCCCTACCTCCACTGTGGGAATCACCAGCACTCAGGCGTTATTGTTTAGTGACGCTAAACTAGTGTTTCAGTATTTCCTACACGGAGGCAGTTCCTACACTGAAAACACATGTTTACATGTTGAAGATTGACCTCATGTGTATCTTTCTGTTGTCTCAGGATTGGTTAAATCATTTGCACCATCTTGAAATATAAATGAAAGCTGCCAGTGATATAAGAGATTTGCAGCCAGGGGCAAAAACACTGCACAGAATCCGGCAATCAGTCACCTTTCTGGAAATGTTCAGCTCCCAAAAATAACATGTACGCACATTCAGGGTGCAGTGTACAGGGTGAAGCGTGTAGGGTGCACTCTGTAGGATTATAGGGTGCAGGGTAGAGGATATAGGGTGCAGGGTGTAGGGAGCAGGTGTAGAGTGTAGGGGGCAGGTGTAGAATGTATGGTTTGGGGAGAGGATGTAGGGTGTAGAGTGTAGGGTGTAGGGAGCAGGTGTAGAGTGATGGGTGCAAGTTAGAGGATGTAGGGTGCAGGGAGTATGGTGTAGGGTGCAGATGTAGAGTGAAGGGGGCAAGGTAGAGGATGTGGTGTGCAGGGTAGAGGATGTAGGGTGTAAGGTGTGCTGCCGTGAACTTGCCCTTAATGTTTTTTACAGAACTCCAGGTCAAAAGTTTAGAAATGCACATTTGAAACCAGATTTTCATGATTGTCTATAGCTATTATCACTATTATCACTAAGACCATTATCGTAAGTGAACTGCATCATTTTAATGGAAACTGATATCTTGGGGATTTAATGAGAAGCAGGTTCAGACAGTCTTAGAAACATATCAGATGTCTTCATTCTGAAATGCCTGAGGTTTGAAGCTGCTATTAAAACAAACGGCAGTTGTAAACCAGGATGTAGAGATATATTTTACTCTTTACTTTTGTTTTGCTTTTAACAATACTTTTCAACCTTTTAAGATTTCTGATTTATTTATTTGAAAATTCTTTCATTCCCCATGACACTCTATGAGTGTTTCTAGGAAATCCACACTTGCTATTAGGGAACACTTCTGGAAACCAGTGAGTCTTACCTATGAAGGCGTCTGTATTTGTGTATGGCTTCCTGCCCTACCTTTCCAATGATGTAAGCGTTGGATTGTGTTCACATGGATTCTCTCACCATCTGATCAGCCTTAGCTGTGACACGATCAGCGACGCTGACCTGCCGCAATTCAAAGGAAGAACATAACAGCTTGAAAACTACATCCTGGACTACGTCATAGATGTACTTTCAGATTACAGCCAAAACACTAGGGCAATATCGCCTAGCAACATGAAGATAAAGGCCTGGAGAAAGGAGTGGTTAAGGGCATGTCCTTACTTGACCTACAAGCGCAGAAGTCTGGTGTTGGGGAGAAAGCCTCCAGTGGCATGGCCTCGTACCTCCTGCCCACTGAACTGCTCTGTCACCCGGCCATCAAAAGCAGTCACAGCCCCTGCCGATCTCTGGCCCCACAATCTCTTCTCCTGCTCCTTGATACAAATTCCCAGCACCTGCCCAAAGCATGCCACCCTTCCCTAAGGTTCCAACGCAGCCACAGGTACCGCTGGAATGCTAAATGATGGACCACGTTTAGCTGTTTCTCAAAGTCAGAGGTGATCTCCGCGGCAACACGTGAGCGGGTGACACGGACCGAACTGGAGCCAGGCCTGCACCTCCTCCTGGGTCCGTTCTTCAGAGCGCCTTTTTCAGCACGTGCCGAGTGGTTGCTGGGCAGAGAGAGGAGGCCGCCGGTTCTGAGCTCATTTTCGTAAAACCATTGCCAGATTTAACCTGCGTTTTTAGCGCCTGTGCACTACGCACAGGGCCCTGAACCACCTTCAGAAAGATTTTCAAATTTGATAAAGGCCAAGAAAGATGACAGTAAGGTGGGAGGTATTCAAACGCAGCCCTACTCAACTCTGATGAAAATAAAAACTCAAATCCCAGAAGAATATTGGCAAACTTGGACCAAGAAGAGACAACCAAGATAGAAGACTCTGAAATCGACATAAGCCCTCCCACAGCAGTAAAACTGCAGCATGACTAGTAATAAATCTAGGCTAAAAATACCGCGTGCTGACTACATTTCATCCCACAACTAAAATAAACAAGTCATATTATGCCCAGCTCAGCGGCCTCGTTTAGGTCCAGGCACTAAAAATAGGCGACGTTCACATTACAAGACTCATTGTTCAATTCCGATGTTTTTGCTCAGATGGAATTCGACTATTTTGACGGGCTGTATTCATAAGTGACCTGTATCCATCTGTAATGTGAACGTATCGGTGCTCCGTTAATACTTTTTTTTCTGCACAAGTCAGCTGCGTCACCACCAACAAAAATACGTCATATTTGCTAATCGAATTATAGTATTAAAACCGTGGACGACCACATATACTCACTGAATTTTGTTTTGCAAGACTGTACATGACCAGGTTGAAATGCCAAAGAA
Organism: Tenebrosternarchus preto; assembly: GCA_025802075.1. Taxonomy (NCBI): domain Eukaryota; kingdom Metazoa; phylum Chordata; class Actinopteri; order Gymnotiformes; family Apteronotidae; genus Tenebrosternarchus; species Tenebrosternarchus preto. The sequence goes on along the minus strand of JAOYMR010000001.1, from coordinate 16,146,117 downwards.
ATGAATCGAAAAGTTGACTAACGGCTGCACCAAGAGATTTGCAGGTACGTGCCGCACTACACAAGCTGACGAAAGACAGCATGATTTGCGACCTGGCACTATTCTCATTCACGTTACACGGTAACGAAATGCATCAGTGTCCGATCTAGGAACACATACGAAAGTGACCTGAAAGTTTCGACAGTATCACATTCCTGCGTCGCTTCAATGGACGTTGCCTATACACAAAGTTTGCGAAACATGTGGACCATTAAGTTGCATTATGCCTGTCTAAAAGATCACCTACTTCATCCACAATAAATCCTGATTCTTCATCAAAGTTCTTTGACGGTAATAAATGAACTTTTAACTTTCTGTATGGGCACCTCATACTTGCATTCTCCGGCCTTTAAACCTGTAGACGAATTCTACAATTACTGCCTGTTGACGTAAACAGTTTGTCAGTGACCCTGCCTGCCTCGTCCATTAGTGGTTTCAGACCACAGGGCCACTGTTGAGCGGATACTATTTGGATGGTGAGCCATTCTCAATAAAAGTGTCACCTCGTCGTGGTAGTGCCTCTGGTACAAGCGTATCACTGCTTTTGCTGACATGTGCGAGTGGTCACTGCTGGGTTCAGAGTGGTCTTTATATAGCCGAAGTCCCGTGGTCAGAAAGTGATGAACAGACAAGGCTCCTTCGTTTTTTTTGTATTTGAATCATTTGTAGGCGATACTATGAATGGTTATGGGCGAATTTCGCTTGGGAGTAAAACGACCTCAGCAACTCCCTGAAAACGTTGAACGAAACTGCAGAGTCCACAAAATTCTTAACGATTTCGCTGATATGAGGGCGACATCTAGTGGCCTACATGTGCGCTTTAACGCGATCTATATGCCACCTGTACTTTGTCCCTAAAGCACTTAATTTACATTATTTACATGAGCTGTTTATATCAATAAGCAGACATTTGTGAGCTTTTGTCCATTACACATACATTCAAGTATTCAATGAAGGCCACCTACAAAGTAATCAATTTGTCTACTAATCAAGTTGAGGTATTCAGCCAGATTCACGAAACGGGACATTTAAGTCTGACCAAAGATTTGGAAGACCGTGTCTACAGGTGGCGAATACTAACCATCCATATTCAGGAAGGAATCTTCACAGCCTGTATGAGTCCAGACTGTGCCAACTTGGAACCTGCCGGGACACGCCGGACGAAGCGTTGCTCGGAAACAATTCCTGGACTTCCAGCAAATTCTTTTTTTGTTCATCTGTCAGCTTTCAGCTGCATACAAAATTTAAAAAAGTGTAGATCAGAATTGGTAGCAATAATACATTTTATTTATATTGTGCTTTACAGTACGACGTTGCATGGAGAGTTGAGATTAATGGGAACTACCATAAAATGTAAAGACTAAAAACAATAACAATTAGTAAATTGTTATTATAAATAATAATAACAAAGGAAGAGGGCACCAGGAGTAAACGAAAGTAACCATACACTTAATAACCATACACTTAATAACCATAAACATATTTTATGAACACACATATTATGAATATAATTCTTATGAATTATGAATATACATAACCAAAGCTTATTTATATAGCTCTTTTTACAACACAAGGTTGTCACAAAGCAATAACCCTTATATGTTTATATAGCTTTTTATGGATACATTTAGTCTTATATGAATGATGTTACAGGAAAGTTGCAGGACAATAAAAAAGCGTTCGGTTGTGGTTCGAATATGGATATTGTATGGGACTGACAGGGAGGCAGGAATCCAACGCTCTGTGAAGTTTAGATGGATGGAAGGTAAGTGGACCGATGATGACTTAAGGATACGGCGGAGAAGATTCGAGTGGGGGTGGAGGAGGAGCTACCAGGTTCTAGAGGGCTTTGTAAGCAAGCAGAACGACTTTGAAGTTACCGCCGTTTAGAAGTCAGTGCGATCTTGAAGTAAACGCAGGTTTGAAATGAACGCGCTTTTGACGTGAACGCGCATTTGATGTGAACGCGATTTTAAATCAGATTTTAGCAGCGTCTGGACCAGGTGGTAGTCAGCCGAGTTCGGAAGCATCTGGAGACAAACAGCGTGAATAAGACTGGAACAGCGGATCTCACGTGAGCACCTAATGAGGGGGCGGAGAGGAAAAAAATCCAAGTTTGCGTGCCAGGGAAGACGGGGCGCAGCTGGAAAGCTGATGTGGGGCGGTACTGGGCCAGCTCAACTGAGGATGAATTCAGTCATGTCGTTGCTATAGCGGTGAAAACTCAAGGTCCAATCAAATCCAGCAGAAGGAAATCAGAACCGCTTTCATGTAAAGGGAAGAGTTTATTTGGGGGTAACCTCTGTTCACCTACTGAAGCAGAAGTGTGTTTACCATATGTATAAACTAATAAATAAACAAATACATTTATTTTATTTATGAATAAATGAAGCACACAGGGCCTCTGGCTAGTTTATTCCCGCCGGACCCCCAACTGTGGGCAGGATCGGCCTGGTCTTGAATATTACCCTTGAATATTGCCCTTGATGTTGGCCCTCTGCTACAGTGTGTAGGCGAACTCGCCCACCTCGGCCTGCGTCGTGTTGCACGAGCCCGTGGACGCGGGTCAGGCTAACGCGCACATGGACCGTGACTTCTGACGACCTCTACGTGAGCGCATGAGTGAGTCCTACAGCGGCACTGCCGTTCCTTCAGAGTCCAACCATGGAGGAAAAGTAGGTTTCATTACGGCTTTCTCGCAATAAGACAACACAAAATTAGCAGCTTCATGTAATTGTAATACTACTACTACTACTACTACTACTACTACTACTACTACTACTAACAATAATAATAATAACAATTTTATTTGCATATGAACGAAAGCAAATATAAGGTGAAAAAACAGAAAGCAATAGCCAATAATTCCAAAAACATTACAACAACAAGACATCTCTCTCAAAGCCTCTCCTTTTTAAATCACTCTCTCAGCTTTCAGGCCCGGGGGGAATGCCCGCATGACTGAACTCTCAATTACACAGGCTGAGTGAAATCAATTGAACTCTCACTAATAAAGTGGTCAGTAAATTTCCTTTAGCACACTGGTCAAACTCAGGGCCGTCCCTGGGGCTAAACTGGTTAGACTGGATACGTTAAGACTGTGTCAGTATTTGTGATCTGTCAATATTTTGGTGCTTGTCTCAAATTAGGCTCCTTACTGTTCATTCCGGTCTCATGAGATTAAAGATCACACACAAATGAGAAACACCTCTTCCTGTTATAAGAGTGAACCGAATACAACAACTGTTCACAGCCACTGGGCAGTGGTGCAAAGTCAGGCTCTTTAAAGGGGCAGCAAGAAACTTGATGGAATAAGTAGTATAAACATATTTCCGAAATAAAATAAAAGAAAAAAACAACAACCTTCATATCGGCTACTTTACATATTCTTGGATACTACATGATACATTTGTTTCTACCCGAGAGTAGAATTTATCAAAACTGCTCATTAGTAGGACTGCAGGGGCTTCCTGCTGTGGGCGCGCCTGCGTTGAAGCGGTCTGTAATGCAAAGTTTATTAGAAAAATGTCAGTAAATCTGAAAATGTATGGTTTTCACTACACGGGCTGGGCTAAGGCAGGGAGACCCACGAAGCGCCCCGACAGCACTGTTAGTAGTAAAACGTCACTGTGTATGGATGTTATTTCTGTCACTTTAAATGGTCACTACGCGACTTTCAAAATCTCAGAATCGCTACGCTGCTCCCGCTACCCAGTATTGTGCTCGGGATCTGTTATTTTGTTGACGTAGGCTAGCGCAGAAGCCTACAGGAGCGATACAAGGCTCACGCACGACGCAGTCGTTCAGCTTAGTTTCCCTGACGAAGAGCGCATTGATCCGCAAATAACGCTCTTTCACGAAATTACATGGGGGATACGTATCTCGTGGGATACCTGAACAACGGGCTGTAGTGATTGCTTCTACAGACACAGCTGCTGCTATGTCACTGCTACCAACCAAGTATTTTTGACCAGCAGTACAGAGATTTTTGACATCCTATAAACCATAGCCAACTTTAAACCAAGTAAAACTACATTAAAAAACAATTTTTTACTCTTACTTTTAGGGGTGCTGGGTGCTCAAGTACCCCTATATCCCAAAATGAGTGCACAGCTATCTCTAAACAGTCTTACTTTGCTTCAGATGACATGCAGCTCACTAATCCTTGCAGTTATATGGCGAGTATCAAGCAGACTTTAAGGAGGGCTTCTAATTTAAGTTTTGAAGTAATGTGTAACATGCAGAAGAAAATTAGAAGAAAAGTGTTGAGGAAGACTTGGCATGGGAGATGTAGATAGAAAATGGTCTATTCTTCACAGAGAGCTGGAGGTGAATACTGTAATAAAGCTCAATAAATTGTGTGAACCATTCAAGTAAAAACAAATTGATTACTCTGATCTGATTTGAAGTTTTGAAACATGTCGTGCCTTGGCACAGGCAAACAATATCAAGAAGATTTATGTATTTAGTGTGAACTGAAAGCTGCCTTTTAAACAAAATACATTCTTTCTTTCTCGCCCATGGACTCAGGTATGTGCATAGAACAGAATCACTCAGAAGTTTATTAAGAGAGGTGTACAAACTCCTGTGCTCCAAAAGTGATCTGTTAAACTACGCTAAGCTTCTTCTTTCACACCATTCAACCGTTGAGCATTTAGCATTGGAAAGTGAAACCTAGAGAACCGCATCGCTTTCCTGGAGTCTGTGGAGAGCAGCAATTTACGAGTGATTTACGAGGATCGTGTGCACTCTCAGATGGAGCAGAAAGCAGTGTGAACGCTTTCATAAGTAGGCGACTTATGTTTTTGCTCAGTAGGACGTACTCTGTCCTCCCTCTCTCCCAGTTACCCTGAAATCATTAGCATAAATGCTGACTGACTCAAACCCCAACCTGAATAACAGATCTCTTTTGCAGGAAGTGTTCCTTTAAAAGGAGCAGTTACAGAGGAGAGGGAGGAGACAGAGAGAAGGAGATGAGAATGTCTTCACTACTCCTATACTTCACCATGAGCCAGGGTTGGGGTCAGCACACATGGATGTGGACGGCTCTGTACACCTGCCTTCAGACCTCGAGAAAAAGATTTGCAGTCGTAACAAATGAGTGTTCTGATGGAAGCGGAAAAATAAACGAGTGGAGAAACAAAATTACACAGCTCGGGTAAAGCTGGGGGGTGGGGGTTGAGGTGGAGGAGGCTGGGAGGTGTTAGTGGGGTTTGCCAGTTCACACTTATTATGTGCTGCAAGGATGCTGAAGGGGGACCCATTAAAGTTTAACGAGGTCCAGGCCCGCATCTGTAAATGCTGTGCCTCCACCTGGAGCTCCTTCCATCACCTACGGAATGAAACTGACCGATAGCCGTCTGCTGATTAAAAGAAAATGGATGTGTCTGAAAGAAAAAAAAAAAACAACCAAGGCCGACAGCCCGGCCCTGCAAGAACCATCAGTACTGAATGTTCAGTAGAAAAATACTAAATACTGTCAGTAGACAAGTCCTAAACATTGATGGACAGTAGAGAAGTACTTAATACTCATGGACAGTAGAGAAGTACTTATTAATGTCAGTAGACTAGTCCTAAAGGCTGTCTTTCAGTAATGTGTTGTTGGTAGCAACTTACCATCAAAAACTAAACTCCGTAAAAATGGGTGAAGATGAACGCGTACTTCAGAGAAGAGCGGATGACATTATCAGTGACCTCTGACCTCAGAACAGAAAAAACAGACACCCAGGCCAAACAACCTCATTTCATTTGATTGTATTCATAGGATTTTTACTGTACACATAGCATTCAAACATCAGAGTTCCCACATTTCTCGCTGGATTTTTGGATGAATTAGTTCAAAGCAGACCATTAATTACTGAATTACCAAGATTTATATTGTATATTTTGCCATGCCATTACACTTGTTTGTTAATTTGTTTTTATGAATGAAAGCTTTGTAGTTTATCCACATCCTTGATTCCCAGTCATCACCCAATTTTAGCAGTGAATACAAGCTGCTTGAACATGGTCAAAATGGTGTCAAGTTTGGTCTTCAAACGTGTGATCATGTTACCACTGCTTTATTCTGTTTGTCATTACCCAGTTTAACAGCATTACTTAGATGTGTTCCTCTACTAACTGGAGATCTCTTAAATGCTACCAGACAGAAAAAATCTGTACAATACAATTAAATATTGTGGTCAGACAATACAGTACACATATTGACACTGAGATTGCCTTTTCAGATTTTCATCCCACTATCATCTCCACTGAACACGATCATTTCAGTCATTTAAACATTTTTTTAACACAACAGAGCAGAACATCCTCGTGTCTAATCAAACAGACCACAGGGAGCCCAACACATTCATTAAATCACAAACCACAAACTAATATTAATTTTAAAAAAGAACAGATGATTTGATAAATACATTCGAGGATAAATGACTTTCATAAATTCACACAGTAGATGTAAAAGATTTTCTGACTGGGTTCCAACTGCTAAGACGTTAAAGAAAAAGCAAAGATAATACTTTGTTTATTATGGCACTCTTCATTTGATAACAGGTGACGAGGTGTAAAACATCTGCAACAACATAAACAAGAACAACGGAAATAACATAATGTGTGTGTGTGTGTGGTAAGTACTGTAATTATTTACCTTTTTTAAACCGAGGAACGTCTCAAGAGAGCGCAAGAGTGACAAATGGACTCATTAAATAATAACTACCAAACACCGAATACCTCAACGCTTTTGGTATTTTGCCACGTGTCCTGATCCTATAAAGCCCATTTTAGGAGCGACGAGCGAGAGCGGCCAGATGCGGTAATCCACGTGTATAGGGGACACAATTAAAATATTCACCGGGTGAGAACGGAAATGGACTTGAGCTTTTAGGTGGCCTAAACTCTCATGTTAGAACCAGAAACTGCAGATTTGCCGGCAAGCTCCAAAAATAGACACTAAGCGTATTCTTTCGCTTGCTACGACCATTACCGCCGCGGCGCGTTTCTGAAATATCATAATGGAAAGTAAGGCTCAAAACAAGACCGACGAATTCATTTAATCCTCCTGTCATCTGTACACCCGCCTTCTGTCTGTCTGTCTGTGTGGGTTTAGACAGCCAGCTGGTGAAGCGAAGCAAACTAGCTAGTAATGTAGCTTCAAAGCGTTAGACAGAAGTGTAGCAAGTAAATGCTTATTCAAATGTTGAACTAGGTAGCTAAAAGTGTTGAACCGTCTGTAACTGACCACGAAGCTCGCTCATTAGTCCATTTCACACAAAAGAAGGAAAACAAAACAACAAAAACGAGGCAGTAGGGCTAAATATGAAACGGGCCAAAGGTGCCTCAACACACGGACAACGGTCACTCTGTACAGACCATGCGAAAGACCACAGGTACAGCGAGACGACAGTAACAGATGCACAGCAAAAACTACAGCGTAATTAAGCATAAATGGAATAAATAACGAGAAAAACACCAGAATGAAACATGGCTCCACGTTAGTTAAATCATACCGTCCCAGAAAACACGGAAAAGACCTACTCAAGTGATCAGAATCTTGCCTCTACAAATGTGACAGGCTAATCAAAACACGACCGCTAAATGAGAAATATGACATATGATAAAACATTTCACCGTTACATAATACTCGTGTCTAGTGCACTTATAAAAAAATATTAACACTCGTTTGAGAAGTGATGCACACGAACTAATTAAAAATAAAAAAGAACAAATTTCCTTTGTGATATTAAAAAAATAAATAAACGCTACCTTTGATAACCTACCGCTACTTTGGTGTGTGTGTGTGTGTATATATATATATATATAATGGTATAATGTAATGGTATTATATAATACCATTACATTTCCCTTGTTGGTGGCTGTGAGGTAAATGGGAGACAAATCTCATCAGTCTTCAGCCATTCCTGTTAAATAATGAATTCCTCATGAATGAATTCTGCAGCTTTGCCTCTATTTTTCTTCTCTTTCTCTGTCTTTTTTAGTACAGGCGGCTGAACCACAGACAGGAGAGTGACTGGAACTGGGGCCTGAGTGAAGACGGGTTTGCGAAGGTCTTCAGCTTTGGGACCCCGATCCACTCTACGCCATGGCGACGGTGGCAGCAGAGTCGCTGCGTTGCCGTTGCCCGCGGGCGAGCCGTGCGGCGAGGCCGAGCAGGATGCCCGCGGTCACCTCCAGACCATAGGACAGGCAGGCCACAGCCAGGGACCAGCCGAAGGACACGTGCACGTGCGGCGGAAGCTCCGCCCCTTCCAGCCGCCGCAGCTCGTCCAGAGCCTGTTGCGAGTAGCTCGTGTACACGCTCACTCCAGAGAGGGTGAGGAGGCCTGGGGGAACACACAGCACATTTCTGTTTGGTCCTGGCCACGGGGCTTGTGTTTTATTTTTCAAACCAAGTGAACACCAACCCCCCACCATGTTTTCTATCCATCACAGCAATGCTAGTATGGAGCAGGATCTGTTATGAAACCCAGCTTCAAAGACAGATCACTATAATAAAGCATCCACTGTGTATTAGAACCTATACTGCAGGTGTGGACTGTATCATCCAAGGTGCTGTGATTGGTCGTGACCTTTGACCTTGGTCAGAACCCAATCTGAGCAACTCTAATCAACTCTAATAAAGATAATAAAGATAAACATAAATGTCATAACGTAAATATAATCGGAACTGCATTCACAATAAGTAAATGAAATGGACTGAAAATCACAACAATTATTTGAATATTACTACAGATTTATATTTTTCTGGTCTGTTTTTGCCTTGGAACTCCCATGGAAGATATAACAGAGGGTAATAGCACAGAGCCTGCACTCCAGACAGGATAGAGAGCAGACGCCTGTGTGACAGGAAGTGACAGGAAGTGACACGCATAATCAGACCACTGGCAAAAAAAAACATCTAGGTGATGTGACCTTTCGGCCGTACGCACGTGAGGAGATGGAAGGAGTAAAGGTCAAGGCCTTTTCTGGTGAGTTAACACCTGACTCGAGGCCAGATAGTCCTTGTTCTCCAGCAGCTATCACTGTGCAGCTATTAAAATCCTCAGTGAGGATACTGTTTCTGGTTTTTTTTTTTTTCTACACAGAACTATCACCTAGTAGCCTTGAAGACATTAGGTATAACAACCACTGGTTGACTGAGCAGATGAAGTTGGTTCTAAAGAAGTAAAGCACAAGCAAGCAGAGGGAAAGAGAAAGAAAGAGCAGAAGAGAGAGAGAGAGAGAGAGAGAGAACAAAGCAAATAAGTTGGTGAGGATGAGATTCTCCCTAATAGGCCAACTGTTGATTTCATTAAGATAGGATCAGAATACTACAACAGGCAGAAAAACACCAATTTATTGTAGACCAAAAACTCCCAGTACTTCACACGCTTATCGCTCTCTTCATCCATATCCCTTTTCCCAATTTCATATAGATCTCAAATTGGGGACATTTTTTAGAAGTATAGGAGGAATATGTCAACGCAGAGTAATTAGCAATAGCTAGATCTACAAAGATCTAAATGTTCAAAGCATCCATTGCAGTGAGATCGGTATATGTTTGAGTCAAGCCTTTAGTTAGAGCTGTTGGTCTAAGGGAAAGAATGGTTTCAGGCAGCAACGTAAAGCGGTTCTGGAGTAATACGTTATAGGGGAGAAGCTTTGGATTACCTGCAACCTGACTGGAAAAAGAGGGTCTAAGGGTACACTGCATCAAGAGAAGACTCGCCCGGTGAATCACATGCATTAAAAACCAGTCACGGATTGGGAAATAGACGATGATGGATGTGCTGTTACCCTCCTCGTGTTGGAGGAAGTCAATTTGTAATTTATTAACACCAGAATGGCTTGGTTATCAAGGGAGATAGTATGATTGTGGAAGTCTGGTATGTAAATTAAGGGGCTCTTTGTCTAATCCATTTTAAATATCCTTCATGGAAGGACGATGACTAGCAATTAGTCCATGTAAAACTGCAGAGAGCTTTCAGTTAGTGTAGTTATGAGTCTAAAACAAAAAAACAAAAAGGTCTAAAGACTTTTGGACTTCTCCAGCCACTGGTAAGAAACCAGTGTTCCCAGGAGGACCCTGTGTAGGGGGACTCTTTCACCTCAGTAGCTCAGGCCCACATAGAATGAGATGAAAATGTCATGGTCTGCAAACACCCCCAGAGTTTTAGCCCCCGGTGACCAATGGAGTCCACAATAATAATAATAATAATAATAATAATAATAATAATAATAATAATAGAATTTAATTTATAAGCGCCTTTCAGGACAC
>JAOYMR010000001.1:16104206-16123541 GCA_025802075.1 Tenebrosternarchus preto | reverse complement strand
CTTTGTTATTCATTAGACAGATGGGAACCTCTGATAACAGAGGAAGAAAGAAACTCATCAGTGCTAGGCATGTTAATTATTAGAGATATAGGCTTGTTAATTACTAGAGACACAGAGATAGAGTTATTTGTTGAGCCACTGCTTAAACGGTGGTGGTTAAATCAGATCAATCTTTCAAACTTTTGTTGGCCTTGCAAAGAAACGACATTTGGCATTGTTATGTCAGAATTATTCCCACTGTTACTTTGCTTGCTTGCCATTTGGGAAATTGTTAGAAGACAACATCTTGAACAACCCAAGAACACAAAGAGCTGTCATAGATGTCACAATTTCTAGAACAAAACCTTTCTAGAGGAATAGAGGTGCTCAGCCCTTCTCCCCAGCTCTGTGGAGTTTCTGTATAATACATAAATGAACCTCTCTGTGATTTTCAGACATAAAAATTCTGATAAACCGATCCATGTTGCACTATGGACAGATCTTAAGTTTACCTCAGGACGGTTTCTCAGGGGCAGAGCTGTGAATGTACCTAGATGAAATGGATGTGATCCTCTGTTTTAGAGCAGTTCCATTTCAGTGTCTCTCCTCCTCCGCTCTGTAATCTCCATAACTTCAGCTCGACTCTCTGCAGCCTTCTGAGCTCAGGTCAGCTCCGTCACCTTGGCCCACCTTCTCTCGATGGAGCGGTTCTGTTCAAATCTTCTCACCGTCATCCACTGCTGCCTGTGCAAAGAGCTGTTAGGAACAACAGGAGTGAAACTATGAGAAGGAGCTGATGAGCTCTTGCTCTAGACAGCCTGTTTCCGTTATCCTGAAGTGGACTCATTACCATCTGACTGGAGTAGACCTTGATTGTAGCTGAAATTCTTCCTATGGACAGGTCTCGTTCATTTCGTCTACTCCAAACTCCCCTTGTAAGTATCCAACTCACTTTTCAGCTTCAAAAACTCCTCTGTCTTGGATTCTCTGCTTGAACGTTCTCTGTATCTCTTCCACTCTTCCAGGTATTTCTATAAATAGACCAGAAAACTGTCTTCTTACTGTATTATTTTGTGGCATCCATTTCAACATAATCAAACAGGGCAGCCACATATAAAAAAGCACTGAAGGCATCATCAGATTTCTCAGTAAATATATGGGGTTGTTGACATGAAATTTTCACCAGTTGTCAGTAACAACATCAAAGAAATCCACACACACAAAGAAATAAAAACAAAAAAATCCATAAATTATGTGTAATAAATTGGAATGACATAGGGAAAAAGTACTGAACACATAAAGAAAAGGAGGGGCAAAAAACAACTGAAAGCTGTCAGTATTTAGAAAGCAATCCTGCTTCTGTTAGTGTAAATTAATATCAGCTGGTTTAGTCCTAATTGATGGCCTATAAAAAGGTTTATCATTACCAAGGTGACACACAAGACGCATCTTGTGATTTGTGATGGGTAAAAGTGAAGTGCTCTCACAAGACCTTCGCAACCTTATTGTTGCAAAACACACTGGTCGTTCGGGTTACAGATGTATTTCTAAACTTCTGAATGTTCCACTGAGCGCTGTTGGGGCCATTATCTAGAAGTGGAAAAAACTGAATTTCACCATACACTGGCCACCACCAGGTACTCCTCGCAAGATCTCTGACAGAGGAGTCAAAAGAATAATCAGAAGAGTTGTCCAAGAGCCAAGGACCACTTGTAGAGACTGTACCTGGAATTAGCAGGTACAGTTGTAATGCACTCAACCACCATGACCTCTGTTGTTGTACAAAGCGCTATATAAATATATTTTGACTTGACTTCACTTTATTTGGAGGAGAAATGGAACTGCACATCACCCCAGAAACACCAACAGTGAAGCGTGGAGGTGGGAACATCATGATATGGGGCTGTTCCTCAGCATGTGCTACTGGCAGACTTCATATAACTGAAGAAAGGATGACTGGAGAAATGTACCCAGCCATTCTCGAAGAATCTGCTGCCATCTACCAGGATGCTGAAGATGAAAATGGACTCAGTCATCTGTAAAGTTGCCTTGCAAAAACGCCTGTGACAATGACCCCAAACACACAGCCAAAGAAACTCTTGAGTGGCTTCAGAGAAAGAGAATAAAGCTGTTAGACTTGCCCAATCACCTGACTCGAATCCAACTGAAATTCAGTGGAAAGAACTGAAGATCAGAGTTCTTTAGTTTGTGTGGAAAATGAGCCAAAATCACACCTGAACAATGCATGCGACCAGTTTCTCCATTCAGAAGGTGTCTTGAAGCTGTCATTACCAACAAAGGATTTTCTCCTAAGTATTAAATACATTTCAGTAAGCGTTCAATACTTTCCCCCTTTGTCATTCCACGTTATTACACAAAATTTATAGACTTATTTGCTTGGATTTCTTTGTATGTGTGGATTACTTGGTTTGTTTCCCAACATGTGGTGAAAATTTCGTGTCAACAGCCCCATCAGAATATACTTGCTGAGAAATATGTTGATACGTTCAATACTGATTTTCCCTGCTGAAACAGTCATGTTTATAAATGGTACATGAAGTGTTTTTAAATGATATGTGTGTTTCTTTGATTTGTTCTTCATTTAGCTGATGCGAGGTTAAGCCCACAAGGCTCGGACATTAGTTACATTTTTTTTCTATGGATTTGAACGTGGCCCATATAAAATGTTGCGAGACTTGCCATGGAATTTGTGAACAATATATTGTGTACAATATTATAATCAGGGTGCTGTTTATTCATTAAATTGATTATAATTTATCATTTATTTCATCGTTATTGATGTAGTGAAAGCAAAACAGATTATGTGCAATTCATGCAAAGGTCCAGGAAATCACCAACATGCCACATCAGTTAGGAAAGGCAGGGAAGGTACTTTCCACAGTAGAACCAGTTTACCAACCCAAAACATTTATGGGGAAATGAAGCCAAGAAGCCAGAGATACACTGTGAGACAGGAAGTAGCCAAGGGTTTGCGGGGAGACAGGAAGTACCATGTAATAAAGACCACTTGCCTGTTTTTCACCCCTGTATGTACCTATGGACATGACGTCCTGCCCTTTTGCATTTACCCATCATGCACTGCATCCAAACACACTGGTGGTGGGAGTGACAGAAGGCCTCAGCTTGCTCTTCTCCCGCAGCTGCACAGAAACTTCGAATCATCTTGTGCTTCTCAGAGGCAGGAGACTGACAGTGAGGCAGGGAGGTGAGGTTCACAGCAAGAGGCAAGACACACCAGGCATGACCTGACGGCTTCAAACTTCTTCTCCACTACCCGCATCACATGTCACCCCTGTGGTGGAGTAGGAGCCCTGCATTCTTTAGTCTCTCCAACATTTTAACTTTGTACTCTTGTACAGAACAGGCCTTTGTGAGAAGGTCCTCCAGCGCTGTGGGCAGCTGTAGACTTCCCAGTGGTGGTCGTGATCCTGTTCCCATTAATAACGGATGTGTCCCACGCAGGGAATGTGTCTCTTAGCACAGGGAATGGTCACTCCAGCAGATCCAGATCTAGACAGTCGAAGGAATCCTGACCACAATTCCCAGCTTTTGCCATTACACACACACTCTCTCTTCCTCTCTCTCTCTCACACACACACACACACAAACGCACTTTCACAGATACAGACCAGCAGCACAAGACAATTTACACCTGACCGGAAATCAGAACATTTAAAGAATTATTCATTATGCACACATCTTTCTGCTTCTATTCCTGACTCCTACACAGCTGAAACTCTATGTTCTCACTGCTACACTGATAATTGAGCTCTTATAATGTTTATTTAGGTGCAGATAGGCTTATAATTCAAACACAGTTTTTTTTTGTTCCTGTTGGACTCTTTGTACCTAGACAACAATGGCATAATCATCACCTTCTCCTACCAACAGCACCCAAACACACTCTCTCTGCACAGCAGGATAACAATGGTTGCATTTCCTCTGATCAGGGTATGACCTAAATACTGCATGTAGCTGAGGCAGTGTTAGCCTGTGGGCCATTATTCACTGCAAGCTGACAGGCACTATGCCTGAGAGGCTGCTAAATGTATCAAATCTTTTACCGAGGTGTAAAATAAAGCAGAAATTGCCTGTGGTTTTGGGTGTGTATGTGTTTGTGTGTGTGTGTGTGTGTTATGTGTGTGAGCATTGATATGTGGATTTACAGGGTCAGTAGCGGCAGGTTTGCTGACAGAAAAGCAGCTCGGGGTGCTGCTGAGTGCACACGCTGAGTGATGAAGTCCTGGTGTTCCTTCCACGTCCAGCAGAGGGCTCCAGCTTCACACACGCAAAGCCAGAAGCATTATGATGCACAACCAAATAACTACTGCAGATCAAATGCAAGGAGTCTGTGAGACTTGTACTTACATAAGCAGTAAGAACACTACTGTATATGAAAAGTGCACAAATTAATTTCTACCCTTGTGTAATTCAACATAAATTATCATTCCATGACCATTGATGATCTCATTATTCTTAATTATCTTTCCACTCTTCTTTTGCCCTGCAAGCAAAAGAAAATAACATAATTATCTTTGAGATGATTTCCCCAGATTGAGATGATTTCCCCAGGTATTTGGCATGACTTTAAAAAATTGAATTTTCAAGACATTTGTCTACTTGAGTCAATTTCGAGTGTCAACTGATATGAGATGACATTTAACCCCGTGTGTTAGAAGAGTTTTAATTTGAATTAAAATTGTGGTGCCACAGTAAACCAAGTAACAGTATTCGTATGTATTTCATACAGGATTTTGCAAAACTGCTCTAATGCCCTGCAGTTTTAGATCCTAATGTGCATTTAATGTTGACATGTGGATCCTCAAGTAAATTTCAACTACTTGTAGTGGGACAAAAAAGTCAAAGTGGCTTTTTACAGCAAATGTGGTTACAAAGCAGCATTACAAACGCATTGGTCCCTAATGAGCAAGTCAAATCTACTTGTGTGTACAGAGGACAGAGGTTCTCAAACACAGTCCAGTCTCCAGTGTCCTGGCCCCAGGGGCCCCAGGGGCCCCAGCTCTAAGGCAGTTGATTTTGCTGATTATTCTGCAGATTTCTACTCATGATCACCTGCCTGCAGTGTGATGGAAGCTGGAACACTATTCATGAACTGAATGAGGTTCCCCAAGGAAATGTTCTGGACTTAAATATACATTAAAGTGACGTGCAGCTGAAGCTGGCTTTGGCTTGTAGTCCACCCAGTAGAGCAGGTAGAGTGTGGTGCTACTAACAGCAGTGTCATTGGTTTGATTCCCACAGAGATCATATACTGATAAATATGTAAGTTGCTCTGGATAAGTCTGCTAAATGCAAATGTTTGTCCAGCAGAGGGCAGTAAGTTGTACTGCTGTAATTCTTGAAACCTCATTAAAAATATTGATAAATAATGAAATCCAAACCAACTCACATATTGCCAATGGTAATCAAAAAATGCAAACAAAAGGTCTTTGTGAATGGTTGGCTTGAAGAATTTCATATGTTCTGCAAAATTGTTTTAATCAGAATTAATCAACAGATAAATCACAAGTGAAAAGTCTATATTGTTGTTAGTTATACAGGAGAGCTATTGATAAAAAAAAATCTAAAAAAATGTCACATTTCTTTGAGCAGCTGGAAATCACTCGCACAGACACAGACACTTCAGGACTTTTATCACAGCCCAAATTAACTATAGAAGTTGCAAGGGGTCAAACAAATGGATATTGGATTTTTTTAAAGTGAAAAAATAGAAGACTCAGAGTTTTAATGGACCTGCTCCATCATCAGTCTTTTCTGGTCTAATGCATTTCCACTTATATATATTCTTTCTTTCTTTTTGAACAACTTCACTGAGCAGGACGTGCAAAACCAGGTCTACTTAGAGCTGTACACCCACCTACAGATTGTCCTCAAATGCAATTTCAAAATAACAGTAACAGTAACTACCCAATTAACAGTGCGAGTGTTGTTTTTACAGAATATTTTGCGTTTTTTGTATCTGTGTGTCCTCAGCAGCTCTTGGGGTTCAGTACTCCCACAGAGAGGCGGCATCCACTTGAGCCGCATCACACTTCAGCGCGCCGCCGGGGTCGCCGCGGAGACAGAGGCCGTTCTTTGCTCTGATGGCCATGCGTCCGAGTTCCTGGAGCTCCAGGGTGAAGTCCTCGGGCTCGTCCCCGTCCGAGCACACCAGGCCGCTGCTGGATACGTACCAGAACTTTCCGTCTCCACCTGCAGACGGAAATCGCGTAACAAACTGTGTGTTTTTAAAGAGAAGGCCAATGCCCGAGATGACATAAAGGAGTAATATCTCGGCACACGCGGTTACCGTGGTTACCAAAGGCAGGCAGAAGCATCTCGTGTGTTGAGGAGAAAGCTTACTTTTGACGTGATATGCTCCGCCGCTGAAGAGCAAGGAGAAGATGTCGTACGTGGCGCGGTTGACGACCAGCGTGTTGGAACTCCTGTGGTGACACACGTAGCCGTTCTCGCCGCGCAGGATGAGTATGGGCCGGTTAATCAGCTTCAGCTGGAAGAGCTCGCTGTCGCCTGGTGGAGACCAGAGCGTGTGGGTCAGACTGCCTTAAAGGCACAGCAGCAGGTCAAAAACCGCCTTTAGGGTTGTGGCAACAGCAATAGCATAGGAACAAGACAAAGGCCAAAGGCCGGGGGGAAGGGAGGTCTTTGTCCTGGCTCCATGCACTCACCCACAGCATCACCGACTGCTGCCAGCTGTCCGTTTCCTTTGGTGGAGATGTACTTTCCGTTACTCGCCTTCAGAGCGACTGCACGGCCAAGCCATTCGATGAGGAACATTGCGTTGGCCTCACTGTTGGTCAGAGAGAGGACATCGCATCAGATCTAGAGACACTTAAAAAAGGTGTGGAACACATAACGGCAACAAACCCACTTTCACGTCTCTGTAATCCCTCTCTCGTGTCTGAGATAGATCAGAGATGGTGACTGTGTAAGGAGCCTGAGTTTTAAATAGCTCAGAGAGGTGTGAGTAAGGAGCCAGTGGTTTAAATAGCTGAATGGTTTGTGCAAGGAACCTGTGTTTTAAATAGTTCAGAGAGGTGTGTGTAAGGAACGTGTGTTTTACATTTCTGTGGCTGTGCACTGGATGCCTCCATTACTAACGAGTGTCCAGTAATTGCCCTCGTTAGTTCTAAACATGCATTTCCTCGTCTCCTTATCAATTTCCATCTGAAAAGTCTCCAGGTCTGTTTCCATGTCCTGATTGGCCAAGATGTCGACACCTGGAGAGAAAATAGGAAACATTTGTCTGATTACCGTCACTGGTTAGTGGCACGAACTAAGGAAGCTGAAATTACCTCCGTTCTGGGGAGTCACAGTGATAAACACAGGGCTGTTCCAGGCACAATTCAATTTTTATTTTCCAACATGTTCAGTCCTGATTAATACTTTGTGTTTGTGCGATACAGAGAGGGCTTGTTTTTGGACAGAACTGTAAGTTCATAGGCTCACATAGACCTCAGTCAGAGGAAACCCCCTAATGCGATATGGTGACTATTAATTTTTAAAAGGTATTGGGGGAGTGGTTAGCGTGATCTCATTTGCATGTAAACCCACCAACTGCATATAAACCCATCCATTCATAATTAGTACCATCAGCACTGTGGGGGGATTCTCTTTTAGACTGAGCGTTATGATGGTGTTTTAAAGCAGGCCTTTTTGCTTACAGCATTCAGGTGAAAACTTTCAAAAAAAACTTTTCAAAAAAACTTGAAAGGACATCTGCGATCATTTTTGGAATGTCCAATCACTTGAACGATAATCTCTGAACGTCATCTCTGAACTATCAAACATGCCCTCATCCATTGTGTTTTTTAAACCTCACTCCTAACCGCGACTTGGCCACCTAGTACTGCGGTTCGACCGCTAATGGCTCCGTGTGTCTCTTTCACGCTCGCTCTGTGGTTTAAACGACTGTGCCATGCTAGTCCTGTTAGCATGGGCCAGACTGTGAACGCTGAGGTACACGCGAGACTCCCAGGAACACTACCCAGCAGCACGCTAGCCTGGTCCCGGCCTCCGGTGTGGGTCGTTTGCCCGCTGTTGTATTTTCTCCTTGTGGTGCAATGCAAATAAGTGACGGAGGATTGCAATTAGAATAAAGTGAGCCTGAGTAAGAAACAAACTGTGGTCCAGTAAAAATTATTTCAGTCGTTGCAGTGTGTCACAATTAACGCCATTTTCTTTTGCACTGTGCGATAACATTTGGTTCCATTACTCGTGGGATCAGAAATGTTCCGGAGAGCAATTGTGAAGAGGTCATTTTCATAATGTCTCTGAGTAGCTTCTCCAGCTCAACAGGTGTTGGCTGAATTAATTCAATTCAATTTCAGTTCATATTTTGATGCTTCGGTGATAATTATCCTACGACAGCTATCGCTATTCTCTGTACTTACGTCAGGATGTGGAAATGGGAAACAAACAATTCTACACCCACTTAAGGAAATAAAAGGTTAAAGTTGAGCAATGACTTCATCCTTTTTCCAGTTAGAGGCATAATAAAGTAAGGTCTGGATTTTTGCAACCATGAAATGTAGACCAGTTTCCATGGGTTTGACCTCGTTCTTTGGTTGTGCCTAAGATAACCAGAGGATAGTCTCACCATTACATTACACTGACTGAGACTTTAATCCAAAGCAATTTACAATTGTGACCGAATCTTGAGCAAATAAGGGTTAAGGGCTTTTGCTTACGGGCAGAAGTTGGAGTTGAACTAGACTCTAAAACTCCATGTCCACACTCCTCATTCTTACTCAGTGAGTTAAGGACTGGCATTGGACTGATGACTTCACCTGCAGCTTTCCTGCTGGTTGCTATAATATTCCTTTTTGTTTAAGGAAATGCTATTTTTTAAATTTAGTTTATGGAATCTAACTTCTTAACCTTCTGGGAATGTTTTTTTTTAATGTGTAAACAACTTTGCAAACTGATTCTACAACCTGAGAACTTTTTATCAAGAGCATAAAACGGTTTAAGGATGTTTCATTCCCATTCAAAACATATCCTCTTATCTTTGTGTGGATCTTCCCATAATCCTCCTGGAGCGTCCAGATGAGCAGATTGCTTGGCAATTTTCCTTCTGATCTCATATGAGATCTCTTTGGCATAATTTTTTGTTTAGTGAGCACCAGCATAGGTTCAAAGAAGGGTTTCAATTAGATATTTAAAATTACATCTTGGCATAACTTCCATCATCACTGTAGAAACAGTGGTCTACCAAATGTCTCATCTCCTCACGCTCCTCACAGAGGCTACCGAATAGCCTACCAAACATCTATTCACAGGTGTCCTATTAGACATGCTTAAAATAAAGAAACTTTTTCTGGCTTAAAACATGTATTAGAGGAAAAATAGAAATATAGTTTTTGAGAAAGAACTCAGAAATGTGGCAAATCATAACTAGACTGCTGTAAATCTTGGGCAGTGTAGTGTGGCTCTGTTTCTTGCTTTTTGTGGATAAACCACTCTGTGGTTTAAATAACACAACCATTAAATCCTGCTAGCATGGGCCAGACTGTGAAGGTTGGTCCACAGTAAACACCCACAGTATTGATCAATAGCACTCATTCATAATGGCCACATCAAAGTGCTTTGTTCTGTAGTTCACAGTTCACAATAACAGAACCTGTAATCTAAGAAAAGTGGAACTAGAAAACACCGTCTGTTTTGGGGAAAACGCAGCCACAGAAGATTCTAAAGCAATTTAGACCTAGAGAGCCTAATTTCATGTCTGCAGAAAGGCAGGACTCAGGTGTTTACCTTGACGGATGGAAACGTATCTTTTGTTGGCTGCCTGGAGCACCACTTGGGGGTGGCTTTCCTCCAGATCGAACAGCTCGTCTTTGCCTGGCTTTGTACACCTCCCTGACTTCAGGGTACCCGTCGGCCCCGCCGGGGCGAGGTACCGGCCCTCTGCATCCTTGAATGCCAGCTTGCCCAACCTGATCTCCAGTGTGAAACCCGCTCGCGGCTCATACTCCTTCAGCAGCTCACCCCCGCTGCTCAGGAAGCAATTGTTGCAGGTCTTCAGGCAGTACTTCCCGTCCACATAGACCAGGGTTACCAAGGAGTCCACGCCCCAGGGGATGTCGCTGTCCACCGAGATCTCGCCACCCGTGGCGGTTAGGCGGGCGTAGCGTTTGCGGGCCACGCTCAGCAGGCTGGCCTGAGGATGGAGGGCCAGGTGGATGGCCCAGAGTTCGGCCTCACCAGCAACCTGGGCAAAGCAGGACAGGAAGTCCTCAGAGCCGCCGAAGTAGCGGCGGTGGGGCTCGGACAGCAAGGCCCAGCGGCCGTCCGGCTGCGTCACGATCAGGAAGCGGCAGTCGGCTTCGGGCACCTCGGCCGAACAGCTCACCCTGCCGTCCTTGTCCGCTGCCAGGTAGCGGCCCAGGTGACTGCGCAGGAAGACGGCCTGGCCGTCCTGCTCGTCCTGCTCCAGCATCCAGAGCTGCTTCTTTTTCATGCTGGTGCTGGACGCGTTCACCTTAAAGCCAAAAGTCTCGGCCGTGAGGTAACGGCTTTCATGGTTGATGAGCCCAAACTGAAGTTTTAAAGCTTTGTTTACTTCATTCGTGGCCATTTTTCTAGGCGTATTATAGTTTGGTGAACTCTTTTAAACCGATAAAATCCTGTCCTGTTGCAGCTTGTCTGATCTCAGACTAATCCTGTCCTCTTTTCCTTAATGGGAATCACCTGCCTGCTGTTTTTTCTGGAAGCTTTTGGAGTTCCTCTCACTTTGCCCATGGGAGCCGAGAGCGATGGCCTCGTTAAGTCTCTGCTCTGTTCTCCCTAATCAGCCTGGACTAAACTCTGCAGGGCTTTGCTCTCCACTCGAGCAGATCTCTGACGTCACAACCCGCTCTGACCACTCCTACATCTCCCTCCACTCACCTGCATCTTGTCTTATGTTGTTCTCTTCCTACGTCCCCTCTTACCAGCTGACTTCTGTTCGTTTTGTTTCTCCTGTTTTGCATGATGTGGGTTTTGGGTCCCTTATGCTACGACAAAGGTCCCTTGGACCAAGTAGTCATTTCATGTCACTTCCTCCTTTAACACGACCAGGCAAAAGATTTACCACATTAAAAATCACCTGATTTTCAACATTTCAGAATACAGATTTTGTGGATATGGATTTATGCCCTTTGTTAACACACACACACACACACACACACACGTTTACTTTTGTCAGAAGGTTTTGGTTTTTCCTTCAGATGTCCCATATTTACATCCACTTTGACTGCTTTGACATTTTCCTTGGCAGGAAGAATCTTTCTTGCCATATATGTCAGTGTCTCCGCAGGAGGTTTGTGCTTTGCCTGCATCCTTATTTGCCAAGCAAATCTGGGTCTTTAAGTCGCTAAGACAGAAAAGAAAGGAAATGAAATCCCTCGCCAAGACCACACCCATCTCACCGCTACGCCACAAATATCACAGACTTCACCCTTTAGAGTTTCTGCTGGTAACAAAGGAACCTTAAGGAAATCCCAAAATCACAAGCCTCATTTCTGAAAAAAGACAGCAAGCAACCTACCCACCTGTCAAATGTTAGGTGTGTTCAGGTGTCAGGGGAACTTTCCCAGGATTGACGTGCTCTTTAGAGGATAGCGGGAGAGGAGGTGAAGCAGCTGCCGAAATCCCAGGCCCCCCTGGGAGTCTTATTTCTTAACACTCCGCCAGATGTTGTGTACGGCTGTCATCTGACCTCAGGGTCAACATACTTACCATGGCCTTCCATTGAATGACCTTTCACGACTACCTCAGGGCTCATAACACAATAATGCTACATTATATTTTCTTGCGCCTTTCTATGAACTGAAAGACCGATCACAGATAGAGGGTGTGGGAGGAGGTTCATAAAAGCACCCTAGACAACACATAAGAACGTACATTAAAAAAGAGAAGAGACAGTCCATGAGTAGGCCTGTGTGAACCAATGAGTGCTGAGGTGAAATTGAAACCGCCCTAATAGTTTGAACTTGGGTGTGTTGGAGAGCCCGAAATCCATCAGTGAGTCACAATCTTGGTATTATGTGCCATGTGATATAATAATTCATACAGAATGTCCATCCATGCTATCATTAATACTACCATCCATAATACAGTTCATAGTGCTGTTCATACCGACACCCATAATGCCACAGATGCAGCTATCCATACCGGCAGCTATGGATTCATACTGCCATTCATAATTCAGTTCACACCGTGTTCCATATTTCCATATATGGCAATCCATGCTGCCATTAACAGTGGCATTAATATGGCTATTTCAGTAATTTGAAGGTTGTATCAGCAACGTGAAACCAAAAGTCTTCACCTTATTTAGGGTGTAGTTTTAGCAATACTTCTATCCTCTTCTTGCTAAAGTATATTATTTCTTTTCTCAGTGTAACATATGTGAATGTTATATATTTTTTATTTTTTTGCCCAGTAACAAATGTTTGTAGAATAAATTCTAAAATTACTGAGCCACACATTCCTTTCATCCATTTATAAAGAGATTATTTACATAACTGAGGTAAATATAACTTATTTTTTCATCTCCTTGCGAGGTAATGGGTTTCTGCTTTCTGTAGATTTGCAGGCTGAGAGACCACCATCACAGGTTTTACTCACTAGAACTCCAAATATCACCTAATATTCAAACATTCTTTTACATTTGATCAAATAGTTCATAATACAGACACCGATAGTTGATAAAAGTAATAATTTAGCAGGCAAAACAAACATTTCTGAACTACATCACATTTATGAGCCATGCATACCATTGTGTTTATTCATAATGTACTTTAGCCTATTTAACATATATAAATCATATGTATATAACCTATTGCAGCCTATATGACACATATAAATTATGTGTATACACAAGTTTATTCATAACCTACTACAGCCTACAAATATAAACCATGTTTATGCATACTTATGTTTATTCATAACCTACTACAGCCTATAAATATAAACCATGTTTATGCATACTTATGTTTATTCATAACCTATTACAGCCTATAAATATAAACCATGTTTATGCATACTTATGTTTATTCATAACCTACAATAGCCTAAATAGCAAGGAAGCGGGACTCCCCTAGTCTCATTTGACCACTTTGTCATTTACTCGATCGTGGCCACATCTGGTAATCAGCAGGACCGATAAGATGCGGAGGTGTTATTGTTCGCATTACCGGTGACATAACGTCTGGAACACACAGGAACTGGTATTATTAGACATATTAGGTTTTCTCCGAGTAGAACATCGTCATAATAAATCACCGGAGGACTTAGGCAAGCTAAGGTGTCCGCATGGAGAGGAGACAGAAGTGTGAATTTGAGCAGATAAGTGCTTTCCGTTTGCTCTGCGCGCTCTGTGCTGTCTTTAAATACAGGATCGGTTAAGTCTGACTTGACTTCGTTAAGGACTTAAAATGCCATATGGGCATTGTGTGTCTGTTTTAAGGAATAAGGCAGTCATTCTTAATCAAGAAAAAACAGGCTTCATAAACAAATGAGAAAAGTTTCATAAATTGACAATTTATTTTCGGATATTTCGTCTAATGTAAAGATTTGTTTCGACCTCTAGTGGTTCAACACTGCTATTGCAGCCTAAGAAAAGAGTCCGTGGCTCCAGCTGATACCATCCTTTGTATGTTAATATAACGATAATCTTTTGGTCATTAAAATTATACTGAACAATTCAGGTCACTGTTCAGGTACAAAGCACATGCATCAGAATGTCATAATCGAGGTTTTATATGACTCGTTCATGGATGGAACATTCTGAGTGCAGGCGTGCCATCAAACACGCCACTGTTTTACAGTGACCTCTGCCAGGCCAATGAGAAACAACCCATCTTTCTCGACCACGCCCACCATTCACGGCCACGCCCCCTCTCACCTGAATGACTGCGGACCACATCCAGCCCCAGACTGTTCGGAATGCTCAGTGGGTCTCCACACACCTCACGTAGGGTCTCGATCAATGGCAAGAGCTTCAAATGTTCATGATCGCAGGCGCGAATTGATATTCTGAGCCAGACGAACGGATAATTGGCACCACCCCCGTAAAAATGAAGCAGCAGTTGTGTGTGATGGTTATTTAGTTGATGTGGTTACATGCAGTTGAGGAGCATGTAGCTGTGAGGGTTAGCATTACATAGGGTTATGTTAAGGTTAGGGCTATATAGAGCTATAATAAGGCTATGGTTATACAGGGCTATATTAATGTTAGGGTTATACAGGGCTATATTAATGTTAGAGTTTTATTAGGGTTAAGGTTATGTTATGGTTATGGTCTTCATAACCAGAGTTTTCATTCTGTGAGACTTGAGAAAGCCACGCGACTAAAGACCGCATCGAGGACGAGGCAAGGACAAGGCACACTTGTTGCACAGAATGAATTAATCACGACAAAACTCTCCCAGAGAGCTCAGCTGAGGGAACCATAACGAAACAGTTGACAGGGAGCCGCACTGTTTTGGCTCGCTTTGTGTGGGCCGTAGAACGTCGAACGTCTGATGTGACCTGCAGTCAAACAGCACTGACTGGAGCAAATGTTTGATTAACTGAAAGCAGAGCGCACACCTACATAAATACATGCTATCAGAGGCTTTTGAACTCAGCATGAAAATATTTACTTGAGGTACTCAAAAGGGTTGTTTGCTACAGTTGGTGCAGAAATTACATTTGCAAAGTGCTGCATGTTGATCCAACAAAGTGACTTTCAAAGATCTACTGTAAAAGACAAAGAAATAACTAGACACCATATGTGAAACCATGATCAACAATGTTTTAGGAAGACGATTTGATAAGATATAAGCATAGGGAAACTTTACATACCAACAATACTAAACCAGGGCTATGAAGAGGACTGAGGAAGACACAAACGAGATTCCTGATGGGGGTTGGAGATGGGAGAAGGGCCAAATTACAGGTCAGGCCCTGCTCTGTGAAGTCTTTTTCTCATCTCATCTTGTTCTCATCTAGTCCCACGGCTGTGCATGTTTGTGGTCTCACCAAGATAAAAGTGGTCATGTGACATTGGTTACTTTGGTGCTATCCAAACAAAACTAGTCAAATGTTAGTCAGGACCGTAAATCAATGTCGTGCAATGTTTGAGATCCTGCGATTGTTGGCCTAAGGTGGGGTGATTCCAGTATGTGGTTAAGTTTGATTGGTCATTGCCAGCAAACCCTGGCCAAGATAAGATTGAAGGAAGTGTGTGCTGAGGGTTAGTGGGTGTTTGGAGTGTAGCTGAGGTAGAGCTGTTGGACTGAGAAATCAGGTTTGGATTGTTCTCTCTACCCATCAAGCAGATTTGTTAATTATAATTAGACAAAGTATTAAGTTTTACATACATTAAACCTTTGCCCACACCCATTTCCATACTTGGTTGTACGTAAGCAGGGTTTTCCTGAGACCCCCAGGAAAGAAACATGCACTGAAAATAAAAGGGCTCTTTTAAATATCTGGACGTCTGTAAACTGTAAAATCTGGACACCTATAAAGCCGTTTTGTGAGAACCTGTGTTGTAAACAGCGCAAAATAAATAAACTTTGACTTGACTCTTTTACAGTCTGAAATGACAACACCAGACCCGAAATCAGATATCACTGAAACAGATGCCAAGTTAAGTCCTGGAGAGCCTTCAAGAAAATAAATGGTACCTTGGAGGA
Source organism: Tenebrosternarchus preto (assembly GCA_025802075.1). Lineage (NCBI taxonomy): Eukaryota > Metazoa > Chordata > Actinopteri > Gymnotiformes > Apteronotidae > Tenebrosternarchus > Tenebrosternarchus preto. The sequence continues at coordinate 16,107,852 of JAOYMR010000001.1, read as the reverse complement.
GCATGCTGAGAATATACTGCTGTTGATCTCCCTCCAGATGATGGGAGAAGGTAGCATGTCCCTCATCATGGCCTGTAGTGCAGGAGAAAAAAAAGATTCTGGTGGTCTTTGATTGTGCTTCAATACTCTGCATCTCTAAACTCAGAGATGGTAGACAGCACAGACCTCATAAATACACACCTTAGTGTAATTTTAAGATTACATCAAGAACCTGCGATATCGACAGCGGACTTTGATAAATGTCCTACTGTCCTATCTCAGTTGCAGTATCCTTTCAATCATGCATCTGCAAATTGCTACATTACTTCCAACCAACCAATAAGGCTGCTCGATAAATATTCCACCCACACAGACACTCAGACATCCAGTGTTTTCACATTCATTGTTTGATGGCACTTAAATACAATTTAACACACCAACACAGGATGATGGAAATTTTTTTTTTCATAGGGAGTTCTTTTTGGTGTCTTCTTTGCCAGTTAGGCTCTCATGTAGGTGGCTGATGTCAGCAAAGGCATCAGATTAAGACGTTTTGAACCCCATCCGGAACAACTTTTACATTAACGCCTTCCTCAAATCTGCTTCTAGTAAGGATGAATCAATCTCCCTGACACTGGAACTTGACATACGATTACAAAATGCTTTAGCAATTTTCGATCTGTCCTGGCTTCAATTCATAAAAAAAAAAATAGATAGCCAAATATAAAAGACCCAATAATGGGACAGAAATAAACTCCTAGCAGAAATAGCAGTGCTAGGAATAGTTAGCATAGCTTAACTTAGTCAGTTCTATGTATTCAAAAATGTCTGAAGGTACCTGCTGATGTTAACAAAAATAACCTCTTTCCAGGGCTTTCTTTATGAATGTTTGCATAAACAGTATTTACATGTGTATTTACAGTATAAATGCATTTTAATAGCATCTCACTAAAACCTGCCATACCTGACATAGCACACACAGAGTACAAGGACTCTGGTACAGCCAGTTAAGTGACATAGCGCAACAGAAGTACTAACAGTGGTGAACTGAAACATATAACTGGCTGTAAACTATACCTGGTCCATCTGTATCTGCACCTAATCAAGTGCTCACTCAGTACAGATTACTTGTATATTGAATTTAAAGGTCAGTTAACCACTTATAATCATATCTTCAAGTGGAAATGATAATATTATATATATATATATATGATGGTTAAATAATGAATGAATAATGTAAAAGCAATAAATTGTAATATATCATTATTAAATTTAACTGTTAATGTAAAGTTATTAAATTATGTAAATGATTTCTGTCACTGAAATCTTGTAGGGCTGTAAAACCCTAACTGTCTTTGTGTAAAATAGTGCCTTTCCCCATTATCCATTTGGTATCTCTACTTATCATGTAATGCGTCGATAATTATGACATATTTCTGAGACATATTTTCTTTATCACACTTCAGAGGTATCCGTGTGTGTGGAATGTAGGGGGCCTTTATTCATGAGACACCATGTCACATTAAAAACTGTTTTATTGCAAATCACGTCAATTATGGAAGAACGGACCAATCACCTCATGCTGGGGGAGGGACAAGAGACCTCATAGGGTAACGCTATAGTAATGGTTACTGAGAATGTGATGGGACTCATACATCTCCCCATCAGGCCTGGAGCAACGATAACTTAGTGCTGATGAATTAAAGGCAACGGCTTTGGTTCGCTCCCTTTTGAACGCAGTGTGTGTTACCATGGAGCCACGGAGTTTCTCAATCCCATCCATAAGCACATGAGTTTGGCCCTTATCCACATCCTGGCACACCTGCACCATGTGTTCACTACTGATAACAGGGAAGGGGGGGGGGGGGCACCAGGAGAGGATAAATACGAGTGGTTAGCCCTAAATACTGGATTACAAAATACAACCTAACAAAAATACTTTATCATAAGTAAAGAGAACAGGATCCTATATAAAAGAACAGCATTCTTGCCCACTGCTGTACTCTATTATTTTTCAGTACTCATATAGAATCTCTCTGTATTTAGATGCAGTAATTCTTTCTGTGTGCTCAACCCACTGACTTGTTTTTCATTTGGTCTCTTTCCCACAGAACACTTCAAAGTCCTTTCGGTAGGCAAGATGCCAGTTAACAGCCATGCGTTTCATGCAGTTTGGAATTCTTCCCACTCTGGAATTCTGGGATAAGAGGAGTTGAATGTATTCCAAAATTAAAATTACCTGTAGATAAAGTACAAAATAAAATAAAATAAAATATAACTCAATGATTTCTAGGTCTCCAATATCCAGAAGACTGGGATACCTGAATGGAGCCACTCTCCTGCTCCACCTTGGCCTGTTGCTCCACCAGCCAACACGTCTGCCAGATCCCTGTTCTCTGAGCCTCTTCCCTGGGTTGCTCAGGTTAACCTCAACCACAAAATACACTGCAATAAACCTGTGTAAAAGCTACCCATTATAACTGTAATGTTTAATTTATGATTTGCCTTTCCCAAGCCCAATTGGGGCTGTACAGTATAAAAGAAAAGAGAAAAAAACAAGGAAATAAAACAAACAATGTAAAACGCACACAGACATTCTCACGTTCATGTGAGTCAAAGAGTTTTCCTCGATTGCTAGCACATTGTTATCGAACACTGCAAAACGTTATTCTCAGACACCGAAGGTCAGGTTTCTCTTTCCTGCGTTACTGATGGAAAACTTCAAACGCGAACGTCTGCCGCTCCACCCCGAGGTGGCCTGTCAATCACCGCCAATCAACGGACCACGCCCCTCGCATGCCTTTGCAATACCACATTCTGCATCCATTGACTAGATTCCTTCCGTACATCTACTCCGAGGTACCCTCTCTTTGTGAAGTGACGTTTTCCCTATGTGTGTTAATGTTTACTCTGGTTCTGAAGCGTTTTTGCCTGCTCTTCCTCGTTTCGTCTTTCTGAATTGCGTGTCGGTAATTCTGCTTTTAGCCCAACACACGCCTTTCGACTGGCCCTCCTTGTTCTGCTCATCATGACGCCAAACCGAGTGCTCGTTACAAAATTACTTCACACAGTATTTTGTCTCTCATCACAATTTTCATGACTGACTCTCATGCCAAAGTTTAGTAAATTTACGACAGAAACTACAAGAATTTGGTAGTGAGAGCAACCTCAGATGGACAAACATGAAATAATTTCCATACTTCTGTGTCAGTGCTAGGAAATTAGACAAATGAAGAATGAACATTTTCATTCTTTATATAGGACACAATGTAAAGAACCAGAGTTTATTTTACAAAAGGATTTATAGCTTTGTGCTCACGTGTATACATACATAGAGATAGGGAATGAACACCTGAACCGTGTTAGAGGTAAAGGGTGAGGAGTGGGTGGAGTTAGAGGAAGAAGATGAACTGGAGCAGTGTTAGAAGTAGGGTTTGTGGAGTGGGTGGAGATAGAGGTAGAGGATGAGGATGAGGAGGTGTAAGATGAAGGCTTCATCCAATGAGTATTCAAATGAAAATCAACCAGCACTTGTCGAAAATGTCGTCAACCTTGATCTGAGTACGAGAGGCCGGTCAAATAACTGCCGTTGTTGTGCCGAATTCCGACTCCCCGGCAGAATTCCACTCCCCTCGCGTGCACACGCATATAGACGCTACAGATGATA
>JAOYMR010000001.1:16079019-16097654 GCA_025802075.1 Tenebrosternarchus preto | reverse complement strand
TATCATCTGTAGCGTCTATATGCGCGTGCACGCGAGGGGAGTGGAATTCTGCCGGGGAGTCGGAATTCGGCACAACACCTTCATCAATCCATTCCACTTAACCTCCTATTTCACATAAATGCAACTTGTTGTGGCATGATCGCCTGAGCTGGTTATGGTAATCTGTTGGATGTACATAGACAGCAATAATTCAAAGTGTTCTCTGCAGACATCGATACACAGAAAGGAAACAGAGTTTGAAATACGAAGAATTCACAGTTCAGCCATAAATAATCGCTCGCGTAATCGCATATTTTGTTTTCTCTAGACTATGGCTGTAATCTACACATCAGAATATTCTTTGTTAAAAAACGTAGTTTACTGTAGAAATTCACATAAGCATTTCAGGCATTTTGATTGGATATTTTACTTGGGGGAAAATGTTTCTCTCTTTCGCTCTCATTCCACACATCACTGACATAACCATTATAGATCAGCAGATGAAACTATTTATTCCTGTCTGAAGTGAGCTATTTTAACCACTAGGTGGCACTAGAGTCCGCAAATCTCAATGCAGAAAAACCAGCCTCCACCAAGAGAATCAATGGCTTGATTGAATGGTAAGCGAGGTTAAGATAGGAGAGAATTGGACTTCGAACAAGTGGCAAGTAAAAACATTATGTAAATCACTAATGTGAACTCGCGTGTCTAAGAATACATTTTCAAATCTGTTATCTGGAATAAAAATGATTTGTACAACAGTCTGAACTATGAGTGTAGACTTAATAGACTATCAAAACATTTTGGAGTACCGTACAACAGTTAAAAGCTAGTGATGCTAAAATTTGTCCTGTTCCACACTGGTCCTGATCTGGAATGAAGAATCAAGTAAGCCCGCTCCATTCAGGATAATGGAGCTGCTATAATTACATTTACATGCACATTTCCAAGGCAACAGCTCCTTTATTCTACCAGTGATAACATCACACTGTTTCAACGTCCAAATTAGCCACTCTGGTGCCTATCCTGCTCCATATCAATCTCCTACCTCTACAATCAACACATCCTGCCCTAGCGCTGATAGGAGAGACAGGAAGAGGAGGCCCCTAATGACAGGAAGTGTGCTGTGAGTGACAGGTGTGGTCACACGGCTGCATGTAACCATACCTTAAACAATGCTAATAAATGTCAGCGGGTGACAGCAACCGTGTAAATGACAGTTTGACTTGTTTATTCAGGCGCTAACTATGACGATTAGGGACAGCGCTCAACTGCTGCTATTAGTCAGATATCTCGCGGAAGCTTTCCCCGCACAGTATAAACTGAAAGAACCTGTCTTTATCTTTCAAGAGTAAATTGCAGTCTTCTTTTATCACTTGACACACACCATGTTCACGTATTCAAAATGTTGAGTAACCAAGATGGCTTGGGTACCTCTCAGTTTGTTGTCATATAAAATATTCTCAGAAAAGAGCGATGAAATTGATTCGTTCTGGTCCCGTGATGCAGAACCGTTCGCTAAGGCCTCGGAGCGAACCGCGGCCGCAGACTCGGTGCTTCTCCCAACAGCAGTATTGTCGGATTCTTCTAACTCAGGGCTGGGAGAGCGTCTGGAGTCGGTGTGGGGCTCACGGGAGAGACAGTGTGGACGCCAACCGGCTGAGGTGTGTGAGAAACATCCCTTCGGACAGTAGCAGTAACTCCTATTTTCACTTTCACCCCCCGCCCAATCCTTTTCCATCCTATTCTGTCTTTTTTTTCGTCTGGTTCTCTTCTCGTTGAAAGATCAACGCGGGGAGCCAAAAACGCATTTATACATGGACCAAAAAAAAAAAAAAAAAGCCTTATCAAACGGCTTCTGTAAGGTCTTCCCTTTGGCCAGGACACAGATAAATGTGCTCTACGCGATCATTTCATTTATAGCCGTCCTGGACCTGTTCAGAGAGGGCCGTTTTTCAGGCTTGCCATCCATTAGCAACTACTAGTGCATCCATTAGTCTGCTAAACTCACAGGAGGGTCTTTTTAAAGGGCCAGCGCTTACACACCCAGCACTGCCCTGTGATGACACTATTTCATGGTGGGTTTGAGTAGGGCAGTAATAATATGAAGGCAGGAAATGGCACATCAAGATTGTCCATCTGCCACTGTCTCTCTGTTTTTTTTTGTTTTTTTTTACAGTGAGAGGGGTTTAAGTCTGCTATGTCATATGCACATCTGCTTTGAAAGTGCTGTCTCTGATGGTGATGGCCCATGACCAGCTCATTACCGTCACGCCTTGGTGATGCAGGACAGTTCAGGGCAGTTCACTCATATCCATTCAATAGTAATGCTGAATGCAATAAAGGTCTTGTTAAGTGATAGTTGTTGAGAATGACAGGTTAGCTGTAAGCTGGGAGGCAGGGACTGATCAGTAAGCAGGTCGTGTTACAGGGGTGACTGGAGCATGGAGGCTCAGCCCAGCCCTCTGTCACCGTGTGCCAGATGACTCCCCTCGCTTCCAACCTCTTCTCACCTGTCAGCTCTGCTCACTCCCCTTTCCTTTCACACCATAGATTCCACCCAACCCACCCCTCCAGCCCTGTTCTTACCTCTTTCCATCACTGGCCCTCTGTTCACTCAGACCCACCCACTTCTGCAGCCACCTCAATTACCCATGTGGTGCTGTGAACAAAACTCCTTGGGGCCCTCTGCTGGACAAGGAGGGAAAATCAGGCCTTCTTCACTCACCGTGTGCACACAGCATCACCCTGGGCTGCTTTTCTCTCAGCAAACCTACCATTACTGACCCTGTAAATCTACATATCAATGCACGCACACACACACACACATCCACACACTCACTCTCTCTCTCTTTCACTCTCTCGCATGTACACACATGCTTGCGCACACACACACACTTTTGCATTATGGTTGGTGCTGTAATGCAGGCCGGTGGGAAAGGAACCAGAGGCAGCCACTGTAATAGACTGTAAATGTCACCTGTTTAATGCAAAGCCATTGTGCAGTTGACGAGCCATTTCGGGTGGGGAGAGTTTTTTGGTTTGATGGTGTTTTTCAGTGGGGAGGTGGAGTGAGAGTGTGTGAGGAGGGATGTAATTAGGACATTTAAAGACACATCAGCTGCATCGAAAACGACATCTGCAGATTTGTTAACCTTTTCTGCTTCATTTCAATCATAACTTTTAAGTGCTCGTCTAGTTTCAGAACTTTGAACTACTGGCAGACAATAATGGAATTCCAGATAATTCCCAAACTCCAGCAACTTCCTGTTACCCTCACCAGTCAACACACACATAATGGAAACAGCAGTGAAACAGAAATGTGGACCAGAAAACTACGGGGACTAATCTATTCCTGCTTCTCCTTGGCGGTCTTAGATTCCCCGGCCCAGGCTGATCAACCAGGGAAATATAAGCAACAGATTTTCCGTCTCAGTACAGCACAGAAAGTAACGTTCCTCTCGGTACCCTGAACACTACAGTTAAAGGCAAACTCATTTAACGAGCACTCATATAATTCTCATCCTGGGCTACATGAAGACATGTATACATCCACTCGATATTTCTCTGTGCCTTTTAGACCCTATAAATCCACCCATTTAGCGTTAGCATGTCTCTGAATGCCTGTGTGTGTGTGTGTGTGTGTGTGTGTGTGTGTGTGTGTGTGTGTGTGTGTGAGAGTGTGTGTGTGCGCGCAAGTGGGTGCCTGTATCTCCAACTCCGCATTCTCTGTTTAATATAGGGTATGGCTATCTTGGCCTCACCAGACACCCGATGGTTGGCTGGGTGGTTTACTGCATTCCCACACACGGAGCTAGTAAAAAAAAATTAATAAATAAAACAAAATAAAAGGTGACTGATTTATAGTCGGGAGTGTAAATACATCCCAGTCACATGGAAATGTGTACCGTTTTAATGAGCTAAGCTTTGAGTTTGCAGGCATCTGACTGAACACCAGAGCCCCAACACAGCAAACACTGCTGGCAGGAATCTAACGGCACCAGTGTGTGTGTGTGTGCGTGCCTTCATCAGCAGGCCCGAGCGTCTCCAGGATGGACGACTTGCCCCCGGATAAACGCAGTTGCTCCTAACTGGATGCAGAAGTTTATTTCCTAAGCCGCACTTTCTACCGTCAGCCACATATCGCTTTGCAAGTGATAAAAGCGTATTTACAAGTCCAGCGGTTTTCCAGCCCTCTGAGGGCTGGGTGCCATTCCAAGGTCCATGCGAGAAGAAACCGTGGGACTGCATTTGGATTGCACGACCAAGGCGGTATAGTTCAAGTGCATTTATAGCACTTGGGTAACTGTCCGCTCTCTAGTGCCCCCTGTCTGCTGGGGGTTGCCAAGTGCACTTGGCAATTGGGCGAATCTGGCATATGGCTGAATGTGTATTCCTCATGCCAACATAATTCCTATTTCCGGACTACTGGGATCCATCTTTTCACCAGTAAAAGACTAGAACAGCTGATTATTCAAGCTGCTTTTGATCGTATTCAAGTTGGCCACAGTCCCGCCAGCGTGAGGTACAACACTAGCAACTCAAAGGCACGATCACCAGACCATGGTTCACAAGACCTGCTATGCTTGGAGCAAACGGTGATAAAACATATTATTTTGTGTCTCTCGGTATACTCCGTATTTTGATTGTTAATATGGCGGTGGTTGTAATAGTAATTCTATGCTATAAATCTATGTTAAAATCACAGTAACAATAAGTCACTTTAAAATGTAAAATATACTGATAATAATAGGTTCAGGAACCTAATTAGAAATATACAGAATATATCTGGTGTATAATCTTCTGTACAATCATGATATGTTTGTTTAATTTCATCGTATAAGTTCCATTTGTTTGACATCGAGTTTGTAAGTGCATTTGTGAGCCAGGAAGTTCTGAGAGATGTCAGAAATTGATGAGGACATATTTAATCCCGCGTCTAACTGTTTGAATTCCAGCTGTCTGTCGTCTTGCTGTTTAAGCAGCTGTAAGGTTTACAGGATGGGGGTGTGGAGGTTTACAGGATGGGGGTGTGGAGGTTTACAGGATGGGGGTGTGGAGGTTGAAACACAAAAGCGCTTTTAGGTGCAAACAGAATTTGTGACCTTTGACCAGTGCCTCATGAGATATGGGAACACTATCAGCATAATGTGAACTCCAGATTACAGAGGTCAGATCAGTACTGAGGCGGAAAGACTTTTGGGTGTGGTGACCTCTATGCCAGTGCTTTGAATGTCAATCACACACACACACACACACACACAATTACTCCCTGCATCCTAATGTCTGGTCACTCAAGTATACATGGCACTGAAACTACAGTTTAATCTGTGAAAGGTACAAACGCTGCAAATTAAACTTCAAATACCATGTCTCCAGCTAACCCTCAGGGCTCAGAGCAGTGGGGTGAGCTGTGGGTGGGGGTGGGGGGTAAGCAGTGGTGTGAGCAGGCAGCTGGTGGCAGTGTGTCCTCCAGTGGCCTGACCTTAGCCTCAAAGCAGGGGGGAGAGGGGCTTTGGAGAGAGAGCATAACGGCCTCTCTCATCGTTCTAAAACTGCTCAAAGACAGGGTGCAGGTGGTGGAAGCTGGAAGCAATCTCAATGTGTGTGTGTGTGTGTGTGTGTGTGTACATATTACCCAAACGGGGACAGCAGATCGCATTACATTATCCACCAAACTTTAAACAGTTTAAATCGTTAAGACCAGCTAGGCCACACTGTAAATCATAGGGAGTTCTCCAACTGCTGAACTTCTCATCAGTTAAAGCCCTCCAACATCTGTGTGTGTGTGTGTGTGTGTGTGTGTGTGTGTGCGGTATGTGTCTGACCAAAAGCTCCCTCTAGTGGTAGCATTCACTACATGCAGAAAAGACGATCATGTACATTACAAATATGAAGAGAGAATTTACACCGAGTATCTTAGGATTGACTCTGAGAAGCAGGAGACTCAGCGTGTTTAGTTGCTATGGTCACCATTGAGATACAGAAGATGCGGCATGTTTAGTTGCTATGGTTGCCACTGAGAAACAGGTGATCCAGTTGCTCCTTAATGGTTCGACGCTGTGATATGATGTGTAGGAGGAGCTGGAGTAATGAGAAGACCTCATGTGACGTGCTTAACAACAACAAAACATCTCCAGACGCTTGCGGACCGAACCAATCGATCAGAAAATTCGAGCCCAAATCAGCTGACAAGGTAACACAGAAGGTCAGACAGTCCCGAACGTAAAGTGCACCTCTTTCCAACACGCCGTCATCGTCCACGAGCACGTCCTTCGTCTCAGTCACTGCCGTCTCTGCTCTCATGTGAATTCCAGCCCTGAGGAACATGATTAATGCCTCTTCTGGAATTAAACCCGCGTCAGCCTGACTGATGAGATACCACTTAGCAAGCAGCCAATGCTGAATCATTAACGTAAATGCTCGTCCTTCCTCCCCGGGTGCTTTTTGATAAAGAATCAGTAGCACCTGTAGTTGAATATGAATGAATGCATGCCTTTTTTGTAGCAAAATATGGATGTAATAAGGCGCACATGTGGGATGAGGAGCATGAAGAGAGATGGGGCTTTGACTAGTTGGGAAGCAGTTTTGCTAGCATTACAGGCACGAATGTAAAAAAAAAATTTTTGGCATCGCACTGGTCCCAACATGATCCTCCATGTGATATTTTAAAGGTAGCCATCATTTTCGAAATATTGTAAAACTAAAAAAACGTAGTATCTGTACACAACACCAAAAAAAAACCCTTTAAAAAACCCTAGTTGTTCTAGTAATAGCCTAAACAAGCTGCCGTTAGTCTAGATTATGCCAACTACAGTCCTTACAAGAACTTGAATGTTCTCACAAGGTGCTGGTTATCCCTTAGCACCTAGAAGTTACAGCATAAAATTTAATAAAAATTCCTCCCAACTTTGAAATAACCTTCCAGGCAGTGTTCGCAATTCATGTAGTCTCTATATTTAAGTCTAGGTTGAAAACATTATTCATGCAGTCAAGTTTTTGGAAAGTAGTTTCCGTGTTAGATAAATGGTGAAGATCTTGGGATTCATGGACGTAGAGGATTAAGGTGAAGTGAGACAACGGTGCTGTCGTCCCTCCTCTCTCTTGCCTGGATGGTAGAGCAGAGGGGAGCCGATATCTCAGGCCGCCGTCAAGCTAAGCTGTTCTAGCTAGTGCTGATGGCGCTCCTGGTGAACTCTGTTAATCATATACTGTCCAGGGCATTTCAAACAGAGTTAATCGTCGTTGAGTTTCTTTTACTCTGCTGAGCTGAACAACTGCCCCTTGTCTCTTGTGAAGCAGATGCAAAGCTTGACCCTGAAGGAGAGTTCTTGCTTATCTGCCCTTCAGATACCTGCCTCTTCTCTTTCACTCACACACACACACACACAAAAAGCCATTTCTGCTGGGTAAAGCAGTTTGGCTCGTTGCCAAGCTGCTCCATGTCTGCAGTGTGTAGTGAAAGTAGTTGCTTGGCCAAGGAAGGTGTGATTAGCCTGAGGTCTGATCGTGTCTGCCTGGGTGGGGGAATGACGAGTGTTCCAGCACGTTTGTGGAGCTCTGTTAGCCACATGTAGCTCTGTTAGCCACACCTGCTGTGCGAGGACCAAGCACTTAGCCCGTAGATGACGCAGATGACACTTAACGACACTCGCGCGAGGAATGCACTAAAAACCACGCCTTCGAAGCTGTGATACTGCTAGCCGCTTACTTGGCTGTCTCCACCCCCCCCCCCCCCGACGGAGTTTTATATGGCGTTTCAGCCAAACAATAACTTTGGCTCATTTGGGATTCAAAAACCTAATACCCACTGCATTTTCTGGAGTCTCCAGATATGCCCCCTGAGTGTTCCACGAGGAGCGAATCAGAAAGGGCCGCAGGAAGAGGACACCGTTTTGGCATTTTTTTCATGCCTATTTTTCCCCATATTTCCTTGCTGGTTGTTTGTAGGGGAACGCTCGTGGTCCGTCAGTGCCGCAACTTGAGGTGGTGTCCTGAGCTCCCTGACTCCGCCTGCATGCGGTGACTCCTCCTACTCAGGAGAGGTGAAGACAAACAAGGAAGACAAACACTCAGAATGTGAATCTATCAAAACGCCTGCCGACAGCGTGCATGTACGTGTCTGTGTGTGTTTACAGAACGTACTAGTGAGTACATTTGTTTTTCGCCCACTGGTGAAATACCTACGCAATTTTTTTACCCTTTGGCATTTATTAGAATTCAGTGCGACTGAAGTGAGAGACATCAGATATACATGGGATTGGACTCTCTGAACTAAGACAGAGTGAGACAGAAAAGGCGGGGGGGTGGGTGGAGAATATCCTTACAATGGGCTATTCAGAGGCCACAAGTGCCTCCATTCAGGCACAGGCGTAGCGGCGGAGCAGCCAGTCATGATGGAGCCAGCAGAGAGTCCGCTATCCCTGACGGATGATATGTAATTCATAGAAAAGGTAGGTGGGTGGGTGGGGGAAGTCTATAACTCACAAAATGTGATACACCCTTGTGTGATAAGCGCTTGTGCCAAGACGCCTGGGTTGGGTATCCGTGACGATCATGACATCATTGCTCAGACAAGAGGAATCATTTTACTTCTTCAATACATGCATAAGAAATGCACTTGCTTTAATGATAAAGCCCTGAACATGGATGTAGGGATGGTGCTCACACACACACACACACACACACACACACACACACACACACACACACACGGGTCTGTATGGCTGAAGGCTGTAGGTATAGTTTGGAGATTAATGGTTTGTCCCCTGTTTCAGGGTCAGTAGTGAGGGGTTGTGACCTTCCTCCTGATTCAGCAGCATCTCAAACACACACACACACACACACACACACACACACCGGCCCACCCTCAAATTCGCACACACACACAGAAAAATTTGCACAGGCAAACATACCTCTACACAAACACAAATTGTCTGCACACACACATGCATGCACACACAAAAATTCACACATGCGCCCACATGCGCACAAACATTTGCACGTACACAAAACCGGGAACAGAACAGTATAACCAGGCAGCCAGAGTCCACAGTAGAACATCTTTGCTTACTATACTTACTCAGCTAATTAGGTTGAGCTCTGTAGGGGATACAAGATACTCAGGAAGAACAGGTGCTCCATTAATGACCCAGTGCTGACCGGCAGAGCCCAGAGTGTGCCTACCCACACCAGGTAGAGCAGAACAAGATCCAAAGACTCTCGCGAAGGCCTGTTTGAGGAGTTTGAGGAGTCAGATTTTCACTTCAGGATAAGAAGCCATTTCAAAGCCCTCAGGTATGGTTGAGCTCCATAGGAACGACACTGGCCCAAAGTACACACACCTCCACCTATGCACACCGCACATACGCACTTAGAGTTTACGACTCTGGAGACCTGTGTAAACAGCGGCTCGAGTGCTTCAAGTTACATAAAGATTAAATCTGTAAACAAATAAAATTATGTAAATAAATGGTCAAATGGCACTATACAAATAAAAATGAATGTAGGTCCTGTAATGCTCCCAAACACATGCAGACTGGCAGAAGTAGAAACTTTACTGATCAATGAATCGCTTATTGAAGGAATAGTACAATTTAACATAAAGGAACAAACACAAATATCCTACCTCTGTGCAAATATAGTCTTTTAACAGGATTACAGGAGGTGGAATACACATGAATGATGACGAAAGAAGCACTATACGACAGGTGTAAACAACATCTGGAATATTGAGTATTAAAACACAGAAACTGATATATACACCTGTAAGCTCATGCGCTAGCGGTATGGTTTTCAGTAGTTTTGCAGAAAACACGATGATTTATTTTAATAATTAAAGTACATTTACTGTATCCTTTAAAATAGGCTACAGTACATCGAACCGCTACGTTAGCTACTACACACATCTTAACCTCACACGGTGGCCTGTCAGAAGTATGTCCTGTTAGTAATTTAGTTTTGAATTTAAACTCTTAACAGACTGATAGTGTCAGTACAGCTCATCTGAAGAACTGTTCGCCACTCAAGATTCTCATCATACTGTCGTTACTTATATTTCACTAATACCCTTGTATTTACTTATATTTAACTAGTACACTTCAAGCGAAGTCAACAAGCACGGAGCAAGGATTTACTGTGACCTTTCGATCTACAACCACAACTCTTCGTAAAGGTTCAACTCCTGCTTTCACCACAGTGTAGCGTTTGCTCGAGAGTGAAGTGACTGGAGATTAGTAAAATGTGATGCTGGGTCTACATATTTCCCTTTTGCTGTGATTAGTCCGTGAAATATGGTGACGTGCATGTGCGTTGAATTAACGCCCATCTACATTTCACTCGTTAAAAAATAACAACATAATCCTTGTCCGCCCCGACCAGCTGGGGAAATACTACTGTTAGAAAAAAATTAAACTTAAAAAAGCGTCAAGCTGTTTAAATTTAATTGCACGCTTACCTTAAGTGATTCTTTTGGGTGATTTTCGGGTCATCACATTAGTAATGCTACATACTGCATGTTGGCTAGCTGTTTTTGACAACCTGCCCTTCTTCATTTGTTCTGTAGCTGATATATTTCCATCCATCTGATTTAAATTTTCTTGATGGAGCAAAGTTGTCTTGGGTCACGCAACCTTCCGCCATAATCTGCCCTCTGTCCTTATGTTTGCATTTCTCTCACAGCAGTAAGGACAGTAAACACACACACACATAGATACATACATGCACACGCACACACAAACACACTTTAATTTACAGTGGAAACCTTTGAGGTGTACCTCCACTGCTTGGTAACTTCCTGGAACCGTAATAGGGAATCAGCAGCAAGTCCTGAGCGAGAGAGAGTGTTTGTGTGTGTGTGTGTGTGTGTGTGTGTGTGTGTGTGTGTGTGTGTGTGTGTGTGTGTTTGTGTGTGTGTCGCCTCTCGAGATGATAGAGCTACAGCTGGAGCTTTCAGACATAACAGGCCATCTGCAACATCCAGCACAGGCTTCAAAAAACCAGTTCACTCTAACACAAAGTGAAATGCTTAACCTAAAGAGATTTACACATATTAACAACATACAATATTATTGTGTCAAAAGGCTAAACATGTGTGATAAAAGTTCATATCGCTGAAGGCACCGACAGCATTCATTATAGTTTTGTGTACATTAGCACTGCTGCTGGCTAAGTACTGGGCAGTGTATGCTAAAATTATGTTAATGGGAATTTTATTCCTCAGTGTGTGATATCCGTTTCAAATAATAAACCACAGTGTAAATATATGGGAGTGGAAATATAATAGCATGTTTTCTATGGGGAGCAGGGTGAGGTGACCTGGAGTCCTCTATAAGCCTGCAGTCCTGGTTCACCTCCTTTAGTTTGACCCTTGACCCTATTTCCCCCACAGCACTCCACCACACATCCACAGACTCATACAGGCATATAACCACAAACACAGACACAAAGATTCGTACAGACATATAACCACAAACGCAGACACACAAATACAGACACACAGATTCGTACAGTCATATAACCACAAACGCAAACACACGCAGACACACAAACACAGACACACACATGCACACAGGAACATACACACAAACATTTGCTCATGGGTAGAAACCTGCGTACACACACAAACACATTCACAGGGATGGCAGTGTTGGCTGTTAGTGTTGGCCGGGAGCAAGCTGTTTAAGTCCTGCAGATATTTGTGCAGGAAAACGTTTCTCCTATTGGTGCTGAGATCATCAACCTTCTGGGAGGTGCAGGAGGATTGGGGTTGGGGGAACAGGGGTGGAGAGGAGGCAGTTAGAAGCATAGCTGAGGGATTTGGCTTGGGTTGAACAAGGCCTTAGAAACAGCCTGAAGACATTTGGGCAACAATGTGTCTCGAGAGGCTTGACTATTCCATTAGGGCTCCTGAAGTGGACATCCAGTTGTCCACACTTGACAGACTGCGAGACGGTTTGCAGCTAAAAAACTCGTTGCGCTTGTTGGTGACATCACAAACGTCACCAACAAAACCTTCTAAAACCTGTCCTGGAGTGTTCTATACTAAAACAATAAACATTTTATTTAATCAATTTTTTATCCACTTAAAAGATTGCACAAAATCTGACAAATTTACTAGTTACTGTTATTTACTAGTTACAATAACACAGGACAACTCCAAAGGCTTAAATATGTCCGTATGTCTCCTCAGCTGGTAACTAACCTTCTCTCCATCATCAAAGCCTAAAATGAGCTTTGCTGTTTTTTGTTTTGGTGGCAATGAGGCAGAGCAGTCAAGCTGCTTGTAAGACGTATGGAGCATAACATCACAGCTATGATGGCAAGTGGGTTTTCCTCCAGTGGCTGAATGTGTCACCCAGTGAGCGCACAGACCACTCTTTGAGCGTGTTATTTATTCATAGGCCCTCTATAAAAAATCTTAATACTAAAGCACGTTTACAGTTTGATACTCATAAAGTGTTCTTTTGTAAAATGTTTACCCCCAAAACCAGACCTTACTTTACACATTTACAATCTTTACAACAATTTTCAGCACAGGAAACAAAAATAAAACAACAAAAAAACAAAATGAACAACCATAAAGAATAGCATTACTTTTGATTCCATTATCAGTTAAAACCATATCAGTATTAACAGAGAAACTGTATGACAAGTGGGAAGTACATATCTGATGTCCATTTTCATATACAAGCTGTAAAGTTGAAAAGAAAGCGGATTCATAGGACAGACGTTCCTGCGTCCTTCCTATCATTTCCTATTACCCATCATCCTTTGCTGGAAGCTCCAGAATATCTGAACTCCGTTCAAATGTTAAGTCAAAGTAGTATTGCACGTTTTGCCATGGGCAGGACTGTTTAAATAGCGATTTCTGTTCTTGGACATTGAGACGCACTGATCCTCACTACGGAACAGCAAGTTTTAGCGTCTCATTAGCTTAGCGAGACCTTGTAAACAAAAGGTCTTTGACTTCCTGATATAAGATCAGAATAACGTGTCTTTTAGACAGGACATGCTTAACTTATACTACACAAGTACATTCATATTATACCAGTGCCCTCCTTTATCAAGACAGTAAAACAAAGGTGAAATCACAAACACCCACACACACACACACACACACACACACAAAACACACACATTTCTTTTCAACACAGAATGTGTGGTCTACACAAAGAGTTTTGATAAATAATGTCAGAGCTTTATGTCAAGATCAGATATAATTGGTTAATTACTTAGTGTGGAATCTTGCAGGTGATACTGAAGGGGAAAAGTGTGACCAAACCTGGATCGAGGTTGGAGACTCGTGGCCTTTCGGAGGGAAGAATGCACGCGTTTCATCCAGGTATCCGTGGGAGAGGAATGAAAATGCTGAGTGTGGCAGAAAGGATGTTTGCTGCATCCATTTGTAAAGTACAGTGGATGTGTATGAGTGCTCGGCCAATGGGAAAGGTGTGGGGGGGGGGTGTCACTGAATGATGTCACTTCCTCCCACAGGACCCCAGAAGTTGTTAATGGGAGGCATGGAGGGGAAGGTCTAAATGATACTTCAAGGCACATGCCATACCAGTCCAGTGTTCTCTCCTTACAGCCACTCTCTGCTAGACCATTGCACTTGGGTCGAACAGACACAACACAATTCACAGGAGCAAAATAAGTCTCGTCACATTTTCATTCAAATCTATTGGTTTTGCAATGAAACAGCAACACTGACAATAAATAGATGATTAAAAAAATAACAACAAAAACAAATAATTCTACTCATAGAACACAGTGAAGATTGCATAATCAGCAACAACATTTTTTTTTTTTTTTTGGCACAAAAGGACAGTTGAGAAGGGATGTTGTGATTGCATGAGCCAGAATTATGCTCCAAGCTTTCTCTCTGCTGATTGTCTCTAGAAGCTGGTGTGTGAGCGCTAGAATACCCCTACAGAAGAACAGCCCTACACAAGAACACCCCTACACCTCGTGAAGAGTGTCATGCCCGAGCTACATCTCGAGGTGCTTGGTGTGGAGACGCTTCTTTGTTTCTCGCTGCCCCGGTCTTGGCAAGACCGTCTCCCTAAACAGGACGCTACCGTTCACCGATGGATGGAGAGATGGGATGGAATGGGAGGGGGGGGCAGTCATTGTCGCAAAGCAAAACCAGAACACAGATAGTGCAAGATGTTAAGAAACAAGCTGATTGACGATGGGTGCACAGTGCCTCTGTTTAGCACATCCTTCAGCATACGCCCTGTTCACTGCATCTTTTCACTCCCTCTCATTCTTCATGTAAATTTTCTTCTCTACATTTTAATCTCTCTCCGGTGATTTAAATAATAGATTTTTCAGAAGATAATTTTAATGCCTCTTCTTTCATATTATTTAAAGGCTTTTGAGATGGGGAGCAAAGTCAAGGGGCAAGAAAGAAATGGGACAAAGCAAAACAGGAACAAGGTCCAAAGTGCAGGAGTAATGACTGAAAACTCAGAGCGCCTCTTCTCTTTCTGTCTCAGCAGGTAATGTGCAGTGTAGTGCATCTTCAGTTCTCCTCTCCAGGTGCTATTCATCACTCGTAGAAAAATAAATCAATCAAAGCACGGGACGATAAGCCTCATAGGTACCATACGTCACACGTATAAAATAACTTTGTATGTACATATCGACAGCGATGGCAAAAATTACAACGAAAGAACTGGTCACACAAGCAAACTGTACAGTGTACACCCGAATATGAAGTCAGGTAAGAGGTACTGAAGTGTATGGCTTGATAGGAAATAATTCCTAATATACATATACATGAAGTTAATATTCTTAAATCTATCATGTACTTAAATATCCCTGGAATCACGACAGCGGTGTGCGAATGGTCCACCACGTCAACTTTGTCTCCGTTCCTTCGGAGTTGTACTCAGCAGTCATCTTCACTGAACTCGGAGAGAGTTCTGCTTTGGTGACCATAAATAGAACGCAGGTTCTCACAATGTTGAATCGTAAGCTGTAAGGTCAAACGCGCTCCTCCTCCCTGGAGAACGTGGACTTCGGGTACGCAGCCTGTCTTTGGGAGACCAGGTGCAGAGGGAGCTTGGGCGTAGGAAGCCGTGACCTGCTCCTTCTCCACCAGACAGCATAATCGCATTCGTGATCCTCCCAAGATCTTGCTGGCGTCGGAGCTAGCGAAGCTAGCAAAGCTCCAGAGTTAGCAGAGGACGGACGCCCCGTCTGCGGCGAGCAGCTGACCGCTGGTGGGGTCGTAGGTGCCGGCTAGGTAGTACAGGTCCTGAAGGTTGCTGCCAGGATTCCTGTGACGCCTCAGGTGTTCATATTCCTCCCGGCTCACCACCTGGCACTTATGAGAGATTGTCTGCACATCATTCTCATCCTCGTGACACGACTGATACAGGGCATGCTGGGGAAGAGAAATATATATGAAATGTATCAGGTGGCAGCAGACTAATAAAGACCATATCTGTTGTGGGGCATATGTCAAAACTTCCCTTTCTTCCGATGATTTCATGCATAGGATAGCATAGGTTTTAACATCGACCCTTGACCTGTGGCCAGGCTTACCTTTCCCTCATGGTGCCTCTTGCCCTGCTTGGTCTCCTCAGGATGGTAAAACCATTTGACCTTCACCACCATGGTGCTGCTCCACGACTCCCAGAAGCTCTCGATACGGCCAATATAGGGCAGGTGGGCCCGACCAGCTGCTAGGAACACAGCGCAGTCTCCCACACGTAGCATGTCTCTACCTCGGACGATGGCCCTGTAGAAGAGCTTACGAGCTTTCCCTTTCAGCCCACGTCTCTTGAGAAGAAGAAACACAGACAAACATATATGCATTTCGATATATTTATTTTCGGATATATTTTAGTTGAGTCCAAAATATGAGACTCAACTGAGAGTTGATACTGTACAAAATTCTCACACTTCTCATGTAACTTGCTTTGCTAGCAAGTTACAAGCCATATTGCTTTGGTGTGCTTATTAAATTTGACATTTGTTATTAATACATAAAATGTGTATAATTTGTAGGGTGGGTAGAAAATAAGCTGTGGAGATATCTGGTCTACCTGGGTGGGGTTCCCAGACCACCTCCAGAGTTGTCTGGCTGGCAGGAAGGAGGATAGTTTAGGCTTGCTCTGGTCCAGTGCCAACCTCTGTCTTTTGGCCAGATCCCTGGAGGGTTTGGAAGGTGAATTGGGGCATTCCTTCCTCTTCGGGGGCTTGCTGCTAGTGTTCCCACCTTTGGCATAGGATACACCCACAGCATTCCCACCTTTGGTGCTAGATACAGTCACAACGTTCCCACCTTTGGTGCTGGATACAGTCACAATGTTCCCACCTTTGGTGCTGGGTGCAGCCACAGCATTCCCACACTTGGTGCTGGATGCAACCACAGCATTCCCACCTTTGGAGCTGCATAGAGCCACAGCGTTCCCACCTTTACCGTTGGACACGGCCACAGCTTTGGCCACAAAGGAGTGCTGTGGTGGTGTAGCGGGGGCTTTCGGAGACTGCAGGAGGGAGTGATGGGGGGTTAGGCAGCTCTGCAGAAGCAGCGTGGAGTTCTCTTCATCCTCTGAACTGTAGGAGGAGTCATTGTCTGAGGAGCACAGGCTGGAGCTGGAAAGGGAGCCAGAGCTGGAGGTACTAGATGACCCAGAGGAAGATGAGGAGACTGACAGTCGTGAGAGGAAGCGACCAGCCGTCCTCATGCCACCCGAGGCCAGTGCCGAGACACCTCCCCTCCTCCTCTCCTCTTCCTCCTCCTCCTCTTCCTCGTCCATGTCCGAGTAAGAGCTGTGGCAGTCCCTGTGGCAGCTGAGACCCAGTTCTCCACACTCACCCATTCGCAGCGTTGGAGGCGGCTTTCTCTGGACAGGAAGGAGCTCCGCCCGTGAGCTGTCTCCTTTCCTGTTGTCCTTCACAAGCAAGACGGGGTGGGAGTAGACTTCAGGTCTGGGTGGAGCACCAGCCAACCCCCTGAAGCCAAACCCTGACCCGCCAAGCAACTGCATTGCCTTGCTGCTCTTGTTCTTCGGTGACGTCACTCCCTCGTGATCAAGCTTGACGAGGAAGTCATTCTTCCTCGCCTGAGGCATGTCCGAGTCCGCAGACCTCTTCTTCTGCCCATAGGGGATGTTCCTGCCCCCTGGTGGTGTCCCGGCAGCATGGCCACAGAAGGATGAGTAACCGTTAGCGATGCTGCTGAATGAGTCCACCTCGAAGGAGCTGCTACTGAAGATCCCTTTGGCCGGTGTTGTCATGGAGACGGGAGCATGAGGGAATGTGTCTACCTCTCGGTTCCTTGAGGCCTTCTTGGAGGCTAAGCCATTAAACTGAAACAGACTGACAGGTCCTCTTTTTCTTTCAGCTAACGATGGCCAGGCAAGTGGAGAAGTTTGGCTCTTGATGACACTGTCTGATATAAACCTCTTGAGCCCTGAACCCCTTGGTCTCCCTGGGAAACAAAGCGTTTAGTCGTATTAGCATCTCAAACTTTGCCTTTGCTGGATTACAAGTACGATAACCACATTCCAAGGAGAATATGGTTTCTGACCATATTGTACAAAGAACATCTCTGTAAAATCTTAAATGACTGACCTGGTCTTCTCACTGGCCTCTCCTGGCTTTTGGCTCCATCTGGACTGGCTGGTTTCTCAGAAGGTTTATCGATCTGTGAGCTCCTCTTTTCTAGACATTTGTCTACTTTGTCCGATCGAGCAGTGGAGACCAGAGTAGGGCTGGAGTCAAAGCCTGCCCGTGTGGAGGAAGAGGAATTTTATGTAGAGATTATTAATGATTGCAATCATTGAGATTAAAGTTAAATAACTGAAGACATTGTCACCCATCAATTTAACACTCATGGTAGTTTCTATTTTCAAATGAAGCTCTATGTGAGAGATTGAGAATAGCTCACAGGGAATCTGGTAGCCTGGTGGAAGAAGACGAATATTGTGCAGAGAGATCCGGCCTCGGTCTCCATCATCAAACTCCACCATTACTGTACCTGGCTTGCCCTCATCACTGGCGCCCCCTATGGGCAAAAAGAAAATCACATCCTTGAAAGAGAATATCAGCAGTGACCAATACTGAAAATAATACCATGGAACACAAGGCATCAGATTAAATACTCGTTAAATACTTATAGATACTGCTCAGATTAAATACTCATTAAATATTTTTACATACTCCTTAAATAGCCATAATACTTATCATATTAAATATTCAAAATACTCATAAAATAATAAATACTCATCAGCATACTCAGTAGTCGTAAGTATTCATCAGATTGAATGCTGTAATTTGTGAGGGATGTTGAGGGATGCCCCTTACCCCTACGGACATAGCCTGGATAAAGACATCGTGAACGTTCGCTCCAGTAAGCACACACTCGCGTCGCCTCAGTGAGTACTGCCTCTGTCTCAGGGCGCACGTCCAAAACCTGGCGCACACACACACACACACACACAGATACACACAGACACACACCTTTGTCAGTCAATGCCAGTCCGAGAGAAAGAGGGGTTTGAACTCAAAGGAAAAACAGACACACACACACACACACACACACTGGGCACTCAGTGTGGCAGAACTGAAAGCTGCACTTATCTCATGCCAGCGTGCCAGTGAGGTCTGAAAGAAACGGAAGGCATGATGCAGTCCAGCCA
>JAOYMR010000001.1:16074019-16076519 GCA_025802075.1 Tenebrosternarchus preto | reverse complement strand
CTACCCCTGCAATGTTGGTCTCTCTCAAACTCAATGCTGGTCTCTCCTATACTCAATGCTGATCTCTCCCACACTCAGTGCTAGACTTGACACTGGTCTCTGTCATTAAGCATTAGACTATTTCTCACACTCAATGTTAGTCTGTCACATATTCAGTGCTGGTCTCTCTCACATTCAGTGCTGGCCTCTCCCACATTTAGTGCTGGTCTATGGGCAGTCACTCAGTGTATTTTCACTCTTTCACAGTTGACTGGTGTGGTATAAATGTTCACATATCAGGCACTCACATATCAGGCACGTCCAGAACTCTCACGCGGGCAGCGTACAGAAGCTCGTCTTCTTTACATATGAGAACTCTGAGTTCATCTGCTAGTAGCTCTTTGGTAAGTACACAGTTCGGAGGAGCTGAGTACAAAATACAAAATCGAAATGTCACACACACACATCCACGCATTCACAAGTGTACACACACAGACACACACACACACGTCCTTGCACACGAGAACGCATGCACATCCTCACACACACACATCGCACGAGTGCACACACATCCTCACTCAACCCGTGTCCTCACACACACATCACACACACATGTCCTCACACACACACCACACATGCAGAAATGCACATCCTCACACACACATCATATAAGCACACACACATCACACCAGAGCACGCATACACCCTCATCAAAAACACAGTTATGCTGCTGCATGTAGAATCACAGACAGCAGTTACAGCTTTTGCGCCACAGTGAGATAAAACAGGCCACATACATGGAGGTTTTTTGCTGCGTGATGAAAAATTGCCATCTTCCTCCTCATCTGAGAAACTGCTATCCTCACCCAGCTGGAAGCCATCGTTTTCCGCAAAACTTTCCAGGAGACGGCTGACTGCCCTACCTTTAGACTGCACCACACACACACACACACACACACACACACACACACACCACATAAGTACCGTGAAATGCAAACACTGTTTAAAAAAAAAACACATGAAACAGAGCACATTCACTAAAGCCATTAATCCCACCCCTCTCATCTGATTCGCTGACACCAGCTAATCAAAACAATATCATTAACATGATTGGTGTGGTGGGTAATGTACACATATCAGGTATAAATGTTCTCTACTCTCTCCACTACATGTACTAGTTACACAACTGCTGGTTTACACGTATGACGGATTACACACAGGTGGATTAATATTTGTGTGAGATTATGGGAAAATTTGCATGTTTTGTAATGTTTCTTGCTTCTCTGCAAGAAACTCTGATCTCATTTTAAAGAACTCATCTCATATTTCCGATATTTGTCTACATTGTGTGTGTGTGTTTGTGTGTGTGTGTGTGTGTGTGTGTGTGTGTACCTGTCTGAATCTGGTCCTCCGTTTGCAGTCACTGTCATCGTTCTGAGAGGACTGTGTCATGGTCGACCAGTACCGTCTCCTCTGAAATAACGGAAATGCAGATGAAACACAGAAAGAGGCTAAAGACAGGCTTCATTATAATCTAAAGACAGGCTTCATTATAATCTAAAGCCAGGCTTCACTATAATCTAAAGCCAGGCTTCATTATAATCTAAAGCCAGGCTTCACTATAATCTAAAGCCAGGCTTCATTATAATCTAAAGCCAGGCTTCACTATAATCTAAAGACAGGCTTCACTATAATCTAAAGCCAGGCTTCATTATAATCTAAAGCCAGGCTTCATTATAATCTGCCCCAACTCTTAAGATTAGCCTCCCAACACACACCACACACAACAGGGCAAATAAAACACGACGCTCCCTTTGGTGGGGTTGCCGTGGCGACGCGCTCACCTTGCCTACGGTCCTCCTCAACATGGAGCTCCTGCGCGTGGCTCTCTGCAGTCTCTCACCGGAGGCGGGGATGGAGAGGAGACCCACAGGCTTGTGGTAGCAGGCCGCCCACGGCTTCTCCTGAAGCCCGGGCCGACCCGGCCTCCTTCTGGTGCCCGGGGCCTCGCCCGCGGTGATGGGCGCCGGCCTGCAAGGGGCCCTCCTCTTCACCTTCACATCGCCGTCGGTAACAGAGGGAAAACAGGAGCCTGGAAGAGTTTTTTTTTTAATTAGTGTGTGGAGGGGGGTGGGGGGTGTGGGAGAAAATATCATGGAGACGGCTGCTTAATGAATTTTGTCAGCACTGAACATCGAGAAACTTGCCATAGAGTTCCTGGCGTTCTCTCTTGTTCTTCGCCTTCTGATTGGCTTCCAGTTTGACAACAGAGGAAGGGGAGGGGTCTTTTATAATGGAGCTGGATGGGAGCTCTCTACAGGGTGGGGCTTTCACAGGTACTTCGTCGCTATGGTAACTTCCCTCCTCTTCCTCCTCTTCTGCAGCACAACAGTGATAGCTTGACATGATCTATTACAGCTCTATAACTACATGCAGTCCCACTATGACATGATCTATTACAGCTCTATAACTACATGCAGTCCCACTATGACATGATCTATTACAGCTCTATAACTACATG
>JAOYMR010000001.1:16032192-16042192 GCA_025802075.1 Tenebrosternarchus preto | reverse complement strand
TTCTGAGCTACATGGGAAGACTGCAAGCCAAGACCCTTCATTTAGGGGAATGACCAGAGGAAGCCACGCCTACATCAGTCTGTGGTGGCTACCGAAGGATCCAGGGGAAAGTGGACAGACAAGCGTCCTCACCAGGTGGGGAGGTGGTGAGGCAGCGAGTGTCAGTGGGAGACATGAGTGGCAGAGTGAGTGGCAGAGGTAGATGTGAGTGAATAGATGTGAGTGAGGTAGATGTGAGTGAATATCTAGAGGTAGATGTGAGTGTGGACTTTGTGGTCTAAGAGAGCATATAGACAGACAGAGAGAAAGACAGAGAGGTAGACAAACAGACAGACAGACTCCTGACTAGCAGAACTGTCCCCCTCTGCTCTTGTACTTCAAAGCGCGCCCCAGAATTTCTTCCTTTTTTTGCCGGGCCAGATCTGAAAATAGTGGCTGTCTGAGTGCGGGTCCTCCCAGCAGAGTCCATGAGAAGCCAGCTGGAAGCCGGACAGTACTACCCACTGTCTCGGTTTGCTTTAAAGGAAGACTTCACTCCAAAAACGCTACAAACCAATAAAAGTGCATTGCACTCATGGGTATGCCAGGGATCCAGTCTCCTCTGACTCTTGTGACTTTTGCAGCGGTGCGAGCATTTGGAGAGACGACTCTAAGGATCGTGTGGAGGTGCGAGAGGAGACGCCTGCATATTTTACAGCCCACTGCCGGCGTGTCGCCCAACAAACGCCTCCGCCAGCTGAGCGAGAGTCCACAGTCGGCCATAAATGCACGACACGCTCTTTCTCAGCGCCGGCAAACACCTGCGTCTGGCTTTGAAGCTCAGCTTTCACGTCAGTCTCTAC
Organism: Tenebrosternarchus preto; assembly: GCA_025802075.1. NCBI lineage: Eukaryota > Metazoa > Chordata > Actinopteri > Gymnotiformes > Apteronotidae > Tenebrosternarchus > Tenebrosternarchus preto. Next base: position 16,041,350 of record JAOYMR010000001.1, on the reverse strand, counting down.
TGTAGGGGCCTTTGGTCAATACGCCATTCAATAGAACCTCGCAGAAAAGCTATTTACTCCTCCCTGAGAACAACAACAAAACACATCGTCGTGGTATTTTGAGGGATCAGGATTTTAGAAGGACCCTGTGAAGATGGAGCCTACTCAGATATGCAGGCAGGACATGGAAACCAGGAGGGTGATGAAGCTATTTGACCTCACAAACAATGAAGGCCTGGAGGGGGAGGGGGGGTTTCTGTTTTTTTAATCTTTAAACAACATGCCATAAAACACACACACACACAAGGATGCACTTGGCAACAATGGCCTGGGGTATGGGAGGGGATCAGGGGAGGGAGTCAGGGAAGGTGGGGCATGGGGGGGCAGGAAACGCCTCTGGCTTCCCCTGTAACGACACTGACTTTCCTGATGTAAGTGTGTGTGTGTGTGTGTCTGAACAATCATGAAGTGGTCTCTCCGTGTTAACATCCAGGTACTTCTGATGATAGTTATTCAGTAACAAATATAACAGATCAATAATCAATTATAGATGATTTCATACTGTCAAGCAATATGGGAAATGTGTGATTGTAAATACCTATATATGTTCTATACATCCTCTCTCACACACACACACACACACACACACACACATACAGACAGAAAACTTCAAGTGGAAAAAATGCCATGTGGCATGCTACTGCAGGTAGGTAATAACTATTACAGTATTCCACTACAGCAGTATTACATTATTACAGGATTCCACTATTATATTATTCAATTATTGCAGTATTCTACTATTATAGTTTTCAATTATTGCAGTATTCTATTATTATAATATTCCACTATTGCAGTATTTCACATTTACAGTATTACTCAGTTACATCCAGTTACATTTTTATGGGGAACTGTGAGGGACTCACAGCCATCACATGTGTGAGCAGCATCTGCCCAGGCCTACTGACCCCAGAGACCACTCACCACAGGCCCACTCACCACAGACACACTCACTCCAGACACACTCACCCCAGACACACTCACCCCAGACACACTCACCCCAGGCCCACTCACCCCAGACACACTCACCCCAGACACACTCACCCCAGACACACTCACTCCAGACACACTCACTCCAGCCCCAGTGTGTTGAAGTACGCCTACTGACCCCAGAGTCCAATTAATTTGTTATACATGGATATAATGACAATAAAAAGGCTTTATCTTATCTAAACCTAGGCCCAATAACCCCAGAGCCCACTGAACCAGGAGCCCATTGACCCCAGAGCCCACTGAACCAGGAGCCCACTGACCCCAGAGCCCACTGAACCAGGAGTCCACTTATCTATCCCTGGCCCACTGACTCCAGTCCCACTGACTTCAGGCCCTGAGTGGTGAAGTAGGCCTGGGGTCTGCTTCACCACAAGAAGTTTAAGAAGCTGCCCAGAAAAGAGGAGAATTCCGTAACCCTTTCATGGGGCAAGTCACAACAAGACCAAGGAAGGCAGCTGTCAACTGGCCACAGCCACCAGACAATTTTTAAAAAAGGGTACAAAGGGTGGTTTAAGATCACCATAAGATCACCATCACCATAGGCTGTTCGGGAAACAGGGACATAGACTGATTTCATGAAAATTTTACATCTAATCTTGAAATATTAAGTCCTCGTAAAGGATTAAAGTAATCCAGTGAGTACAGTTAACAACAGTGACCATGTTCACCAGTGGCCATGTTCACCAGTGTACTAACCAGTGAGTGCGTTATCCAGGGTGTTAATCTTAACATTGGCGTTAGCCAATGTGGATGTTTACCAATAACGTGTGTTATCCAGTGATTCTGTTAACCAGTGAGGGTTTGAGCATCTAAACCAATGAGCATGTTAACTAGTAAGTGTAGGCCAAGTGGTAGGCCCCAGTATGTGGTAGGCCCCAGTATGTGGTAGGCCCCAGTATGTAGTAGGCTCCAGTATGTGGTAGGCCCCAGTATGTGGTAGGCCCCAGTATGTGGTAGGCTCCAGTATGTGGTAGGCCCCAGTATGTGGTAGGCCCCAGTATGTGGTAGGCTCCAGTATGTGGTAGGCTCCAGTATGTGGTAGGCTCCAGTATGACCACTAGCACCAGCCCCAATCACCACCACCCCAGTCATCACTAGAACTACCACCACCAACACTGCACCATCCCCCACTACCACCACTACCCACTACCACCATCCCCCACTAACACCAAAACAAACTGAAACTAATGGCACCCCCCCCCCCCACTATTATCACTATCACCCCTCACCATCACTACTACCACCCGCACATCTCAACCAAAGACCAAAGCAATCTCCATGCAAATGAAAGCAGGTAAAACATTAGCTGTGTTTGGTGCATTGTTAAGCTGAAGTAGACTAGTTAGTTTAGCAAGAGCATGGAAGACCATAGAACTGAATGACTATAGAACTGAATGACATAGAATTGAATAAATGCATTGAGCAATGAAGAAAAACTATAGACGAAGAACAAAATGAATTTAGACATTAAGAGTGTAACAATTTCTACACAGCACTGAAAAACCTGAAAGTCCGAAGGTTTCTTTCTTGCAGAAGACCATGTGTATTTGAGCTGGGTAAAATAACTTATATTTATGGATTTGTTTTGTCTATCCAGTATTGATACAAAAATCGATATTAAGTCATTTTAGCATTTTAGTATTTCCATAGTGCTTTTATAAGTTTCAGAGGAGACCTTCAAAATATACATTCAGAAATATATCTTTATGACATAACAATTGTATGGGTTACTAGATAATGGGTTACTAGTCATGTTTTCTTCTGAAGCGTAGTCTTGCAAATCAGTTCCTAAGGAACATTGGTTTGTTTGATTATCGTTGCTATAATATTGCTAATTTATGGTAGATTGCCAAGGGATTTTCAATGTTATGTTAGAAACAATGTGCAAAAGTAGCAGTGTACTTTCCACAGCAGTTGTAGTTCTGGTTTTATACAGAAACATGCAAGGTAAGTAAAAAATATTCATATGACATATTCATTTTTAATGATAATATAACATTGAATTCTACTAAAAGCTAATCCAGCTAATAGCATTACTATTAGCTATATAAGAATCTAGGCTAACAAGGGCATAATAATTTGCCAGTTTTAGTAATCTGGAATACTGAAATAAAATATTTACCTCATCAAAATTCTACAGGACTAGTAGACATACTGCAGATGTGTCAAAGACATAGAAGAGTACACCAACATGATCTCAGTACACCAGCATGACCTCAGGAAAGAGTACACCAACATGACCTCAGTACACCAACAGGACCTCAGGAAAGAGTACACCAACATGGTCTCAGTACACCAACATGACCTCAAGAAAGAGTACACCAACATGACCTCAAGAAAGAGTACACCAACATGACCTCAGTACACCAACAGGACCTCAGGAAAGAGTACACCAACATGGTCTCAGTACACCAACATGACCTCAAGAAAGAGTACACCAACATGACCTCAGGAAAGAGTACACCAATATGACCTCAGTACACCAACAGGACCTCAGGAAAGAGTACACCAACATGACCTCAGGAAACAGTACACCAATATGACCTCAGTTCAACAACATGACCACAGGAAAGAGTACACCAACGTGATCTCAGTACACCAACATGACCTCATGAAAGAGTACACCAACATGATCTCAGTACACCAACATGACCTCAGTACACCAAAATTACCTCTAGAAAGAATACACCAACATGACCTCAGGAAACAGTACACCAACATGACCTCAGGAAACAGTACACCAACATGACCTCACAGAGTTGGACACAAGATTAAACCATTAATGAAAGATTCAGGAAAGGCCATGTTACAGTTTGCTCAAATATAGCCAATATTAAAACACATTCTTGGACAAAATCTTATGTACATATGAGGAAAAGATTAACCTGAACAAGAATGATGTAAACAGGAAATTCAGGAAAACGCAATTGTCTTTATTGATGATGTGATGGTTGACAACAGCAGGTTGAATTCGGGTGCATGCAGAAGTGTTTTAACAGATGCCTGCAGCTTTTAGGACACTACAGGACACACAGCTAAAGCAAATGTGGAGTTTTCAAAAAATGGAACGTTCTCGACTGGCTGATTCAGTCACCTGATCCGAAATGCCACTAAGGATAGGTTTCACTTACTGAACTAAAGACTAGAGGTACAATTAATTTCAGGTCTGCCTGAGCATCATAAGGGGAGAATGGCCTACAATGATGTCTGTGGGTCACACACTTCTGGCAGTCGTTGGTCGCGAAGGATTTGCAGCCGTTTACTAAACATGACCATTTAATTTAAGATTATATCAATTGCACCATTTACTTTTGGTCTCCCAAATGGGTAGACTGTATATAATACACTATTAATCTTAAATGGTTCAAATATTTATTATGTAAACATCCCAAAATCAAAGGTCGACAAGACCCATTCTAATTTCACAGCCATTGTTTTGCTTCAGATAAAGTGTGACGGCGTATGCAGCTAAAAGAGCAAAAACACGCTGTCCAATTATTTATGTACTGCCCTGAACTGAGACTGTACTGTTTCGTGCAAACCCAGGAACTATTAAATGGGCAGCTGATTTTTTTTTTTTTTATCCCCAAGAACAATAGCCCACCTGATTCGCTCATTGAACAGTGTTGACAACTGAGGGGAGGTTTGCACTCTGATGCAGGCCGCGGGGAAAGACGAAAAGAAACGACTTTCGGTTACCAGCACACCTGTCTGTACCCTTTAAGCAATCTATATTCCGAATAGCTGCAAGAACAAAGCGTCTAAATATATAAATACCACTGTGTGTGTGTTTAAGATTGTCACAAATAAGTTACTGTAAATATCTCCGATAAACGCTAACAGTGAGACACTGACGTGGCTTTTTAAAGAGAAAGAAAGAAATTGTGCTCCGATCAGCTGCAATTCAACTCAGTATAATAGTCAAATTAAACTAACATAGGCAACACAAATAAGAAATAAAATTGAAATGTATCATTGCAACTTTATTACTCGAGAGAAAAATGAGGGTGCAATTACCATTTTATTGCCTAATTGATGGGTTTTGGAGGTTTGGAATCTGCACTATATTAATAGTGCAATCAACGTTTCTAGCGTAATTATCAAATAATTACGCTGTAAAGTTTGTTGATTTCGCCGACTGCATGCACTGACTTCGAAGTGTTGCTACATACGACCCTTCTGAAGGATACTTTCCTAAGATAATCTTTATAAACATCTCTCGATTTTTTTTAAATAAAGTAAAATGTATAAATTTTGATCGTTTTTTCCCCATATAACTGCGCATGTATTGCGGCGTGTAACAGAAAATCAAGCCATAAATAAAAACGTAAATAAATACAAACAAAAACACTCTGAATTTTACGTTGACATTGTAGCGCATACGTTCAAATTACATTCAAATAATGATTTATTTCGAAATGAGATTTCATTTTGAAATACATTTCGTGTAGACTGTGAAATATAACATCGCTGGGTTAATATATTCAAACCGTGTGTGCACAAATGGTTTTATTCTCATAGGGCAATGGATAAAATATAGGCTATGGATAGACGGGGACTGTTCATGACGAAAATACAAACTGTCCTCTAGTTGTCTCAGGCCAACGTTTCTCAACAAAAGGAACATTCCACTTAACTATCGAAAAAGCATGTAAGTTGTATTCCTGCATTAAGACTTAACTGCGGATCGCGAAATATCGCCATAACTAATGCATTCTGCACCGACAAATTTCATCGCGGAAACTCGCTCAACATGCAAAAAGGGGTTTTGAGGCCTCGAGTGATTCCTCTACCGCTTTCTCGGCAGTATCCATCATCCCTTGGGCATGCGCACATCCGTCAGCAAGGAAGACGACGTCTTTTGTCCAAGTAGGTTTATTAACACAGTCTGCGCTCTTTAAACTGCATTGCCAAAAATCGAGATGCATAACAGCTTATACAGAAGTAAAGTACTAGACGTGATGCACAATTTGTCATAGGTAAAAAAAAAATCTAAATAAATATATACGTGTTTATATATGTATATATTTTTTTATTGTTCTTATTCTCATTCTTATTATTATTTAAACGGCTATAAAATGGATGACATTTTCACTTTTCTCTCTACTTTTCTATGTGAAATGCTTTTGAATTATCAATATAAAGCTTTACTTGTGAATTCCATAGACTATTTGATCACGCTACATTATCAACAAAATCTTCACAATAAATCTGACTTTTAAAATTATAATGCATCATCGAGAGGTTTAAACGATATTCGCATGGATAGGTGGGCTGACTATATGTCGTGATAAATATATTGGCATAGCGTGAAAAATACCATAGAACAAACCTGAATGCGTTGCCACTGGTAGGTGGGATGGATAATATTTGCCGGGTGGAAAATGACCGGTATGTTGGACAGAGCTATGGCCGGCGGAGGATATCCGAGAGGCGGCACGATGCACCAAAGCGCCGCGCTCTGAAAGTAGGTGTGCTGGAGCAGAGAAATCCCGGCCTTCCATACTGGTGAAGTGTATATTCCAAGATCCGGAGGGTAGACGAAGATAATCAAAAGAAATCCATATATTATAATCCTTCTCGCTTGGTCTCAGTATCGCGTTTAGAGAAAGTGTCGCCACTCCAGTTTATAGTGTAACTACCAATCATCTTTTCTGTAAAGGAGAAAAAAAGACAATGTGTTACATTTGCGTGTAGCAAAGATTCGTTGTTAACCGTATCATATACACTGTTAAACAGTGTGTTCACCGTTTATAGGCTATATCGGGGAATTGTGAAAAAAATTGCCTAAATGATGCATTGTATAGAAGGAGCCAGCTAGACATATACAGGTCTTCATCTGCTGGGTGAATGTCCGGGATGATAACGCAGGGATTTCAAAGTTAAAGGGGAGACAGACAGAATAAGCCGCACATCAAACACATCTTAACAAAAAAAAAAAAAAAGACAATATGCAAAAGAGTTTAAATCATCTCACGTTATAAGCTCCGCGTGCCTTCGTAAATAACAGGAAACAGTCAATACTACGTTCACTTCTTTCCGTTGCCATAAGACAATTCAATAATCTATTGAAGAACAAAATTTGACGTGTGTTGTCATGTATGTAGAATATTTTGGACAGATTTGAGGTTGCAAAAAATGGTGTTAACTTCAATGGGTGACTTGATATTTTGAATTATATGTTAGAATATTCTGGGAAATACAAAATTAAATAAAAAACAAGATTTTCAATAAAATAAAAATCACATTTTATTACAAATCCAGCACACTTATATAAAGCACTCGCTGCGTCCAAGCTTGAACATAAAACTGATTAATTGGCCAGTAATTGCCCTCAAATTACATAGGCTCAGCTCATTTTGATATGATTTAGCAAACTCCGGTGATCAGTGCAGATATTAGAAGCAAAATTGGCTTGGATCACCCCGCGACAGTTTAGAATTATAGCAATGTTTAAAGAAAATGTGTGTATGTGTGTGAGTGTGTGTGTGTGTGTGTGTGTGTGTGAGTGAGGGAGAGAGAGAGTGCGCGCGCACGCGCGCGCGTGTGTATAAACAACAGCGATTATACTCTCTTTCATCTGCTGTCTTGGCCATTACAGGGTCATTATATCGGTACCAGTATACAATAGATAAAACCTACAGTTAAATATCTAGCACGTGTTCTATTTAGTTATTTATCTGGAATTACCCAAGGTACATGCAAAAATGCACAACCTACACTTGACTATATAGCCTACCTATCTCGAGCGTTTAGCAGCGTATATGGGGGAGGCTACAAGATGCCAGTAAAGATGAGATGGAATTAAATATTTTACCAATGTCTTGAAGCATTTAAATATATAAAATAATCGCTTTTTAAAATATATTTTACATTAAAATGTTTTAATCCTGTTGTCTGCTGAGGGTTTAATTTTAAGGGACATTCCGGTATGACTGGCCCGGGTTCATAGCTGCCTTTGTCTTGCTACACTCATACTGGTCCCCTGTCAGCCATTACCGTTCACCATCGAGCACAAATTCCCGAAACAACCCGTACCATTCTCCGGAAAGCTCAGCAACCACACTCAGCAGCTCAGCTATTCTTAATGCACGCAAACAGAGCTCATTTACAATACTCGAGTAATTTTATATAAGAAAGAATCAACTCCGAAGTTGCCTGTCTTTTTAAGTTCCATGGTAAGGAAAGCAATTGTTTAGCTTCGTCTAACAATGCCCCATATAAATACACGAGAACGATTTTTCGGCTTTCAGATTAAACTGATCAAGTACCATAATTCAAACCGACATCGAGTTTTTAGAATGCATCAGACGCAGGAACGCAGATAATAAATCAAATTATTTTTATAGGTCCGATCACGCTGCGCGAGAGGCGCCCATCCGCGACAGCGTTGTCCGGGTGGGACAGCTTTCGCTATGGATACCGAGTAAAAGACGAACCCTCTCTCTAGTATGTTCACTACGATGGGAATACTGTTTTAAATTGAACAAAACTTACAGCAAAAGAAAGGCAAGAATATGAATAAGGAAAGAAAACAACTAAATATAGACTACTGGAAATAATAATTGGTACGTAGGTATAATTTTTACCCAGGCTTGCTTGGATATCTTTAAAGGCGGATTGCAATGTTTAAAAATGTTAAAACAATGATTTTAAAAAAACCAAACAAACAAAAACAACAACAAAGAAATATAGTGATGAAATGGAAGCTTTAAAATACAGAGTTTAAAAGATACAGTTTGGTTCTACTGGTTTGTGTTCAGATAAAAATTATTTTAAAATTAAATCTTTAAAAGACTGAATAAAAAGTCCTATAGGGCTATTTGTAAATTTGTTTTATAGATACTGAGCTGGTAAAGAAATAGGTTCCCAGTTTAGCAGATAAAAAAATCTATATTTAATGAGGAATGAAGGCTATAAAAACGTTTTAGAACATCAAACCTTTGTAAAAACACCAGAAATGTTTCACGTTTAAGCTGTTTTACTATGACACGCTTATGTCACGTGCATATTAACCTTTTCGCATTAGCATAATTTAAATTCCCTTGCATGTAAGACACATCTTTGTCTTTCGCTGTTCGAGTTTAAATATTCTGCATACGTTAGGGTATGGAGCCTGTTTTTGGAGA
>JAOYMR010000001.1:15991000-16032101 GCA_025802075.1 Tenebrosternarchus preto | reverse complement strand
CATTACAGGAAAAAATACTTACTGGTATGTTAAATCCTTGCATAACAATAATAAATAAATTTAATTAGAAGTAAAGAAAATGCAAAGCAGAAATGTCGCACATTTTAAAAATCATGTTTCAAAGGTTATAAATCCTAGTATCCCTCATGCGAGTGTAACAGTGCAGCCTCTGGATCTGCTACAGCGCCGGTCTAGGCCACTGAGTTGAGGTTGGAGACTCCAAACGGTGATTCTCTTTTCCAATGCTGCTCGTGCCTCGCAACCGAGGGAGAGTAAACACAGTTTCCCATTGGTCAGATACGTCTATGTTAATCAGCCCATGCCGTTCGGGAAGCAACACTTCAGGGTCTGATTGGTCTAAATAATTGACCAATAGGAAACTACCAAGGAGAAAGTACAACGACGCAGCGGCAAATTCAAGCTAAACTTGCGACGCAAACTGGTGATAGACTTATTTCTGCTCAATCATTCACGAGAAGCACACGAAACGACAAGTTTGCAGTACCCGCCTCGATCAGCCCGATTTTCTAAAACACAAGCAGTCTGGCGATTCCAGCATTCACCAGTTAAGTAATCTTTCCAACCCAGTTGTTGGCTAGTGTATGCATGCATGTATAATGCAAATATATACACTAGCCAGCAACTGGGTTGGAAAGATTATTTACAATAAACTGTAGTTTTTTGTTTTTCTTTCACCATATTTCAGATAACTGTTTTAACTGTCGTCCATGGCATACATTAATTAGTATTAATTCAGAGTTAACAGCTAAACTGTTAATTGGTTTTGTTAAGCGTATGTAGTGTGTGTATTGGGGTGGGGGGTCGGCTACATGTGCAAGTTTTTAAAATGTGCTCTATTCAGATCAGGATTTCATTGGTTGGCATACCGCCAGGGCATTGTCACTCACAGAGTGTAAACAAGACTCTGATTGGCTGCAAGCCAGTCCGCATTGGGCTGTCTGAAAGGAAAAAAAAGCAATAACTGGCTCTGCGGTTTCAAGGCGTCCCAGGGTTAGATGACGAAAGAAGATAAGAGGAGACCGTTTCAAGGCGCTCTGAAAGGCGGACCCTATTGGCCCAGAAGTCATTCGTGTCAAGCACGAGAAGAGGGCGCAACAGCAAAGTATAGAATTCATGCTATTTATTTTGTAAAAACGATATAGGGTAGGATTTCCGATAAAAGCAAGAGCATATCTCCAACTCTGGAAGGGATCACGCCGGTGAGCGCCAATTGCAAATCACTAAGCGGATTACCGCGCTCATTTATGTGAAAAAATGAAAAATGTGGCGAATATGACAGAGCTACATCAACTAGGAAGGCTTGTTGTTTATATTATTCCATTTTTTAATTACTGTAGATTTCTGATAACTGTATACATCAATCTAGTAGTTAGTTGTCTTTGTGACTACACAAATGTTATTTTTAAGTACGCAGAATTAAAACGTTTGCGATTACTCTATATGGCATGACATCAACTGAAAAGCTATTTTAAAAAGCGATGGCAATTTGTCTATCAAATTCAAAATATGAAACATGAGAAATAAATACTCGAATTCAATATGATGGCTATTTTGGTAAAGTTTAAACTGTGTGGTTGTCTAAACAGAGCCCAATGTTTTTATTTTATGTATCAGGCACTGTGAGAGTTTTATTTTCTAAGCGACTCTTTAGAAATGTACAATAACTGATGTTCAGTGGATCACAATACATTTATTTACATACTATAATTACCCCCATTGTAAAAGCCGTCTGCTACAGTATATGTTTTACGGCTTGTAAAATGTTTTTATGATTTTAAAAAACGTAAAAACATTGCACAGACATACTATAAGTTTAAATTCTGTTTAGTACATTAATAAATAGCTCAAAACAATTAGACTATTTCATTTCATTTGAATCATATCCGACGTAGCCTGTAACAAACGCAATTGTACTACCAGGCCTAATAAACGGGTACATACCTAAAACGCATGGCGAGTACACACACTCGCAAAGCGTTTTTTTTTTTTTTTTTGTATTTTTCGGTCAGTCTACTGACCGTGTGCCAGAGCAAGCTCTCCTACGGCGGGGCGTGGTGATAATTGATGCAGAGAGTGATTTCTTTTGAAACAGGCCATTCCAACAAAGAGTATTGTGCTTGACCAACGAAGCGTCTCTGACTGACACTCAGCTTTCGTTTGTCGTCCAAATCGGAGTGGGATTATTCTCCCTGCTTCGGTTCAACAGGACGCGGGTGGGCCACGGCTTTTTGAAGGATTTTTTTTGTTTTGTTTTCCTGATCAGCTCTGAACGTTTCTAACGAGATGAATTTTCACGTATGTTTTAAACACTGGTGGAATAATCGATTAAATGTGCATAATAATCTCTGTACGTTTGTGTGTTGAATAGTTTATAGGCTGTTGAATATGATGGATCAAACGTAAAACGTATAAATACGAACACTAGTAATTGCATAGCGGTAATAGGTTGCTAATGTTAACTATAGTTAAAGTTGTGTTGTGAGGGGGAAATGATTAAAAGAAAGAGAGATAGAGAAAATAAGATTGATAGTAATTAATTGTGCAGTTATTATTATCCATAACAAAAACCAAGAAGTCTGAGATACCAAAACAAACACCAAGCAGTATGTGCTCAATTTGGGGAAAAAATCCTTATAATGTGAATAAATTAAAATATTAAAATAGCATTGCCAAAGGTGGTATAGATTGGGAAATGTACTTAAAGTCCATTAAAACCATTTTGGGAGGTCAGATGTTGAAATATCTTCTGTATGTGGACTGAGTTTGGTTTCCAGCTAATGCATCAATATCCTTTGTTGTTATATAGGACAGCTCATCTCTTCTACTAACTGGGCGCACACATGCCTTCCTTATGATGAATAGATACTGTAGTAGGCCCCATTACATTGTGGAGGGTTTTTTTCTCCCCTTTAGCAGTTATATTTTCTAACATAGCTGTCAGGTGGTTTTACATGACTAAAAACGAGTGACTACCATGCCTACCAGCTGCGAGTGGTATCTGTGGAGGTGTGTTCTTAAACCGCCGCTCGCATACCAGTGTCTGCCGAAGACCACAAGACACAGTGTTAATCTCTGCTCTAAGTGCCATTTCAATGGACTCTGACCCACATCTTTTTCTTTTCTTTTTTTTTTTTACACCCCCTCCCCCGACATCCAGTAGTTTTTAAGTGCATCGGTTATGTGAAAATGTCCTGTCCACTTCGGTTAAAACGCCAGGCGGCCTGCTAATGAAATCGGGTTAAATGTTTTAGGTTCTGCATGGATACATGTCCTGCAGTGCATGGCGTGTGCACGGTCCCGTTTCTCGAGAAAGATTCTGTTTTAATTATACATAAACACAAAGGCTCATTTTATATCTGTGTGCTTAAGAGAAACATGGCAGCACTAGGTATTGACACATACATTAGTGTCATCGCATGTGATGACATATTTGTAGTGATTATTATTTGGCCAATGGGAAATACGAGGTTTATATTTAGAGTACATTTTCCTGAACAGCTGTAGAGCTGATTTTCTATATAAGTTTCATACACAACGGCGTAAAAATGCAATAGTTTGCTTGGTGGACCAACCACCAAGACGGGTCACCCAGGCCCACTTACAGCTGGAAGTACAGTGAGCTCATGTTTAAGTAATTTCACAAAGAGAGTTTCCGCAGAACACGCTTTCGCACAACCCGCTTCACCCAACATGGTGAGAAAATCTCTTAACGAGGGAAGTTCAAACTGGCTTCGCCGGAATGTCCATTCAACCGGGGCTTTAATCACAAGTTCTAAGTAAACTTTGTCAGACTGACATTTAAGGTTATCAAATCAGTTTCATTTCATAATGGACATACAGGTCACTGAATTAAATGGAAGAAGGTATAAACTAAAGGTCACAGTCTGTCATTGTCCAGTAGGTTTATTAATTATTCGACTTTAATACTCTTACACTTCTGGTGCCTCACTGTTGCCTATAGATTTCACCCACTTGTGTGTGTGCATATATATATATATATATATATATGAGTGGCAGCTACAAATGATATAAGCAGGTGTGTGTGGCTGTGTCGGCTGTGTGTGTGTGTGTGTGTGTGTGTGTGTGTGTGTGTGTGTGTGATGCCAGGGAAGAGAAGCTTGTTTGTTGGTCGGGTCCATGCCCCTCTGTCCGACACACACAGGATGTGACACGAGGTCAAAAGCAGAGAGCAGGAAGGGAGAACAATAGCTGGAGCAGGCCCACTCACCTCCTTCATCAGCCGCGGGTGGAGAGAGGGAGTAGGGGTGTAAAAGGGAGACGGAAATACAGGCGTAGCGCTGGGATACAGGAATACAGCCGAGGATGGTGAGAGGCAGAAATATGGAGGGTACAGGGGGAGCGCATGAACAGTGTGAGAATACACTGTCCAGTGGAGTCTGTAAAGAAAGAGTGGCTGAGTAGTTCTGTGTTACAATCCTACCGAAACACTGAGGCTTTGTCCTGTTACAGAACACTGCAAGCTTCTGTGTGTGTGTGTGTGTGTGTGTGCATGTGTGGGCAAACACTAGATGGTCTTTTGAATAAAGGTGAGGTAAATGTCTGATTTCATACCGTTTCTCTTAAATTAAAGCACTGATATCTGATTCATCTGAATATTCTGAGAACTTGAAGACACGTATGGCAAGTGCTGAGAAATAAACGTCATGTGATCCGGGAAAAGCAAAATATAGGCTTCCTTGATCACCTTCATCACCTACCTGATGATCACCAGGGCTCAATAACTCCTCCAACACAGGAGAATCTGAATGTCTCATAGATTCCATAGATCCACCACTGCGAAAGGTCAGAGTGAAGTAAACTCACAGAAAGTCTAAGAAACTGTTCCTGAGATTGTGTTCCGAATCCTGGGAAAAACCTGGTGTAGTCCGAGGGGGCCCCACAGAAAGACACATTCTGCTCAGACGGGGCAGGACACGACAGGACACGACACGACAGGACAAGACACGACAGGACAAGACACGGCAGGACTGGAGGTCAGAGTTTTATTTGTGGTGCTACTGCTGCTCCTTCAGTTTCCTTATTTTAAAAACCAGACTATTATATTTAATCTTCCTTTAGAAAATGTTCCTAACGGTTTTACTTAAATTAGAAGCACAGGCCTCTGTAATATCACCCACCATAGTGTGACTCTTCAAAACTCTATATATATATATATATATATATATATATATATATAAACTCAAATGTACAACTTGTTTCAACAATCCAAGTTACTGGTATATTTCTAACTTCAGTAGCAAGCTATTCAATTACTATGTTTCAGGATGAGAACTCATAAGAAGATATATAAGCAGTTCTGTGCTTATATACAGTAACTATATCAGCGCACTTTGTACAGGACGCTGGAGCTGAATCACAAGGCTCGAGCATGGGGTGGTCCCTCCAGAGAGAGGCTAGGCAGTTTGATCGGCTCTGCGTTTTAATTGGCTCTTGGCACCCTGGAGTGTCAGCATTGCAGTGATGGAGGCTCCAACAGCACCTTCCTAATTAAAATAATTAACGATTCAAAAGTGCGTTACCCTGCTGTATATCCGCATGTGTGGTGCGTGCGTTTGTCCTGACGTCTTGATTTCAGGACCAGCCTATTCGACTGCCGTTTTCACGGCCGTTTCGCCGTCAAATGCGCATTTCAAATCAAAAGGGTTTTACAGGGTGACCGAATCTGTGCTATTCCCTCCCTGGAGATAAATGGGGTCCTGTGTGTCCTCTTCGAAAACTCAGGTCCTTAAACAAAGGCGGTTTAAGTCCCCTAAATATCCCCCGTTGCCCCGGGAAGAGTGCACAGACAAGACCGCGCTTCAGTGGCAGAATAAAGAACGGAAGATGTGCCGAAGGACTTCCTGGCAGAACCGGAGGCGGCATGAATGAATTCTCTCACAACCGCAGGTCTAAGTCGTGTTTGGGCTTTTCTGTGCCAGTTGAGGACAATGTCACGTAAGCCTGGTTTACCCTTCATCATCCCTCGACCTGTTCACGGACCCTGAACTTTTATTCCACGACTAAAAAAAAAAACGTAGAAAATATGAACGGGAATTTTAGTGGCGTTGTATGGGAAGTCTGAAGGGGTTAGAAGATCTTCGGAAACAGAACAATGGTCCATTTATATGTGGACTGTATGGGAGCAGTTGGGGTCTGTCTCGCGTATTCGTCAGGACTGTGGTTCTGTAACTTGAAGGACGTTTTAAAGAAAAACGTCCAGTTCAGATCAACAACCAATAAACCGCAACAATTCACAGCAAGTCAATGCACACTATTCATTGTTCAAGGGGAAATGGGCAAAGAGGGGGGGCACGCAACAAAGAACTGAATTCATTCTCCCCCAAGAACAAATAATTACTGTACTTCTCACAACGGAAAAGGGGTATTTACAAAAGAATGGAAAGGCAGACACACAGCTATATATGCTGTATGCAGTCCCGGATTAATGCATGGATTTACCAGCGCCTCAACTGCAGGCCCGAAGCAAACTAGGGGCCTCGATATATGACGGAATGATTACAGCGAAAATTCGCAACGATTTATTCGCTTTCTTGCCTACGCAAATCGAAGGAAGTGAGGATTATCCTCGAGTGACACTATATTATATATATATCACATCACATCTTCATCCAATCGCGTACTTTTTTTGTTGCAAAAATAGCAACACAGCACTACAGTTGAATGTACTGGCTTTGTTTATCCGAAATCTAGTGCAAAAAACGTACAGAACCATATTTCTACGCACCCGCGACCATTAAAACGTGAGCGCAAAAAGTTGTGGTGCTCAAAAGCATAAAATGAACATAAAATAATGGAAAAATCGGAGTTTATAATTCAACAAAATTTAGAAACAGCGTTGGGTATTTTTGATCAAATTTTCCAAACCCTGAACTTCAGCGACACCACAGCAGAACAAGCACGAGTGCTTTCTTTTAAATGTCTTAACCATTTCATTTAACAATAAATGTTATCTTTCCTGTAGACAAAAAAATGAACAAATGCAGTGTATATTCTACAACAACCGAATAAGAAGATCGAGCAAATAAATATTGCCTTTTACGGTGAGAAGTGCCCGCTGCTGGTTGCTCGGGGAAACGACTGTCGTACAGACAGCGGCATGCCGGCGTTAAAATAGCGGCATGGTGAAGGGCTGATCTGTTCGCTTGTCTTTTGCTAGTATTGTTTTACTGTATCTTACATGTAGTAATCGAAGATTACAGTTGTAGTAAGTTGTAGTAGCATGAATTAAACGTGTTGTAAAATTGTTTCTGACGTTTCCATAAAATATTATGGCGGCTACGGTTGTTTATTTACAAGATGATCTGTGAACGAGACTGTTATTTTAAGCTCAACATTCTCAAGGTTTTTCTAACTAGTTTTTTTTAACTAAGTGACCTCGACACGGGTATTTTCGGTTTTGTTATTTGTTTATTAATTATTTATACAGATGGCCTACCGCGGTCTCATCCAGGCCTGATTTCATATCTCCATCTCCTATGAACCATCTTCACCCATTAAGATGCATCACTGCAGAAAACACTAAAACACTTCAGATCAATGATACTATTAGTTCTTTATAGTACAGTGGTAATACTCTCATTGTTTCTCTCTCTCTCTCTCTCTCTCTCACACACACACACACACACACACACACACACACACACACACACACACACACACACACACACACACACACACACAGCTGGAGGACTGGTTATGACCACTTTGTCTTTTATGGGCCACTGGGAAGAATAAAAGAGAGAGTTAGAGGATGATACCGTTTTAGAGCTAGTGTAATGATGGGACAGTTGGTAGGGGTGAACACACAGTCCTCACACAGTCCTCGTGTTGTGCAGCTCGACCAAACGTATATGGCACATAAACACTTGTTCTCGTGCTGTGGTGAGGGCCTCTCTCCTCACGTCACTGGTACCCAGCAGCGTTCGGTGGCACCACAGGGCAGGCGCCTGGCTGCCCAGGGCTTTGTGGGAAAAGCTCAGCGACTTGCTGGATCACGTCTCTCTTGCTCATTCCGGATTCAAATATAGATGTAGCAAAATAAGGAGATTGTGTAGGAGGTGTGGTTTTTTGTGGTTGTTTCCACTGGCCTGCATGGTTATCCTCCCTGTGGTGGAATTTGTGGTTGGTAAGCTGCTCACCCTCACACTCCACCGTCGGCCCCTGGCGACGGCGAGCAGGGAGACGGCAAGAGAGATCCGGAGCGGACCTTTGATTTGCCCCAGACGATTTTGCCCCAAACGTTCCGGCTGGGGCGGAGCTACGGATCCAGGGCCAGGCTGGAGCGGCGTTGGGGGAAGGGGAAGGTGGAGGGTGAAAAATGAGTGTGGGTAGGGTGTCCCTTCAGCCGCTGCGTCCCGGCCGGAAAAGTCCATCCATCATTTTCACGTCCGTGTCACGGCTCACTTTGGCAATGAGGAAGACTGGAGTGACGATGTGACACAAAGGATGGATGAGGCTTAGTCGGGGGTGGGGGTTAGATGGTCAAACCAGATGTGGAGTGTTGAAGTTGGAGGGAGGGAGGGAGAGGGTGGGCAGAGAACATCGACCCCTCCTCACCCCCGACCCCACCAACCGAAGGTCAGCTTGATATCACGGCCTCCGATTCAGATCACTTAGCGATGGCCTGAAACGACTTAACAGAAATCCTGCAGAGGTGCTTAAGTTAAGAATGCATCTGACGTTTGATCAGCTCACATTCTGGGCTTGGTTGGGTCTGATGCTCAGAACTTCGAGTTTGGCCATGCTGTGCACCTGCCCAGAAAGGACTAGTTCTGCAGGCCAGAGTGTACAAACTATACGGATGATAGAGAGATTATAAATGCCCCACTGATCAACAGTCTTCTAAGAACTTTCATTTCTTAATGATTTCTCACCTCATTGTCATGCTTTTCAATTAAAAAGTAAAAAAGGACAGCAAGACAGCATATCTGAGAAGTAAAATGTATTTTTGGTCACAACTAGGAGAAACTTCGAGTCAATTAAGAGTTAGGTATCTAATTCCAGCAGTGGCTAAAATTGGGTTTGTAGTTAAAATGAGACTGCCATGAATAAGCAGGACAAGCACAGAGCTCCCTCTAGTGGGGAAAGAAGGTACAATCTCCAAAGGGATCTCTGGTACCCTAGTAAAAGGTAATGCCCCTCAACAGATCTTCAATATCTAAACACCACATTAGTTCAAGATCTTTACAAAATGACTACTAAAAAAAGTAATTTGGCTTGTCAGAATGACTCAGAATGACTGAAGATCTCCCACCTCTATTTCTCTAGCACTGAAGATCTTCCATCTCTCTCTCTAGCACAGAAGACCTTTGCTCTTCGTTTTCTCTCTCTCTGGAACTGAAGACACCCACCCCCCCCCCCCCCTTAGCACTGAGAGAGTGCTGAGAGAGCCCCCCTCCCCCTCTGGATCAGAAGATATTTCACCGCACAGGGTAGGAGCATGCAGTTCTGCTAGCGCAGTAGCTGATCAGAACCAGGTGGAGAGCCTTTACATGTGCTTTCCATTTGCGTGGGTTGAAATGAGCCTCGATTAAAACCAAATGCACTAACAGTCAGCGGGGTGAAGTAGCGTCATCAAAAGAGCTTCCTCCTCTGTGGGAAAACAGAAACACGAATTAAAACAACCACCCAAGGTTACAAAAGCTTGCAAGTGAAAATCAGATGATTATTAGAGCAATTCAAGAGAAAGGCCACAAGATTGTTGTTGTTGTTTTTTGTTTTTGTTTTTTTTTGCCTAATAATGGGACTAACCTAAAGTCAGACTGGCACTAAACACTGCCATTGTGTGTGTTGCACTGCATTTCGTTGCTTTGTACTTGCGACATACGCAATGACAAAGTTGAATTCTATTCTATTCTATTCTATTCTATTCTGATGGTGTCCCACACAGGATATTCTGTCCCAGCATTCCTGCTGACAGAGAGCTAGAAAAGGTAAGAGTGGGAGGGACCAAGCATAGTAGATGTTTAAAAACGAAAGACCTCCAGGAACTGGATGAAGAATAACAACTTTGCTTTGTGTTAACTGTCCAGGACAAAGGCAAGTGTCTTCAAATGAATCTCCATGCTAATCTCCTAATGGTTTGATGGGGAACAGAAGACAAGTGGAGACTCTGACGTTGATAGGATGAAGGCCATCTGTTATGGGCTTTCACTAGAACTGGCTGTGGCGATGAAATTGTTTTAGCCTTTGAATTACTGTCTCT
This sequence comes from Tenebrosternarchus preto, assembly GCA_025802075.1. Classification (NCBI taxonomy): domain Eukaryota; kingdom Metazoa; phylum Chordata; class Actinopteri; order Gymnotiformes; family Apteronotidae; genus Tenebrosternarchus; species Tenebrosternarchus preto. The sequence goes on along the minus strand of JAOYMR010000001.1, from coordinate 16,021,855 downwards.
TGCTCCAACAATAAATCTCTTCCTTGCTGGTATTGATAATTACTGTATGTGGTAATACCAAGGAGTTATTACACTGGAATTTAACATATTAACAATACCCACCAGTACAGATTTTACAGAATTATTTAGCAGTGGAGACACACATTTTTAATTAGCAGATTTCCCCTGTTTGATCATTTTGGCAAGGTTTTATTCTATGATGAGTTTTATGGATAATGCAAATCCAACACAGCCTCCTGATTTAATAAATCTTGCTCATAAAAGGGCTCCACTATGGTACAGTGCAGACAAACACAACGAAAGATAATGCAGGTGCTCTTCACAGTTTGGATGCACATGAGTGTCTCAAGGTTCCTGTTCTCAGATCAAGTTCCAGCAGGCTGGCTAACCGAACCCAGAGCACCCCGCGCCACTCCGGCTCCACAAACTCAAACTCTTCTGAACGTGTACAGTGCCACCCTCCACCTGTTCCTCCATCTGAAACAGACCCAGACGCTGGCAGCAGCTGGGAGGACTGGGGTCATTAGTTCAGGTAATGAGCAGTCTGATGGAAAGATGCCAGTGGAAGGCATTTTTGGAGGGGCGGGAGGAAGGGGGGTGGGGGAGTTTGGGGTGAGTCAACGTCTAGAAAAATGAAGATCAATCCAGAAAAAAAGTGTCAAAATTGGTGGTAGTACAAGTTTTTTGACCCGGATTGCATGGCTGCCTGGCAACGCATTTACATACCACCGCAGTTGGCGTGGCTATTGCCCGTGGGCATCAAGGGGTGGGGGCAGGGGTACGGGGGCCTTGATGGAGCCAGAAGACCAAACGCAAAGCCAGCTGATCGTCGGCATGGTGATGGGAGACAGCTTGGAGCCCTCCCAGCAGAGCCCTTCATCTCTGCGGTGACGCAAGGGCCGAGGCAGAGACTGCGCTTGGTGGAGCCGCCGAGGCAGAGACTGCGCTTGGTGGAGCCGCCTCGCTCATCTCAAGATTGAAAGGCAAACATAAAAGCAGGATGATGGAGCCAAGATTGGAGGTGGAGCGCAAAGAGTAGCAAGAAAGTTTTTTTTTTTTTGAAGGGGAGATTTGGCCCTCCTACTCAACCACAACGGGGCGTTGTGTCTGGATGGGAAAGCAGATGAGACCACCGCTTGGGGCTAAGGGCAGAAACGCCCGCGTTATGGCAGAGGTCAACGCCGGCACACCTGGGACAGCGCAGATGGGCTCGCCGCCCCAGCTGCGGCAGATGTGCGGTCGACCATCTGTTCGGCGGCGGGGGTGGGTGGGGTGGGAACAGAGACGACCGGCAGGCGGGGAGCTCGGCTCCAGTCCCAGCGTGTCTCTACCTGGTCCAAACACTTGATTTAAAAAAAAAAAAAAAAAAAAAAAAGCCTCCTCATGGAGCTCTGGGATTTAAAACATGACAACCTTTGGCATGTTGGGAGGTTCTGCAGGTGAACACAAATGGAAATACTGTCATTTGAAAGATTGCTGTCTGTGTTTTAAGCCAAAATCACAAATTTCACAGTAGCTCTGGGAAACCCCCATCAAAGAAGAAAAAAAAAAAAAAACACAACCCTCAAATGCACAGACAACTTAATGAGGACGAGCTGTTTATATTTGCAAAGTTTGTGATCAGTGGAATGTAAATCTATTTCATCACTGAGGATAAAAAGGAAATAAAAGTCCTAAAGTCATAAAAGAGAAGAAGCCATAATAAGTGTAGATATTCATACCCAAGGGTGCTTTACATTTTTGAGTCCACAAACACTGGGGTTCACATCCAGACTATATGACCACCAACACAAGGACACGGCCAATGACCTGCTTTTAAACCGCTGGTGTTTCGATTAGCATTTTACCGATTCATTTCTGTTATCGTTATGGCTCCTCCAAAACTGCTAACACCACTTAACAGCGATGAACTAATGGACTTCTTCCATGCATATGATATTTCTTAGTGGTATATCTCCCATATAACACCAGTGCCTAACTAGACCAATTAGCGACCAGCTTGTATTGAGGACCGCACTCATTATCATGGTAGCCAGGCATGACGTCCAGTGTTTGTTTCATGATAGCTTCATTGTTAGCAGTTGGTTGGTCTTCAGATGTAACAGCCAAATGTGCTATAAGACTAGATACATACAGTATAATGTTCTACTTTTAGACAATTAAAAATACAACACATTTCACTGTGAACTGAGGACAGACAGGAGTTTTGTGAAAGCCTTTCCTCTTCAGCTGGTAGTCGCAGTCCCAGTAATAAAAACCAGTGGACCTGTTACATTTAATGTTTAATGTGGATTTACTTAATTTTCAATTAGACAAAGATGAGTCAAGTAATTCTGAAATATTGTAAAGACGTTCATCTTAAAACAGGTGTCCGAAACAAAATCATTAACTCAGCACAAATACATAATGACTGTGCATACCAGTGGTCATTTTCCTAAGGGCACTGTGTTTGTACTGCTCTGCCTTTTTGCTGGCCATAACTGGCCATATAATGGTCCTTGTAGTCATTATCCTATTTGTGATACAGCGAACCATGAAACCCAGAGATTGATTCGCTTTTTCTCAAGGTGAGGGCGACAGAACGGTGATAAGACACGGCTGTGCTAAGTCCAACATCGTAAACAAGGAACAAAACTAAAATGCAGAAAGCAGACCAATCAGCGAACAGCGAGATGGGAATGAAATAGGAACGAAAATAAAGAGAAGGGATTTGTGGGTACTGTTGAGCTGCAGAGGAGAAATCCAACCAAGCGAGACTGGGGGTGGGGGCCCAAAACTAACACTGCTTAGAAGGACTTCTGAAGGGTTAGCCTTCCGATCCAGGTATATGGCCCTTATAAATTTTTTATTTTGCGTTATCGGGTCCTTCATCTTAACTTGCTGCCATAAGAAGGCCAGAGAGTTGTTGTGAGATGACCTCACCCCTCCCACCTAATTTCCAGTGTAATTTAAAATGTCAATGGCAACACTGCCACGTCTGTGCCAAGTGCATAACTACGGGGTCTGAGGTACGGCCAGCTCCGACGCTGAAGACAGAAACCACCGGATGGAGCTGGAGCTCTGGTGAGCTGCTTCTTCTACGCAATCAAACTCAACGGACGGTGGAAGTCAACAGGATTTTATGATCTTGAAAGGACATCGCAAATGGCAGACAATTAGCATCAGGGCATTCAGGCTAGTCCTATCTGGAGACAACCGCAGTAACTGTTTTTTTTTCTTTTTTTAATGGAGGGCCATTTCTGCCAGGTTTAATGGGTTTACTGGAGGGGGCTGTTGCTATAGTATGTTTCTCCCAACAGCGCTTGTGGAATCCTGAAGCTCCTGCGGTGTTTCAGAGAGTGCAGCATCTCAGAGAAGTCGTAGGTTCCTGCACTGAAAGAGCCAGAGGGGGTTTGTGCCTGGAGCTGATTTTCCACCAGATCCCAGCTTATCAGCCTCTCGCAGTCACTTCAGGACGTTCCCTCGAATCAGGCCTTGAGGCTTTATGTAGGTCATCTCCGTAATGAGATCATTGCAGGGCTGTCACTCATGACACGCGCCGCTCCATCTCCGTGGAACTCGGGGCGGATGTGAGGCTGAGTGCGAGACAGAGAGATAGAGAAGGAGAAGGAGGGAGGGAGAGAAAGATAGAGAGGGAGACGGGGGATGGTGGTGGGGGTAGAGTTTGTCTATATGATGCTTTCTTTGACGATCTTGCTCTCTCTCTTTGGGGAGAGGTGATCACTCTCTCATTTCAAAGCTTACAGCTGTGGGGAAGAGAATCACAAACCACTGAATTCACCGTCTCACTATCAAAGATCACTCTCGCTCAGCAGGCTTGGGCTCTCACACGAGGCACGGCAAATTGGTGTGAACTTCTATGACTCAGTAGCTCATTTCACTGCCGTATTCACGTCCAGGAGGGAGAAAAGAATCCCTGTGAAACCTCAGATCGCCGGAGACACGTCGGCCGCAGTGTGCTGGCGCCACGGAGGCGCGTTCTTCCTCCCTCGTCTGGGGCCGCCCGCGCTCTGCGGTACGGCTGCAGTCCCGAGCAGTCAGGCAGGCCCGCTCATCGCCGGGGGCGACCTCGCTTGCAATCGCGCCCCCTCTTGGACCGGCAGCAGGGGGCGCCTCAAGAGACGAGGGCTTTTCCAGTTCTGTCTTTTTTCTTTTTTTGCTTTACTTTTCTCTTTCAAACGGTGAAATTAAAAGGATATACAATGTAGGAGAACAATGGCAAGGCCTGGGTTGCTGGGGTGGGTCGCCACAAAAGGGCGTCTCGCTGACTGGGTAGAGGGGGTGCTTATTAAAAACCTGACTACGGGGGCAGTTAAGGGACATGATAGATGTTTTTAATAAAGAATTCCTTCCACTTTCTTTCGCCTCCATTTTCGAGGTGTTTTCATTAAAGCTGTGCTTTTATTATAAAAAGCAGTGCTTTTATTATGAAGACACTGGAAATCCAAGGACATAAAAAGTGCTGCTGTCCTTGGGGACTTGTATACATATACATATAAATACATCCACACAGCATAAGAGCGTGCTAGTAATCCCAAGAGACAGGAACATCAGGAACAAAAAGCTTAAGAAACACCACGGGCTTGAAGGAGGAGCCAGAAATGATGTGAAAGGTAAAGGCAACAGCAGTTCCCGTAGTACTCGGAGCACCAGTTGGAAAATGGCTCAGGCAGATCCCAGGAGCAGCATCTGAGATCTCCGCCCAGAAGGGTGCAGTCCTGGGAACAGCTAAAGTACTACACAGGACCCTCATGCTCAAAGGTACTGGAGGAAAAAGACCATTCCAGCGGAGGGTGAGATTTGATATATACACACATTATTTAAATACATGTAGTATTGAAGGGTAACTGTGTTCTTCTCCTGACACAACCCTGCTCTGGCCTTCCAGTCCATCCTGCATTAAGCTGTGATGAAGACATGCGTCTGGGGCCTCTATGTTTTATTAATTTGGAGATGAGCTCAGCTATTGATGGTGTTGGCAGCTCATGGGTTCAATTAGGATAATCTGGGGAGTAGAGAAGATTATGGGCAGCCATTTAAGCGGGGGGTATATCTCTTCCTGACAGTTATAGTCCAAATGCAACAAATTGCCCCTCGGCTGCCGCCAGCGTGGAGCAGTAATATGAGCTGGACCGTATGAGGCTTCCGTCAACCTATGGTGCCCAAATCAGACTCATTATCAGACTCATTATCAGACCAAGTACATACTCTGGTTCTCCTCTAAAGGCATTTATGCTATGCAGAATCCACACGGGCCCACCCGACCATCGGCCCAAACACACATGCACACCCACCACACACAAGCCACACCCACTCATGTATCCCCCTTTAACTAGGACAGAGAGATGGCAAGAGCCTTAGGTTCTTCCAGTCTTCCAGCTGTGAAGTGTGCCTGGAACTGCTTCGCACCCCTCCTCTTCTGTCTACCGGTGGGCTCTACCACTGATTTGAGTGAGACTTCCTGCTGGTGGTCAGACAGACCGGTCCATCTTTCAACTATGGTGGGGGACGGGGGTGCAGATTGTTTGTAGAGGGTGAAAAGCACGGCAGGGGGGCAGTATACCTCAAAAGACCCTTTTTACGATCCTGAGAGTACGGTTTTGGTTAGTGAACCTTAAATCTCACATGAACGGCTCCTTTAATCGTTGCCTTTTCCTACAGGACTAAACTGGGTGTCAGACGCAATGAACACGGTTCACAAAAGTGAGAGCTGTGAAAGATGAAACGCTTCCTCATAACTACAGTGAAAGAAATGGTGAAGAAATGGTGTTCTCTTTCTCAGAATAACATGTACAGTTTGTGAACCCTTGGTATCAATGTGGAAGTCTGCAAACACAGCTACCCTAGAACAGGACTGACATGATCTTACTCTAAGACTTTGTAAAATAATGACATTTCATTACCAACTTTCCATTCTACATTTCCAGGTTTTTTACTGAACGTACAGTTTAATCAAAATCATAAGAGGGAAAAATGTGTGTGAAGTTCAGGATAAATGATCTTGTGAAAAGAGGCTAATTGGAATTAGGTGTTGTAATCAGTTCGTGTTTTTGGATTTGATCTACACACACAAACAAAATTTTGATTACCTGTTCTGCACAACAGAAGTCCAATATGGCCCCCGTGAAGAAATTTCACTCCAAAGTGTAAAAAAAAAAAAAGAAAAGAAAAAGGAGTCATAGAAAAGTGGGCCGGTGTATCCACTCACCACACAGAGAAATGTTAGAAAGAGAACACCGTTGAGCATCTCTCCTGTAGTGGGTGTCCTACAGTCATCCACACAAGGGCATGCTGTAGAATCTTCCAGAAAGAGACCAGGAGCCCTGGGAGAGCAGGATTCTTCTGAGTTCGACTGTACCTGCGTTCATGACCGACAACCGCTGAACAAAGGTGGCGAGGTTTTGCCACAGAGGAAACTCCTGCCGTCTCCAACATGCAATCAAGCAGACCATCAAACAAACAAACACATTGATAGCAGGCAGACATTTGCTAAAATCCATCTGAACGATCCACGCGACGTTAGGAACAGCGTCTTGAAATGGAAAAATAAATGAACTCGGCGTTTATGCTTGGAGAAAACAAACCAGCGCTTGAGAACATCTTAACCTCACCTCCAGACAGAGGCATGATGGGAAGAGTACAGGGGTGTCAGGTTGCTCTGCTGCTTGAGGGCCTGCACGGCTTGTAATCACGGAGGAACACACGAGTTCCATATCAGGAAATCCTATCACCCAATTTCAGGGTGTTTTACTGTGATCTAAAACTCAACAGCGGTTAGATCACGCGAAGAGCCAGACGACGTGAGTAAATCAGGCCTAAGTGTAAAGATTAAAATCATGTCACATCATAAGAGTCATTAATGAACAAATACCATGGAGTTCACATAATGTATTTTTTATTTTTTTCCCCTTCACAGCCGCACGTATTGACGTGCCGACGTCAAAGCACACCACGCCGGCTTCTTTGTCCTGCGTGGTGCGCGTACAGGGCGGGCCGGTTCTCTGTGGACAGATTGCTGCTCAGGCAGCGAGGCGCTAACGGCAGGAGCGGTCGGTCGTTAGCTGCCTCACGGGGCTCTCCCCTTTCGCAGTGGCAGCACAGGAACAGATGTTAGTGTTGGCTGAGGGCGGAGAGACCCGCAAAGTCAGCGCCAGCTTCACGCCGCGCTCACACCAGCCCACGGCCGCCTAAACAGTCCTGTCTGGTGCTGGGCAGGGGAGTAGGCCGAGGTCTGTGTACAGCAGGCCGGGGTTGATCCCGTGGCTGGATCTCAGGGACCGGTCGGTCTCCGGCCCAACTTGCCGAGTGACCCAATGTGACCAGCACCCAAATGTCCATACTACCTCATTTTTGTATTGATTTTAAAACAATTTTTTTTATTGTATATTTTAATGTAAGTTTGGACAGTTTGAGATTAAACCATTTACTTGTTTTTTTTTTAGCTCATCAGAGAAACTTCATAAAAAAAAAAGACTTATTTTTACGCGTGTTGGGACTCGATTTAGGGTGCTTGAATGCCCTAAAAAGGGACTAGATACGCCTATGGGCGTGGTCATAAATCCTCGGCGGCCTGCGTCACGGCGTCACGGCTCTGAATACACAGCTCCTGTTTTCCAAAGAAAGCCAGCAGGGACAAGAGAAGACAACAGAAAATGATTGCTACCGGGGGAGAGGAAGGGGGGGCGTTTATAGACCAGACTTCTGCCGTGCGACTTGAAACATAAACTGGACCTTCCAAGCGGTTTTGCTAGCAGCTATTACCCACTTTAAGAGAGAGGACAGGGACCAGAAGCCTCTTTGCTAACCCAGATTTTCATGGTAAAAATAAAACAATGTATGCGCATACTTAGACGCTGGAACAAGGACAGTTGATTTAACTCTCTCCTGCCCGCCTGTGTAACTGACAGATCCATCAACCAAGTCAAGAGTCAGTCCCCCCCCCCTCCCCTCCTTCCCCCCTTCCCCACAAACGTAGGTTGAGGATACCACAGGGCTTTGACTCTGTGCTGATGAGCGCACATAGTGATTAATGACTGTGCCATTAGGCTGTCTCAGATTTAGACTGCCGCATTTATCCTAGCTTTGCTCACTAGCCTCAGCTAAACAGCTCATATATCTGCTCATGTTAAATGCTTCAGAGATCAAACAGATGTTTAGAATGGTTCCTTACGACGTTCAACAATCTTCAAGGCAGTGAAGAGCGATGGGCGTATACCAAATAGTAGGGATTTGCTGCCATCTACTGAGGGTTATACGGGTGTGAAACCAGGACAGCCTAAATGCAATGGAAGTGTTAAAAACGACATTTCATATAAGCCCCCCCCCCCAAAAAAAAAAACATTTTGTATATAATTTAAGTAAAGACGAATATTTCAGATTTCTTAAAGAAAGCAAGTTCAAACAACCAACGACCCCTGAAATGTGGTAACAACAGAACACCAAATAGAACCAAAGTATTGATGCCCTTTTGAGTTAATAAACTTGTCCTTCTTGTCGTCTTTCGACGTGTTGTTATAGTTTATTTTCTCCGTGAGTGACGGCTGTTATAGTACAGATGTAATTGGTGGTTTTAAGACATTTTTGTAAATCTCTGAGATTAGGTCTTTATTGTATGTATAAACTAATTAGCGCATGAAGAGAAACGTATAAGCCGCGGTAGAGTGACTTACTTGTTTTTCCAGAATTAAGTTCGGCTGCTGGACGACGTTTCCCCTTAGGCAACTTAAGACAAAGGGGTCTGACAAATTCTACCTAATTGCGCAAGTGCAATTTCTAAACAGCTCTACTGGATAAATGCCATGTTGTTCGGCTTGATTGCTCTAGGCTAAATTAAAATGTTCCAGGTGCCATTTTGGCTCAGACTGATGAAGTCACAAATGCTGAAACAGATACCAGGTTAGCGACCTATTAAAAGCTACGCACGTCCGATTCCGCAGGAGCAACACAACGCCACGAACAGAGGCTGCGGGGTGAGAGAAGAACGCTACTGAACACTGAAGAGCGCAAGAACGTGAACATTTGGTTTGTTTGTTTGATTCACAATGTCATAGAAGGACCTCATAGTATATTTTACACCGTTCCTATTATGGTTTTCAGATGAGGACAATTAAATGTTACGTTGATTATATATTACTTATAACTGGATGTTATTACACTTAAAATATGTACTGAATCGGTATATATTAAGTGTAATGACACCCTTATTATCCTCATTATTCTAATATAAACAATGTATGTTGCTTATATTATTCTTCAGAGCATCTTCCTTCATTGTCCCACAGTAGTTTGCAAACGTACTGCTTTTCCATACTCTACATAATGACATAAGAATATATCGGAACAACAAAAATGAATTAAATAAGAAATAAATAAAAACCTATGGGTGTTTTGCAAACATATTTTGACTGGTTAGACCTATTTGTCATGTAAATTCTGGAAGAATGCATACATGGTGTAAATTTGTAAGGCCAAAAACACCAAATGAAGCCTCCATCATTACAGAAAAGACAGATCCTGGGTCAGTATAGACACATCCATCATTTGCCCTCTTCTCAGAAGGGGGTGGAAGAGAGGGAATCCCATAATGAGGACAGAGATTGAAAGGGGTGGAGTCTACCCAGGAAACATTAATATGCATAATCTGTTACGGGTGTGGGGCGTGACCAGACAAGGACATGTAATGCTCTAATTAAAGTGACCTTTCCCTACTCCTCACTGAAGAACAGGTCATCTCTCATTAATGCCCAGTCTAGCACACAGGTCATTATTCATCACACATAACAACTGAAATTAAAGCTAGATGCTCTCCTCTCTCACTTCTGCCACATGACATAGAAAAAGAACAAATGTAACCCATCAGAGAATGGGGAAAAAAACAAGATAATGCAAACAGACTTCACACAATCAGGTTTACCACTTCATCTCAACAAAGGGTGACCATGTACTTATGAACAGAACAGAACCACCTTTATTTGTTTATTTTTTTATGTTGATGATCTGAATGCAAAATGCAATGTAATATTTCCATACAAAAAGGTGTAAAAAAACAAACAAAAAAAAAACAAACAAAAAAAAACAATCTTAAATTCAATTTGAGTTCAAACAGCAACCTTCCCAAGGGCCCACATGGCTGGCTGCATTGAAAAGTAAAGGGGAGAAAGGAAGAGGTGGGGCAGGGAAACCTGAAGTCATGGCAGTGCACATAAGAGAAAAGGATGCAGCAGTTTGGCATGTAGGTTTGATGTAGCAGATTTCTAAGAGAGATGCACCTGGCCCTTACTATATATATAAACATACCTTAAGTGCCAACACAGCAATGGGCTTTAATAAATAAACAACAGATTTCTAGACAATGTTCTGGGTGCTGTATTGTCGATGCGTGTGATTGGGTGGGGACGTTCCCACTTTATAATCACAGACCCACCCCCAACCCCACCTCAAGTGCAGAGCTGAATCACCATTAAGGACACATTAAGTCCTGGCCCAATTCTATAATATTAAAATGATGATGTTAAGCATAGCCTACGTGTGATGGAATGCACAGGACGTGCTCAAAATGGAACTGTCCTTCACAAAGCAAAGCTCTCATGTATGTAAACTGGTCTGTTCAGAGGAAAAAGGACACAGTGTCAATGTCACAAAAGGCTGCATCCTAGCCAAGCTATTATTGCTTACAATATGAACACTTTTGTGCTCTAATTAGTTAATGGATTTACAGTTCCAGGTCACACTTTCTATTCAAAAGCACACCAACACAAATGGCAGCTCTAGCACATGGAAAGATCTAGAAAAAGTAAGAGCAGATCTGAATGGTGATGGAGCTGATGAAGCAGGTGGAGCTTTACCCTGTCTTCTGGGGAATGTGGGTGTAGGTCTTGGCCAGAGCAAAGGTGCTGTCGTTTCCATGCTAGATGAGAAAAGTCCCTGAAAGTCACCTGTCTCTGGACTGACCTCTGTTCTGCAGGCTTTGGAAGTGGGCCTCCCTCAGGACCCGGTTGATGTGCTGGTAGGAGCCCAGGCTGGTGGGGCCAGACTGGTCAGAGGAGGACAGGGGGCTGCAGGGAGAGAGGCCAGGCACAGGCGGCAGGTTGTCGGCTCCAGATTGACTGCTGGCGCTGCTGTTGCTCCGCGCGGCGTGCTCTGGACTGCCCACGCCACTGCTGTCGCTGGCGGAGGACTGGTGGTTCGGCAAAGTTACACATCAATCACACCTACATCCATCACATGAAGGCTGAGATGCATATTATATTTGAAGCTTGTGCTTTGTGAATTATGCTTCTATGAAGGGCTCTCAAATTCTAGACCAATGAGAATTAACAAACTGTTCAAAATCTCATACATACTATCATAGGTGATCTAGGAACTTGGTGTATACACTTCCCTACACATTTTGGATAAGTGTAGTGTCATCACATGTCCATATATTGAACACAGGCCTTGACTGTGCCCATTTGCTATTGTTTATTTTATTTTTCTTTTAAGAGGCTACCTGGTAGACCACTTGTAAAGCGTCTTTAAAACTGTAATTAAGAAAAACAAAGTACCCTAGTACTTGTTTCAACTTAGTACACTAACTGGGTCTTCGCCCGTTCGACCGAGTAACTTACTTCTGACTCCCAAGCCTCTCGGCTGCCGTCCGAGGGCTGGTGTGTTGTGCTTGATCTCTTGGCCTGAGGCATTAGTGTTGCGTTCTCATCCTCGCCTTGTGTACGCTGACGTTTCCTGCAAAGACAGGCCGCATACGCAACTTAAGACACTGACGGTGTGACGGTCAATGCAGTACAACAAATTTATACTTAGATAACCTATACAGATCCAGTCATAAACGTGACAAAGTTGTACTGTACATAAAATATCGTTCAGACAAAAGAGGGAGGCTATGTAATAGGTCAGTAAGTTAAAGAAAAATAGCAAGCTAGCTAACTAGATACCTGTTTTCGGATAACATAGCGGCACAGTGGATAAATCCCTTTATAATGAATGAATGTAGTCTTTTTGAGCACCAAGAATAACTCTAGTAGTTTAAAGCAAATAACTGCTTGTTGCTTAGCTTTGGGTACACACAGCCTGTCTCCACGATGCATGAACAAGAAGAAACCCAAACGTCACCTTCGTGAGCTAGCTAATACTAAACCAGCTAGCTAGGTTAGCTAACTGTTAGCCAGGTTAGCTGTGCCGAACTTGCAAGTCAGTCAGCAAACTAAATACTCTATACTCATCTACATTCCTGTTTACCTTTCGATAATTACGAAAACCTATAAATATGAACAGAAACCACCCTGACACTTATGCAATGTAGCTATGTAGCTAACTAGCTATCTGACAAGAAAGCTCTTAAACTCGCCAGGTTCTATAACTGTCATCCTAGCTAGCTACCACTGTCCAGTTATGTTTAAGGATAGCTAGCTAGCTGCCTTGCTAGCTAGCACTCTAAAGTTGTAAACATAAGGTATAATAAGCAGATTTAAGGTGCGTTGACAATAACCATTCTTCAAAAGAATATTTTCGCACTGACATTTCACAAATAACGTCACTAGCTATAAACTGTCGCCGGTTTCTTGTCTCATTTAGGTGGGTCTAGCTAACTAGCAGGTACCAGCTATTGCTGTTATTTACATGGTAATGCGCATGCGTGAACTCGATAGCGATTACAAAGCACGTCACAATTTGCTGTCGGTGACATTTCCGGTGACCAGGTAAGAACTGTTCACCGCACTGAGCTATAATAAAGATCTGCTATAGACAATCCTATAAGGATTAGATATTTTAAAATCTAATCCAAGTGTAGATTATATAATCTTGCTATAATAGCAATATTTTTATCTAGTTTAATAAAATGTATAGGCTAGGTTTGAAATCAGTGCTTACCTATTCTGACTGTTTTAGGTTTAATGAACTGAGCAAATGAAGGCGCATATGATGATGCTATTTTTGCATACGGTTTCCAATCAAAAATACTTCCAACCAATTACAATAGTAAATCCCTTGATAACTTTCAGTAATTTTCAGTGCAACGACATTCTGCAAATGCAATAGCTAAAAACATTTCTCGTCTGATAATTATCATTTTTTATCCTATCTCAATATGGGCGGTTTTCTGAGGAATGTATGCGCCAAGCTTAAATCAAAATAACGTAAACTGTTATAACCCACAGTAACTCTTAGCAACAGTCTGTTGGTCTTGGAACCCGGAAGTTTCTAGCTCACTGCTCAGTGCACCATCACCGCCTCCGCAAATGACACAACCATAGGAGGAGGTGAAGCGGGATTAGATTGGCTTCTCAGCAACGGCCCCGTATCATACTAGGAATATTTACAAAAATGGGAAATACGGATTCAAAGCTGAAATTTAGGAAAGCGGTAATACAGCTGACCACAAAAACTCAGGTTGGTGGCTTTAATGTAACATTTTATGCACCGTAGGAGCGGTTTAAGATTTCCAGATGGAGACTTAACTGCGTCGACAATACAAGCGAATGAGATGGTAGATGCAACAACAAGGATGAGACGAGATGTGAAAGCGCACCTTATTCTTATCTAATGATTTGATCAAATATTTTACCGTTCGACATCTAATTTGGTTCCTTAAGTTTTTGTCGTATTTTTGTTCCTCTAACAACCTGGCACCTGCCAAGAATTAGTCTTTCGTCTTGGTCGGCTTGTTATCTTCCCTAAACCAAATTCGTCCCTTTACTATTTGCTACGAATTGTTTAAGATACAACGTACGCTTCGTATGTGTAGCGTTTTATAAGGCATTTTGAGTATATTTCGTATGATGGGATTATTAATTTATTTAGTTTAACTGAAAGCCTGTCAGCCTCTTTTTTTTTATTTTTGCAAACACAGACCGACGGCTACGTCAGTAGATTAAGCACAGAAAATGGAACTAGATCTGACACTTATCCAGTCAAATATCTTAGCTGCTGCTTACTAATGTCCAATGTCGAGGCGAGACTTCGTCCACCGACGCCAAGTGCTTTACTCGCGCATGACTACTCACTCTTACAGCATTTTATCAAGCATTGTTTTGTTTACGTGTTTAATGAATAGTAGCAACATGAATATCTGTGTTTTAAGAATATATTTACTATTTAACTTAATGACTTCTTGAGAAGTTACCTGGACGGGTAGCCTTATTTCTATTAAATTAGTTATTTCTGAAAATAGAAATATCTTAGTATCTTCAGGACACTATGTTTCTACCTCAGTCATTATAAAATTCAAATGCACGTGACTTGCAGAGTCATATAGCACGACACTATTGCAGGATTACTGGAATATTTGTGTTGTGGTGCTCAGATGGCCAGCGTCAGGCCATTTATGTAGCTCTCCTATACTGAATGCTTACTCAGGGATGGGACCCGCATGCTGCTTTGTGACAATGCCCGTCTTAAAAAGCACTATATAAATAAAATTTTGTTGACTGTTTTACCCTCCTAGCCGGTGGAAGCGACTGACGATGCCTTCTGGGACCAGTTCTGGGCTGACACAGCCACAACAGTGCAGGACGTGTTTGCCTTGGTGCCAGCTGCAGAGATCCGGGCAGTTAGGGAAGAATCCCCGTCCAATCTGGCAACCCTGTGCTACAAGGTAGGGTTCATAGCTTTAATCTGAACTTTTAAATAATAATAATAAAAAGCAAAAATCCCAAATAACTTTGTGATTTAACGCTTGGATCTTTAGATTCTAATTGATATTGTTAAGCAATTTGTCCTATAGATATTGTTTTTTGGTTTTTTTTGGAAGGGGGGGGGGGGTGTTAATTTGCGTTCATGAATGTGAAGCAGAGGTTGTTTGGGTGCATGAATTACCCACACCATGCTTGGGCAGGAAAGCAGTCTGCAGGCTCCCCTTCCTGTCTCCAGCCCTCTGCTTCCTCTTGAAGTTGGCTGTCGATAAACCCCTCTAAGTATCCGAGTATTCCTAATGTATCACTGCACAGCAGGCAAGAGAAGGTACATCTCGACTATCATCTTGGAGTAAGATTTCTCTTTACAATGTCTTTGTCCTGTGTATGGCCATTCATTAGGATATGAGTCATGCCTTTCAGTAGAGTGAAAGCGTCCTCAGTAAATAATTTGATTTGAGAACTTTTGTACACGTCTCCCACTGTTTTTACTCACATATCTTTGATGTCAGTCTCCTTTGTACAAAAGGAATGATGACATACTTTGCTAGCAGGTTGTGTTTTATTGATCTCATGAAAAGTCATGCACTGTGTGCACAAGATATTTGCAGATGAAATGCTGAAGCGGGTCTTCACACGCTTTCTGCCAGTTTTCCCTCCTGTCTGAAAACCCTCAGTTAAAACGTACAGCTGTAATTCCCGCTACGGCCGATCGTCTGCTTTGTGTGCGGGTTTACACCCGTGTTTACACCCGACTGCCCCGTGCAATGACCGTTCACGGCTTGCATGCATGTTGTGTTGTCCCCCACTCCCCCCCAGGCCGTGGAGAAACTGGTGCAGGCTGCAGAGTCAGGCTGCCCCGGCGAGAGGGAGAAACAGGTGGTGTTGAACTGCGCCCGTATCCTCACCCGCATCCTGCCCTACATCTTCGAGGACCAGGACTGGAGGGGCTTCTTCTGGTCCACCGTGCCCGGGGCGGGCAGAGCCGGGGTGGGTGATGTGATTGGTATCTGAATTAAGGGAGAAGGGCAAGAGGTCCAGCTTGTTCTTGAACTTATCAGGTCACATTCTGAGCAGTAGATCACTAAAGATTGTGTGTGTGTCTTGTTTTACAATTATTAAAAAAAAAAAAAGGTTCTAATTAAGAGATTTTTCACAAAAAATGGCAGTTGTTTTTCATACCATTGTCACTGAGTTTAGTTCACTTGTCTAAAATGGCTTGTAGTTTTAGTCCACAGAATGAACATTTAAATGTAGGGCCCCCTGGGAATGAATGTGATGTGTGAATTGAGCTTTGTCTGCTGTGGAGCTCTCTAGGAATGAGAAATGGGCATGTATTGTAAAGCAAAACATGTCTACGATTTAGAGTATTTACATTTATCTTTTTTTCTAGACTATTCAGATTTTCTAAAACAGTTTGGATCGAAATTTGTTTAATGTCGTTCTCTCGTGGAATCTCCGTTTCGGTTCTTCTGAGTGTATGGGAAAGCGCTTGACCCGTGTATCGGGTGTCTCGGAGCAGGCGGGCTGGTACAGGAACAGCTTCACCTGGCCTCTCTAAGCGTGTTCGTTAGAATACGAAAACCAAAAAGCGACCAGAAGTTAGCCCTAACTAGACTTTACGAAGCCAGAGACAAAAGCGTAATAAGAACGAAACTGACCTCTAAGTTTCAAAGATTTTGAGAGAGTCGACGTTTTCTAGTCTAAAATGGTAAAATTCGCTTGTCGAAAGCATGTAGCTGTCTTCTTGTTATATATTCTGTGAAGCACTCTCGCTGCAGCGAAGCGGAGAAACCTGAAGCGGTGTTGAATTACGTAATGCCTCCGAATGGGTTTATACTGCTGCCGGAGAAAGGCATTCGTGAAATCACTGAGTGCTGAGGCAAATACAATACCTAGCAACATCCCAGTATCTCACATAAATCAGCGCCTCCATTTTTGTCAGTTTTTGGAGAAGATGGAATTGATAGATTTTGTGTGTTCTTGTATGTACAGTGTGCACTTCGGAAGCTATTATTTATATAATAGCGTTTGTGTGTGTGTGTGTGTGTGTGTGTAAGTGCAAGTTGCGGCGGACATGCTGTAAGCTCTCATTACCTCAAGAAAAAAAAAAAAAACAAGCGCTAACAACAATAAACAGACACTAGTGGAAACAGTCGGTGCTGTTCTGCGCTAATTCTAACGTTAACAGGGACCATCTCTCATTCATTCCCACGGGGGGCTCGCGTTAGCGGTGCTTTTCCGTTAAGGCTGACCCTACGTTGTGTTCGCAGGCGGACGACGCGGATGAGGATGATGACGGAGCTCGTCCGTTGGCGGAGTCTCTCCTCCTGGCCATCGCCGACCTGCTCTTCTGCCCCGACTTCACCGTGCAGAGCCACAGAAGAGGCGGACCGGTGAGCAGCCACATCCCCGTTTGCGGTCGGAGTCCCCGTGTCCGCCACATCACCTCTATTATTCCTCGCCTCTATTAAGCTTCGCCTCTATTATTTCGGTCCTCTGCACGCCGAAAAGCCCCCCGCATTCCTTGGCCAATTCATTCATATGAGAGCCAGATTCGGTTTCTTTACTGCTCTTTGTCTCTTTAGAACGCATTTGAAGGCTTGGTGATTGAGAAGGCAATGTAACGTGACATGAGGAAGTGATGGAAACTTTGTGGTTATACTGTATAGTTTAATTTTGCTCGAGGGAGAATGAGGTTGTTCCCCGGGCTGCAGATGTAGCGGTGGCCATTGGAGGTAGAGGTGGACGATCTTGTCCTACAGTCAATTTGTGGTATTGGCATGCACTGCTCAGACAGAAGCACTGGAACCTCCAGAGATTAGAGCCCATCAGAGAGGAGCATTGGAACCTCCACAGATTAGAGCCTATTGGACAGCAGCACTGGAACCTCCAGAGATTAGAGCCCATCAAACAGCAGCACTAGAACCTCCACAGATTAGAGGCTATCAGACTGTAGGACTGGATGGAACCTCCAGAGATTACAGCCTATCAGACAGTGTTAATCAGAACTGCGTTCATCAGACAGCAGCACTGGAACCTTTATAGATGAGTTTGTGTGTAGTTTCCTAGATTTTTTTTTCTTTTATTATCCGTCGCCCACAAGGATCGTTTGGAATGTGGTGCGTTATTGCTGTCGTTGTCAGGACTCTGCCGAAGACATGCAGTCTCTGGACAGCTGCGAGTACATCTGGGAGGCGGGGGTGGGCTTTGCACAGTCCCCGCCCCTTAACTACATCCATGATCTCAACAGGTGGGTGAGCTTCTGTTCTCAGCACAGTGTGTGAATGCGCGTTTCCCAGGGAAACCTTTTTAATGCCTAACCTCCACAAAAGGCCCCATCAGGAGTGATCCGTATCTCAACCCACTTGTTATAACTCATTAGGGTGCGATGGGCAGAAACTGGCCTCAGATCAGCACTCTTGTGCATGATTTTGTCTGGTTTCTCACAGGACCGAGCTGCTGCGGTTACTGCTGACCTGTTTCTCAGAGGCCATGTACCTGCCACCAGCGTCTGACGGCAGCGTGCTCAACCCCTGGGTCACCTTCTTCTGCTCAACTGAGAACAGGTTAGTCATGCATAAACAGGCCTCTCCTTTTACAGAAGCTGTAAATGTGTTCCTACAGTAAGTCTATATAGACAGCAGACAGAGGGGAGCAAATTTACTTTTTCACCTTGTTAGTATTGCATGTGTTTAGAAAATCTAACGCATGAAATGGTTTCCTGGATTATGCATGGAAGGGTTATCAGGTATTGAGATGAAGGGGGAAAAAAACAACAAAAAAACCCACAAATTTGACCTCTTTCAACAGCTGTGCATTGAAAAGGATTAACTTTAGAGTCAGACTTTATGACTGTGTGTGTGTGTGTGTGTGTGTGTGTGTGTGTGTGTCCACACACCTCCAGGCACACCCTACCCCTGTTTACTTCGTTACTCAACGTGGTTTGTGCGTACGATCCCGTGGGCTACGGTATTCCATACAACCACCTCCTCTTCTCCGACTACCGGGAGCTGTTGGTGGAGCAGGCCGTGCAGATCCTAATTGTCACGCTGGAGCATGAAGGTGGCCACGCCCACCGCGCTCCCTCCCCCGCCATCATGGACGAGCAGGATGTAGGAGCCTGCCACGCCTTCAGCACACACACACATACACACACACGGTGTACTCAGAGGTGTAAAACGTTAACAAATATCCATTGTGAGTGGAAATCATTTTTACTGAGATGTGACCAACATGACTTATTTGAAAAAAATCAGCCTTCTAGCAGCCTACTATAATGATCAATATTAGCTTTTGTTAATTATCAACCTTTTTTTTCCTGAGTGCAGTATTCAGAACTTTCATCAAAGGAGAACAGCTGCTATCTTAAACATAATTTGAGGAATAACTTGAGCACACAAATCAGATGTGTTTCTCTGATCCTTTTTGTAGTCTGTGGGCCCACATAACCTGTTTGTGAACTACCTGTCCAGAATTCACAGGGAAGAGGTGTGTACCATGGCCAGTGTCTCATAAAAAGCTCCTGTTTTTGCTACGTTGTTTCTGGTCTAGTGAACGGTGATTGTTTGGCCGTTTGCCTGCAGGATTACGACTTCGTGCTGAAGGGCCTCGCCCGTCTTCTGACTAACCCACTCACTCAGACCTACCTGCCCAACTCCACCAAGAAGATCCAGTTCCACCAAGAGCTCCTGGTCCTCTTCTGGAAACTCTGCGATTTCAACAAAGTACGATAATACACTGGTGTGTGTCGAGCAGTGGCAAAGAAGTGCTTTTTGGGTATTTTTCCCCATTTCAGAGGTATTTACTCTCTTCCTGCTGTTACCCCACCCCCTCCTTTTCAGAAATTCCTCTTCTTTGTGTTGAAAAGCAGTGACGTACTGGACATCCTGGTGCCCATCCTCTACTACCTAAACGATGCCCGTGCTGACCAGTGTGAGTACGCTGGTGTGAGAGGCGCATTTACACCAGATCGGAAAGGCCATAGTTCTTCGATTTGGATTGAATTGCATCGAGAAAATCTCCGACCATGATTGCCCTCGTTTGTGTTCTGTCCATTTAACTCATCCATGAAACTTTATGGTGTTTCAAACCTTGGCTTGAAACACCAGGCTTTAAGTCCAATGGTAGACAAGCTTCTAGACTATTCTGTGTCCTGTCTCCAAGATGGTGGAATGAAATTCCACTGGCTGGCCGGACAGCACAATCCCTTGCAGTTTTCAAACACAGACTAAAGACTCATCTATTTGTAGAGTATCTCAATGACCATTGATGCTGCTCTTTTTCTTTCTACCAAAGCTTAACTCAAATTCAATTACTTATTTGTTATTCTGCTACTGTATTTATCATGGTTTAATAGAACTTGTGCCAGGACCAGCATGATTCTTGTATTTTAGCAGTGATCTAGTTCAAATGTTTGTTGAACTCCTACATATTGGCTAGGATACATTCTGTGAGTACAGAACATAACAGCACAGCAATGTTGTAAGTCGCTCTGGATAAAAGCATCTGCCAAATGCCTTAAATGTAAAGCTTTGCGTGTTGGTTGCCAGCCCGTGTCGGTCTCATGCACATCGGTGTGTTCATCCTGCTGCTCTTGAGCGGGGAGAGGAATTTCGGCGTGCGCCTGAACAAACCTTACTCTCTCCACGTCCCGATGGACATCCCGGTGTTCACCGGCACTCACGCTGACCTGCTCGTCGTGGTGAGGCACCATCCTTTACGCACGCTTGAGTTGCGCTGGTCGTCAGGGGTGACGCGGGCGATGTTTTATGCTGGGCAAACAATCCCTTACGGTTTGTAACCTGCAATTTTTTTTCAGGTTTTTCACAAGATTGTCACTAGTGGACATCAGCGGTTGCAGCCTCTCTTCGACTGCCTGCTCACCATCGTAGTGAATGGTAAGTGGAACTAGGACTATGTTTTGCTATTAACTTCATGATACGATATTTATCACGATATGGGAAACACAATACGATACAGTAAATTTGCCTAATGGTCTGTTACGCACACACAGACTTTAATAGAGTAAATGTTACCAAAAATAGTTGTATTATAATATTTATTGTTCATTATTAACAATGATGGGGTGGGGGGAGCAAATTCAAAATACTAGTTATTTAATACACAATATGAAAAATTGGTTCTAGATGTCTTTGTGCATGGACTCTCAATCTAATGATGTCCTTCCACTGTTCAGTGTCCCCCTACCTGAAGAGTCTGTCCATGGTAGCAGCCAATAAGCTCCTACATCTCCTCGAAGCTTTCTCCACCAGCTGGTTCCTCTTCTCCGCTGCTCAGAACCACCATTTGGTCTTCTTTTTGCTGGAGGCCTTCAACAACATTATCCAGTACCAGTTCGATGGTAAGATTCCCGGCACGCTCTAGATGTTACTTGTTTGTCGTAGGATTCAGTCTGGACTCTGACTGAACTCCTGAAATCCACTCCACCTGTGTTCGTTCAGATGGTTACAACATGCCACTAGTCCTTCATCTTTTTTGTTTGTTAATGTTCACATCTCGCTTGTTTTCTCCCTCAGGTAACTGTAACCTGGTATACGCCATCATCCGCAAACGCAGCGTCTTCCACCAGCTGGCCAACCTGCCCACAGACTCTGCCTCCATCCACAAGGCCCTCCAAAAGAAAAAGAAGTCCCCAGACGCAGTCTCTCGCACCAACTCCCAGGAGACGGTGTCCATGGAGGGTTCTCGACCCGCGGTCCCTGCTGAGCCCGGCACCCTCAAGGCTAGCCTCGTGGCCATGCCAGGTGACCACGGAACACCGGCTTTAGATTTTAAAGTCATCACAGTCTCCATTTCCTGGGTACATTTAAGCCTGTAAAAATGGAGAAGCACCATTTTTAAGGGTCTCTTCAGTCCACTGCACCAATGGAAAACCTTCTGCGTTGTTGAAGATATTTGAAGATAACGTGAAACGTCTTTTCAGGCATCGATAAACTGACAGAGAAGTCCCAGGTGTCAGAGGATGGCACCATGGTGGCAGTGCCACAGACCGATTCACCAAACTCTCCGGAGCATGGGCCGGTTGCTGGGGCCAGCGACACTGAGTCCAACTCAGGAAGAGACAGCGAGGTGAGCGGTGCCTTTCTGTGCATGGGGGCCCTGATCTAGGATCAGCTTCGTCGGCCAGACGCCAAATTGAAGACGTTATAGCAGGACGTGCTAGACTGACCAGGGCGTGAGAGGGATGTTGCTAGCAACATCAAGAGAAGCAGGGAGGTTGAGCTGTTTTTGAGGTTTACTGCCAAAAACATTCCCTGTAGAACAGAGCCAAACCTTCAAAGGCTTTCAGAAACAGACAGCATGAAAATATAAATAATGGCTTATTATTTCACAATGGAGCTGTACAAACAGATCTGTAATCCTAAGTGGTGGTTGATGGCTGACAGACAAGCAACTATGGTCAGTGAACAAACATTTATACAAAATGTATCGATTAGTCGAAGTCTCTCACACACACATTTCTATTGATGTGTGAACAAACATCACAAAAATAGTTATTCCCTGACGCCGAAGCACATTTCATTTGAGTCCTCAGACAATGTTCTACTTGTGATTTCTACGTGTAAATCTTTTTACTGTTTAAAATGTCTCATTTATTTTTTAAATTGTGTATTTTAGTCATCTGTATCAATTTATTTATTTTTCATTTTTGATGCTGTACCAGCAATAGGGGTTGTATTCTTGGCACAAGAAACTATGTAAACAAACACCTAACCATGCTAAAATCAAACGGCTAAACTAACAATACTAAAATGAAACGCGTGACCTCACCACACTCAGTCTGTCTCCCAACAAAGAAAGCTGTGGACAACCTGGAGTTATTTAATATAAAGATGAAATTCTCGACAGGACGTCTTCTACACGGAGGCGGAGATGGCGAGGAGGCGTCTGTCAAGTGTATCATCGCCTGTCACATACTGGAACCCGACACCAGAGTGGGTGAGTGTTTGCGTGGTGCTAACCTGGCTGTGTGGTGCTGAACCCTACTGGAGAGCTTCTACCACAGCTCGTGGGTAAGCACGTACCCTAAGGTCCCTGGCCCCATGACACTCGCTGTTTCAGATATGACATAGATGTGAACTATGTTGCCTTTATCCAATTTGAAGAGCCTAATTAAAATGTTAACTGGCTTATCAGTAGGAGAATGCAACTAGGGACGGTTCACGTTAGGTTATGCAAATCAGTCTGTGCTAATCGGTGATATCATGCTATCGTTCACCCAGCGTTAGCGACATGACGTTCTCGATCCAACTCTTGCCCGGTGCAGGTGCTGTCCTGGAAGAGCAAACTCCCTCTCCAGACCATCATGCGTCTTCTGCAGGTTCTGGTGCCCCAGGTGGAGAAGATCTGCATCGACAAGTAGGAGATCATTACGTGTGGAACTGCGCTAGGCTCACGGGGGTGGCCGCCGGTGAGATCCCTCCCCTGATCCGTGTTGTCTTTCTTCAAAGGGGATTGACCGACGAGTCTGAGATCCTGAAATTCCTTCAGCATGGAACCCTGGTGGGTCTTCTACCTGTACCTCACCCCATTCTGATCCGGAAGTACCAGGCCAACGCGGGCACCGCCGTGTGGTTCCGCACGTACATGTGGGGGGTCGTCTACCTGCGGTAAGTGCGGCAAAGCTTCACAACACTGAGGCGCTACTCGTGAATATCCAACACGCGGAACTGTGGAGTTGCAAAGTTGGCGGACTTATTTGGAGTTCTTCTCTTTCATAGAAACGTGGATCCGCCAATCTGGTATGATACAGATGTCCGTCTCTTCGAGATCCAGAGGATGTAAAAGCAGTTGGGCCTTGAGCTGCTCGTCACTGACTGAAAAGGAAAGGGGGGGCTGGTTGGTGATCTCGGGCTTGGCTCCTCCCACACTGACAACCATTTAAAGTGTAAAACCTTCAACCCGCGTTATCACAACACTGTAGCCCTCTCGTCATTATAATTAGTCCACTCCAGTGTACGGATGGGAACAGTTTTGCCTGGTTCAGTGACATCGGTTCTCTGTAACAGTGGCCATATCACTCTGTGCTGCCATAAGTGGACTGTGGGAATGGATGGTGTACAAAAGATAAAGGTTCTAAATATAACCCTGCCCTTGTGCCGTTTGATAAGAATTGTCAAACAGCTTAGACTGCTGAGTCTTTATGAAACAACCTCAGTCACTGTGGATGTATGAATGAGTTGCATAAGGTATGAGTTAGTGCTGTTTATCAAACATATGTTATATATTTGATGCGAAGAATATTTGAAGGTTTGACGGTACCAAGTACAATAGTGAATGGCGTTAGCAGGCTAGCGTGACTCTTGGCAGTGTCTGTGTTGCCACACGATTGCCACTAGAGGGCAGCATAGCTGCAGCTTTCTCTGCCTCTGTTGAAATGTTTTTTTCTGTAAGTGTACCGTATAATCCTGATTGTGACTTTAGCTCTTCAGAAAAATGTCACCCGTCTTTGAACTCTTTTTCAACTTAACATTTCATGAGAAACCCAGAAGTGTCTCTGGCAGCAACATGTGTTCACTCAGTATTCAACTGTAAACAAACTAATAGCAATTTAGCCAATCATTGTTTGCTCTGTGGTAAATAAGAATTGTTTATGGTGAACCAACAATACTATTTTTCTCTGCATATAAATTTTGCTAATGAGATGGCCTACTGTATATACTGTGCTCAGTGTTTAAAGCATAAATTTTGTCTCAATGCTAAAAAATATATAAACTATACTGAACCAAAGTCAGAACTGTGATGCTTTTTAAAGATTTGTTTAAAAGAGTACGGCTAATTTCATATGATTCAAGATCACACCACTCGGTCTTGAAACTTTGAGCTTTGTGCATCGTCTTAATAAAGCCGTACACGAGAGAAAATTGGCCACATGTAGCGGCAAAGACAATAAAATCGCACGACTCAAAAAAGGAAGTGACAAGTATGAGCTGGGAATATTTCACTGTGGAGAGTAAATACTGCTCCATTTATGGGATAATAAATGGTGGTGTTTATAGACTATGCTGGGAATTTTAATATGGGTTTGTGTCGGTGTGTCATGTATAAAATCAGGAAGTTCTTCGCATTGTTTCTTTAACGTTAGAATCACATTATCTGGCTTTGATACTGCAGCTACTCAAGAATGAAGGAAAGGAAACATATAAAACCAGTTCGAAACAATTCAATAGGAAAGAAAACAGAGCCAATGGAAACAGAATAAAGCTCGTTTGTTTTTGCACATCTAATAAAGGATAACATCCTTCAAAATGTGTATAACACATTATGTAGTCCACATAGTTGCATAATATACAATATTCAGACAAGGTTTTCCACTCAATTACAAAACAAATGAATTTAAAAAACTAAAAAAAAAAAGATTGCCCGACCCTATACAATTACATTGTAAAGATTCTATAATGTAGTTTTATAAAATATTTACATGGATTCCACGTAATGTATGTTTATGATTTAAGGTACACCTCAAAGAGGCTGGCCACAGAGTGCATTCTGTAGAAAATCCCAAACGGCAGGCCAACGTTGACCACAGCCACCCACATGTTGAACTGGTAGAAATCTGTGCCGATGGGGTTGTCAAACTGGGGTCGTGCCCCAAACGCGGGCATGATCCAGAGCTGTGGGGAAGATGGAGAAGGTTTACACTGAGCCTACGCCTCCAACACGTGGTGAAATCTCCCTAAATGTACCACCCTTCGTGTAACCTTTCGTATCTGCTGTTCGAAGCAGGTGGATGGTCCTGGACGTCACCAGGTGATTCATTAGTTTGTTTATTTATTTATTGTTTTTGCTTTTATGTATTGCTTACTGCTGTGCGATAAGATACTCACAATGATGTTGGAGAGCAGCAGAAAGGCGGAGATTTCCTTCAACAGTTTCCTCTTCCAGGGCAGGGGTTTGTGTGTGGGCAGGGAGATGGAGCTGCGTGGGGTCAGCACGCCGCTGGAGCGCCTCTCCTCTTGCGCCTGCAGTGCCAGCAGGTTGGAGAAGACGCTGGTGCGGCGCGAGTCATGGTGGTGCTCCCTCCGCAGGCCCTCGATGATGAAGACGTTCTGCGCCAGGAGTTCGGCCAGCGTCAGCACGGCCAACGCCAGGTTCAGGGCGTTGATGTGCCCGTCTACGCCCGACGCCAACACCGCCACTACGGTGAAGTAAGACACGGTGAACTGGCCCATGGAGGCGCCCGTCAGGAGCCCCACGTCCAGGCTGCGGGTGGGGTTCTTCCCCAGGGCGTGCTCCCGCCGCTCCAGACGGTACACCGCACAGCCGGCAACTGTCGCCACGGTCATAAGTGCCACGGTAACCGTGTTGGCGACGTAGTAGATGGTGAGCGCCTCTTCCTTCTTCTTCCTCTCGTCGGACGTCACGTCCACCTCGTAGACCACGAACGCGGCCAGTCCGGCCACCAGGACCGCCAAGCCCCCGGCGGGGCCGAACAGCACGTCCCGCAGATGGAAGCAGTGCTCGTGTTGCTGGCAGTCGTCCACCAAACGGCCCACGTTCTTCCACATCACGTAGGCCATGGCCGAGGCGAACAGGCTGTACTCGATGTTGAACGGGTAAAGGTAGTAGTACGCCTCC
Source organism: Tenebrosternarchus preto (assembly GCA_025802075.1). NCBI lineage: Eukaryota > Metazoa > Chordata > Actinopteri > Gymnotiformes > Apteronotidae > Tenebrosternarchus > Tenebrosternarchus preto. Next base: position 15,995,627 of record JAOYMR010000001.1, on the reverse strand, counting down.
TCGAAGATGCTGCAGGCCGGGTAACTGCACTCACAGCTGCCGTCTCCGTTGGAAGCGCCGGCTATAACCGCACAGGAAAAACAGGATAATGGGTATAGAGTGGACAAATGAATACACCCACACTGCTGGGGCTCTTCAGAGGCGTTTATTAAAGGGTTGTACTAAGCTGAGGATCCGAGTGATCACTATGCACTACAGCATTCCATAATAATGGGAAAACAGACCTCTGACTGTGGGACCTTGGGAAGACTGGCTGGTGTTGCCGGTGGGATACACAGTCTGATGCAAAGACTCATCTGTCACTGCAGTCATCCACAGCATAAGGTTTGTGGCTAAAGTGAGCATTAGTCCACAGCTGCAGACAGAAGACATGGAGAAAGAGAGAGAGAGATGTCATAAGTTATGGAAATAAGACCAGCTCATTTACTGTACACCAATCTCCAGGTTCACTGTTATAATTTACTGAACTAATCCAGAGGCTGATTTACACTCCTCTTTGCCAGAAATGACTTTCCAATACAAAAGATACTTTACAATTACCACACCTCCAGCTCATACCAGTTTCCATCTAAACAAAACCAACATCCCTCATACTGGGAAATAACTGCTCATTTAAAACACTCCACATCTCCACTAAAAACCATCTCCATGCTCACCGAGTGACGATTCTCTGAACCTGCACACAGTCCTTTGCATGCAGCCACAGAAAGTAGGTCTGAAACACAGAAGGAAAAAAATGGTGAATGAGATATTGTCAACCGCAGGAACCGATAAGGTGGGTGTTTTTGTATGCATGTGGTCAGCTCACCTGCACCAGAATAAATACGGCTTGCACAACTGGGAAGGCGATTTTCACAGGCGAGTCGCAGTGCACGTATCCCACATACCGAGCGATCTTAAACACATCCATGAGGAGGCTGCACACTCCAAATAACACCAGGCCACCTGTGAAAGACACACATGTGGACCATTGAAGGGAACAGAGATCAAATCCAGTAAACTCAGAGAAATCTTCAGAAAATAAGCCCTCAGTAATGATTCTAAAATGCTTGGAAAACACAGTTCAGTAAAAAATAATACACTTTTAGCATGTAACATTTTTATAATAAAAATCTAACAATATTTTTCTGCATAATGGACATATGTACCATTTTCTGAACACATCTGATAATGTATTAATTTCTATTTAATATAAATTTTTAGCATATTTAGTAAGTTGTGAGTCAACTTTGGCTTTAGTGTAGGACTGGACCTCTCATATTACTATCGAATGTGTCGCTGGATTCCCACAGATTCCCACCTCTGAGCCATACGGGTCCTGCATGCACGTCTTTGTAGAGAATAGCTTCGTCCTCCCGGAACGTGTAGATTTTGTAAAACAGCATCCAGATGACGGTGGGAGTCATGAGAACGATGAGGAAGAACTGCACGTGGTCGCTGGTGACCTGGAAACCGTTAAAGACGCTCGCGCTCACCAGCGCGCAGCCCAGGATAACGATGTTCATTAAGAGGAACCCGGACAGCATCCAGCTCCAGCTGCTGCTCTTGTCTTGCCACACGCCCCCGCTGGAGGACAGCGCGATGCTGGCAGAGCGTTGTCCCGTGAGCCCATGCCCTCCCGCGTGCACAGTGGATATCTGGACGCCGGCACTCTCCAGGTCATCCTTAACGCTCATTTTACTGCGTTCGAAAAAGCAGACATTGCAAGCCAAGTTCAGCTCGTGTAAACCATGAATCTGTAGTAGCCTGAAGTCCATGGGCAACTACTTAGAATTTTATGTAGGGAATAGATGGTCTTTTAAGAGAGTGATTTGCGCGGCAGTATTCAGCAGGCAATACACTCTGCGATACCTCTCTAGTTATAGATGAAAAATGTTAATTTGCATGTGCATAAAACCTTTGTCGGTCACCTGACTCACCGCAACGCGTCAGACTAGGCGTTGACAAAGTAATTTTATGCGTTTTTCATGTACACCTCTCATTACGTCAACAAGAAAAAAACGCCATATAATTCTAGCAAGACGTTCAGTTAATATAATGGGAGAGCGGGAAACGGATTTCCGGTTACAAGTTATAGTTTCATAGTTAATCGTTATAGTTTTATGGTTAATGGAACTGTTATTTTATCGTCGACACACTCACCACACACCCCCGCAAAAAAAAGAACCGGATTTAATAGTTTGTCCGATCGCATGACTTGCGCGACACTTGCGCGTAAAATTTAGTTGGGCACATCACCTGTGCGCAATTTCACCGAGGGCTTATTTTGTTGGGGTTCCCAGCACTGCACATTAATGTGCACTAAGCGTTGGGATCACCAACAAACACCGCGCCCCCTTTGGCAGACGTAATTTCTGTTAAAAAACATTCCCATTCGATTCTTTAAAAAATATATCTTGATAAGTAAGACTGTGGAGACATCACAATCGTTATAATTGTGGAGATTTTGTAAAATCTCGGGCTGGATGAGACTGTAATATTTTGATCAATCGGGTGTCACCTGTTGAATCCTTATCAGTGTGGGCCCTGTAGGTGTTAAACCCACTGGTCTCTCGTGTCGTGACGCATTTGGATGTCATCTTTTCACTCCAAATAATACACAATAGGCCCTATCTTTGAAAATCTCTTTGTTCTGTTGAAAAAATATTGACTAATGTGTCCTGCAAGCTAAACAAGACATAACCAATTCCTCATAATAGTTTGCTATGGTTGAAGAAGGGGGATTTTGAATGTGACTCACTCCCAAATGCACCTTACTGATTTCCAAACTGGCCTGACTACAAATGTTTAGAACCTGTCCATTCAGTAGATGAAACAAGAACATACTTCAGACCCTGCTAATCGCCTGCTGTGTCTTCTGCCAACAGCATCACATGTTTTTGACCAAAACCACATTCAAGAGTTATAAATAAAAACTGGAATCTTGTAAGTCTAAATATATATTCCCTGACCGAAGCCTGAACTGAACATAGGCCAGTCAATAGCCTGTGTGTCATTTTGATAACAGTATTTGACTGGTGTGGTCATTCTTGGATTCTGTTCTTTTCTGGCTTTATGCACGTAGAACAAATTATTTAACCACGTATCCAGTCACACCAACAAATACTAGACTTTTATTAAAATTGTACCTCCTATCAGTCCTAATGATCAGTCAGATACTGAACCTGTGTTCATAGTCTGATAAAAAAAAACACAATAAGAAATAAGGATTAGAAGAAAACGATTGTTTTTCATGCATCTGGAAGAACCGTTTGTCTCAACATGAAAATTGTGTATTAAAAGTAGGAAAGTGAACCCTGTAGATATTTTAAACTTGAAACACTATAATTGCCATGACTTGTAAATACAAACATACAAACAAAAGCTATGCAAAAAAAAAAGATGTTTCCCTTGTGTGTCTTACCTACAGAAGTGTCTGAAGCTCGTCTTCAGATTGTGAGAGAATTACCACCTTCGCTGGTTTTAAACCCGCACATACAACTAAGATTTATGCTCACCACTAAACAGGCAGGCATGAAGCCCACACTGTGATAAATAAAAATAATAATATCTGCCAGACCTTCTGTTATATAGCAGGTCAGTATCATATATCATATATTCAGAAAACATATGATTTATGTGATAATGGCTGGAATAGTACATGTGTATGGATATAAAAGTCTGAGGGATGGTCAGAATGTTGATGAACTATGCTGTTGGTTAATCAGAAACAGTTTGTTTCTGGTTAATGTCGGGTCAGAAAGGGGAAATAAGCCTGGAACAGGGGTACAGGAGTGTAGCGTTTCTGCAGTGAATTGTTTCTTGTTATGTAACACTCCTATGTTAAGATCCTTCTCCTTTGGTTACAATAAACTACAATTAATCAGTGCCAGCAGCTATTCTGCTATTGGCAAAGCAGCAAATGCCTGACAGGCTGAGCTTCTCAAAGCAGATCCACAAATCACATTTTACTGTATGCTAGATAAACTAGATGAGCTATGGTTAGTTGGGTCTGTTTTGTGCAGACACAGTGTCTTAAGTGATTGTTTCCTTTATGAATATGTGATCTGAACATTTTACCAAAAAACAAAAAACAGTGTTTCTGGCATAGCCTTTAGGAGCACACTGCCTTCATCAGGGTATGGGGGTTATTAAATTGACCATAATTGATGCTATAGGTTTAAATAAGAACTCTGATACTGGTACAACTCTCAAAACTGCATCCAGTGCGAGCTTGCCCTTGTGGTAGATTTCCTAGGAACAGGTTAGGACTAGATTTTACTCAGAACAAGTCAGGACTAGAATTTCTCTCCAGTTTCCTGGTTGCATAAATTATTTGGATTGGAGCAGATGGTGAGCTTTTCCGCACGTTTACTTGCAACATGTAAAAAACTGATTGGTGGATTTGCGTTTAGCCAGCCAATAGGACAAGGTAATATTGATAAAGATGCCAGTTTAATTTTTAACAGTCTGATGTCCTTCTGTCTCCTTTTTGTACAGACTGTCTGACGTCAGCCTGTGTGACTGCCTCTTCTGCCCGTATCTCTTGGGTCTTTCCAGTGTGGTTGGAACGATTGCTTTTGTTACTTTGCTAATATCTAAAAGAGACCGTTCAGTGTGGTTCCAGATCCGGGCTCGTTGTGCTTGG